>VXAC01000790.1:1498082-1707485 GCA_013399225.1 Rhipidura dahli | reverse complement strand
CCCGCCGCTCAGCCATTTGCCTTTGTTGCAGCCCCGCTCCCGCAAGGTGCGGCGGGGCCGGGGCCGGGGCTGAGGATGAAGAAGGAGCTCGCTCCCCTGTCACTCTCCCCTCACAGCAGGGCGGTAGGGACACATCCTGCGGGACTGGCTGCCGGGAGGGACCCGCCCGCCCGTCGCCCGCACCTACCTACCTGCGGAGCCCGCCCGGGACGCGTCGCCCGCCGCCTCGGCTTTAGTGCGCCCGTCTCTCGTTGCCCGCCCTTCTCCCCAGCCCAGCGCCCCTCCTTCCCCAGAGTGCCAGGCAGTTCCGACCTGGGCTTAGGTTAGCCCTCGGCTTCCTCTTACGGTGCTTGGGATCCCTCATTTTCCATATCCGGTAGCTTTTCTTTACACTGGCCACCTCGGGAATCCCTATCTCCGGTCACAGATCGCACGTTCTTTTGTCCTACAGCAAGCACGGCTCTGGTGACTCTTGACTATCTTCCTGCATCAGCCTCCACAGGCTCTTACACGTGACGGGCAGCCTCTCTGGAAAGAGGGGACATGCTCTGAGAATAAAGCCAAGTCAGTGGTAACGCCTCCGTTTATCCCTGTTCCTGGGCAGAGGAATGCAAATTGTACCCTGCATTTACAACTATTTTAACTGACCATTCATTTTAGGGATAACCATGACAGCTTGAACCTCTTCCCTTTCAGTCAGTAAGGACTTGACAAATTAATAGTTATGTTAATTGTTTCTAGGATTAAGTGCCGCAGTTCACTGGCTCTATCTTGTAATACTAGATTGAGCTGGGTCTTGTTACCAGACTTGTACATGTGTGTGTGTGTGTTCATCTCGTTCTGAATAGGCACATTCTGGACTGGTGAGACATGTTAAAAGGAGGGTCCCTGATCAGAAGTGCTCACATTCATGGGGTTTTTAAAGTGATCCAGCATAGGTAAAGACATTGTTTCTGTTTGAGGACATTAATTAGAGAAAAACTAAATTCTGCAGAGAAAAGTTGATTGTGGAGAGAAATAAATAGCATAGCAACCCTGAACTCTTTCTGTGTGTACAACACCTGCTTATACATTTTTTTTTCTGAGGTCTGACAAACGCCCATTTCACTTTAGTAGAAAGGGATTTCAATGGCACTGGGCTCACTGCATCCTGCACTGAAGGTTCTTAAATTACAAATAAAACATACGAAACCTCTTCTGCCTCATCTGACAGAGGAAAAGACAGAGACAGAATGTGCTCAAGGTCACAGAGATGTTCTCTGGCACAACTGGGAAAAACTGCCAGAGCTGTGGCATCCTGTCCTTGGTCTTCATCTGCCAGATTTTGTCATTCTGTCCCAAGAATGCACCTGGGGTAAACCCAGCCCTGCCTTCAGGGAGGGCAGGGGAGAGGGAACAGGAGGCAGCTGTCCTGTAGTTCCCCTTGGTCAATCTGGGCCCATATATTGCTCATGTAGTAAACAATCTCATTATTAAAGAGTTTCTCACTGAACACAAGGATGCCTGGGGGATGACCTGGCGTTACTATGCTGTAAAGAAGGATGATAAAGAGAACTTGGAGACCTATTGTGATGGTCTTTGCAGCTTCCCCTGCAATGAGCTGCCTCCTTTTCCGATGCATGCTAATTTATAAATAGCCCTGATTCCACTACTCGGAAAAAGCTTTTGTTTCTCCTTGTACTCGATATATGTGATACTCTGCAGTGGAGAGCAGATGTTTATACCAGATTCTGCTCCCATGGAAATGGGCAGTAGAAGACTCAGAGGCGAGGGGTGAAATAGCATCGGGGTTATCTCTTGTCCTCAGCTCAGAGCTCCTGTTACATCCAGTCTGAAAGGCCAGGAGATGCCCTTGGACTTAGCAGCACAGTCTCGAGTGTATGCCTGTGTCTCTGCTGGAGATGAACATCCTGTTGTTTGCAGAGTCCAGTTACAGCTAAAGCTAAAAAAAAAAGTATCTGTCTGCATAAACAGGAATTTTCCTCAACTGCAGGAGCCAGCAGAGGACACTACTTTGTCTCTGTCTCTGAAAGGGCTGAGTAATAGTTTGTTTCTTTGTTTTGTTCTTTTTGTTGCCTTCTTCCAGCTCCATGACTTTGGTGGCGCCTTTGGCAGAAGAACAGCTGCCATTGTTTCCATTTTATCCAAATCCACCAGAGGATTTTGTTTTCCAGATTGTTTGCTGCTGCTGAAGCCATAGCAATAATGCTCCTGTATAGCTTTACTTAAGGGAGGGAAGAAACAAAACCACATGACAAATTGGTCCAATTTATCACAGCAACAGAAACCTGCAATTCAGCTCAATCGGCCCCACAGGCCAGCTTAGACAGCATCAATATTTAATGACCCGAGCGCCACTGTCTTTGCAGCTTGGGCTCCACCTCTGCCCCTCTCCCTGTCACAGGTACCCCCCAGGCATGTCACTCCACCAGCGTGGAGAGCACCCCTAAAATTCCTCTGGGTGAGCAGGGTCTGCCTTCAGCTTGCTACGTCAAGCATGCTTGCTACCTAAAGGGGCATAGCCCAGACCTGCTGGGTACAACCAAATTCTACCCCTTTTTCCTGCCTGGCTGGACCACCCATGCCATAGGTTTATGCCCAAGTAACAGCTCCGGGCTTTCTGGGCATGCCTGTGGTCTGTGGCAAACAGGAAAGCAGGAGTAAGACTGGACCTTCACAGCTCATGGCCTCTCCTACAGTCTTTTTTTGGGTAATTGTATAACCCAGACAGGACTGTTCACTTGGTAGCAAGTTGGAGGTGACTTCTGTTCAGCTGTCTCTATCTGTTCCCATTATTCAGGCAGGAGTATTTTATTCCAGAAGGAGCTGCAGTGAAATAAAATGACAGCAACATGTCCTTCACATGGTGCAGGAAAACTTGAAAAGAGGATGAGTCAAGCTATGCCAAATCCTTCCCACTGTGAGCAAAGCGGGGCATCAGAGGAGGTTGGGAATCTTTTCTACTGGGCTCAAGCTCTGAACTGGCCACAGCAATTGGTATCCAAGAACATCTCCCAGCTCCACCCCAGCACACGGCCCCCTTCTGGCTCACTCTGCCTGGGACAGTAACAGGAACGGGTGACAGGTTATTCAGCTATATATGGCCATAGGCATGTTCCCTCATGGCTCTCTTGCCTCAGGTTTCTTGGCCTGTAAAATGGAGCCGACTGCGATTTCCTGGTGACAAGCACAAAGTAAAACAAAGCGTTTTTATCAGGGCTGAATCAGAGGAATCTCTGCTGCTGGACCAGCAACTTGAATTCCTCCAGCAAAACAGCATCTTCCACTAGGCTTTCTGTCCACTTAAAAACCTCTATGGTTTAGCAAATTGCTTATTCCAAAGGGGGAGTTCATTATCCACTCCACTGGCAGTGAGAGGCAGAAGCCATTACGATTAATGGCTTTTTGGGAAGATGGCTCTCTAATTCACTTGGTATTTAACACTGGCCATGGGGGTCAGCTGTTTATGTAAGATAGATTCAGCAAAGCCCTTTTGTGGCTATCTTCCTGCACTAAGGAACTGTTAGAATAAGGGTGATTAGGAATAAAAAAGAGCAGAGGCTTCTGCATCAAAATAGTTTGGGCCTGTGGCTGCACGGCTGAGGGGACAATGATGTGCACAGAGGACTCAGGTATTCAGGAGGGAAAAGCTGGTTTGTTGCAGTTCATCCAGAGATGCTGGGCCATTTCCAGTGCCAGTGCTTGGCTGCTGAGGGATAGCTTCCATCCCATGGAGCACTTGGTGAGTGACCCCAGACCCTCTGCTCTTGTAGCTGTAGGGCACTTGTCTTGTTACAGGCATGACTCAAACGCCCAGCAGAGCTGTGCAGAATAATACGTAACTCAACAGACACCTGCAAGTTCCCTAGCAAATACTTAATGGATTGTTCCACCAGTTAAGTGTCCAGGAAAGGAATTGTGAGCCAATTCAGTGCATTCCAAATCACAACTCTGTTAAAAAAAATTAACATAGAGCACAGCTCTTCCTCCTGGCAGTCATCCAGTTATTAATTTCCATGTATCAGCTGCATCTGAATGGGCTTGGTCTTCCGCCCACTGTTTCTATTTATTTGTTTTCCATTCATCTCCACTAAAATTAAAACTCAAAGCCTTCCAGAGAGAATGGAAAACAAACATGCTGAACTAATACTGCTGTCCACATATAACCAGCAGAAACCACTGTACTTCTTCCTCTTCTGCAGTGAGGCAAGATCTCATTTTTGAGACTCTGGCCTTTCACCCGAAAAACAGCACAGGTAGTTATGGCATTAGCATAGCCTCAAATTCTTCTTCCAGACACATCACTAGGCAGCATCATTCAGCTCTTGACTGGTGTTTACTGTCCTCCAGGTCACAGAGACTGCAGAGGCCCTGTACTGGAGATCCTTCTGGATTAAACAACTTCTGCTTGGTTTAAAAAGACAGAGCTGATGGTCCAGATGGTCACACCAGCTGAAGTTTATGGGTCAGGATTAAAGGGAAGGCAAGGACCAGTGACATTACAGTAGGGGTCTGCTTCAGACTGCCCAAGCAGGAAGATTGAGCTGATAAAGCCCTCTATGAACAGATAGGAGCAGCATCGTGTTCACAAAACCTGGTCCTCGTGGGGGACTTCAACCACCCCAATACTTGTTAGAGGGACAACACAGAGGGGACAGTCAGTCCAGGAGGTTCCCAGAATGCACTGCTGATTACTTCCTTCTCCAAGACATAAAGGAACCAACAAGGAGAGATGGAATGCTGGACCACATCCTCATCCACAGGGAGGGGCTGGTGGGGAATGCAAAGCTCAAGGGCAGCCTGGGCTGCAGTAACCATGGAATGGTGGAGTTCAAGGGTGGCAAGGAGGGTGCACAGCAAACTCACTATCCTGGACTTCAGGAGAGCAGACTGGCTTCTTCAGGACCTGCTTGGTAGAGTACCCTGGGACAAAGCCCTGGAAGGCCCAAGAAAGCTGGTTAATATTCAAGGATCACCTTTTCCAAGCTCAGGAGAAATGCATCCCAAAAAAAGAAAGTCGGGCAAAGACACCAGGAAGCCTTCATGGATGAACAAAAAGCTCCTGGACAAAGTCAAACAAAAGGAAACCTACAGAGGGTGGAAGCAAGGACAGCTGTTCTGGGAGGAATAAAAGGAAAGCACCCAGCCTCCCTCATGTTTGCTTGATTTCTTATTGGTGTCTTGGTTTGTTCGGGACCCATCTTTATTTCAAAGCATATCAGCTGATAAAATGTTTTGCTATAAAATCTGATTCTTTTCATCCCATTGTGAATAGCTGAAAAGCCAAAGGTTAGGAACTTACTTTTAAAGTGATACAAATTACAAAATATCCTCATTTACAACTGCAGTATTTAAATCCTATTTGCAACAGCACAATCAACAGGATCCAACTGTTGATGTACAGGAAGGGATTCTTACTAAGCAAAATGCACTAAAATAAGGCTTTGGTCTTTTTCAAATGTTTTTCTTCCTTAAAAACATACACAAGTGAGTGCATAGTGCTAGATATGAGTCTGGTTGAACATGAAATTCTTCTGCTTGTTACCTAAAAGGATTTCCTTCCTCCAATAAAGAGAGTTTCCAGTTCTGTGTTTATGGCATCCTCAGGAATTACATCATCCTCCATAAACTCATCCCCAAGCTTCTTCCACCATGGCCAATGAGTGTATTTCAGCATAGTGTTGTGGGCTTGTCTTGCCTTGGTAGCTACAGGCATTGATCGACTCATAAAGGCACCAAGATCTTTTTCTGTCGTCTCTGCTAAACCTGGAGCACCTGCAAGAACAAGGAGGAGAGTTTTCTGTATTTTGTTTGTGGTCTTATGAATATTAAAAAAAAAAAAAAAAAAGGAGCACTACCCTCCCATTTCCCACTGTCCTAGGTCACTCCTTTCCCTGTGCTGGCATTGCAATTTTATGACTACATGAAAAATCATAAATCTGATTAAGAGGCAATCCAAATAAAGGCTAATCTGGAAAAATAAATACATAATACATGGGGCAGAAAGAAGAAAGGGGGAAGATGGACTACTTCTGTCAGGTGCAGTGGTGGTATCCACCAAAATGACTTCTTGTGGAAGTATAACCTCTGAGGATGTCCTGGTCACTACTGCTGGATCAGCACTCCTGGTGCAGGGTGACATCAGCATGGTGTTCCCACTGCTCTGGTGCAGCAGCACTGTGAATTCCCTGCTTGGGGGACCCAGCACAGTGTAAGAGTGTGTTGTTGATCTGCTTGCTCCGGGAGTGATGAGCTGCAGTGACACAGCACATGACAGACTAAATAACGGAATTCAGGAACTTGCTGAATTCTGCCCAGCTTGGGTGCTCTCTGGTGGCTGCAGTTTGCTACTCTCATTCTTTCATGCAGCCAATTGTCTGGAATTAAGACAGCACAGTAGTGAATCCTGTTTCACCTAAAGCCAGGACAGAGAAAATGAAAACATGGAATTCACAGCACAGAGATTTCCTTCTTTATCTGGAAGGGGCGAGAGTGTTTTAATCAGCGGCTTACTTACAACACAAGAAAAAAAACCAAAGCAAAAAAAAAAAGTGGGTACATAGGTTGTGTGAGACCCCCTTTTAAGAAATTCTAATAGCTACAGTGCCATTGCTTTTCTTGTGAACATACCAGAGAGAGATTTTCAGCAGTAGAATAAGATGCTCCTTGAAAAACAGGTGTGTATACTTAACCTACAGCAGCACTTGGATAATCTGTAACAAAGCCTGAATCTTAAGGCATATGGCAAAGTAAGAAAGATATTTCAGTTTTGAAATGAGGCTTTACCACTGCTCACTCTAATTTTCCCTCTAAATTGGTTTAATCCAAATGGTAATCAAAGCCATGATCAGAGCAGTCACATACTCATTAGCAGCTCCACATCAGTGTTGACCTGAGCCAGTAGAGCCTCTCTCCGCTGAGCTGCTCTCTGATCCAGCCTGCTCCTCAACAGGAACTGTGCCAGCTTTGCCTGAGCCTGCATATGCAATTCTTTACTCCTTTCTTCTGACATTTGGGAAGCCTGGAGGAAAGTAACAGTTTGTTACCATTAGAAGCTGGTTATTTTAAAACTTCTGGGGGAAGAAAAATGCCTAAAACAAGGAATGCAAATGCTGTTCTTAATTGTTAACTTCATAATTTTGCTTCCTCTGCAACTCTCTCCAAAGTTATCCATCATCATGTATACAAATTTTCCAATTATAGTTTGCTTTGACACTTTTTATTAGATTAATGGTTAAAATCCCCAATATCCTGGTGTCTTGCTGTCAAACAAGCAGGGTTAATACATACATACCTCAAATGAATTATCTTGATCAGAATTTATCAAGCTGAATATATTTCATCCCTACAGTATTTTATGTTGCATCATTAATGCAAATTATGAAATGACTAAGAAACAGACCGGATGCAATTTGATGTAGTCATCCACCTTCTGCTGCAAAGCTAGTCTCTGATCATCAGTCAGTCCCTTGGGTCCTTTCCAAGGAGAGAGAGGTCTCCTCCTTCTTCGTTTCTCCAAGAATTTACAAGCCTTTGCAAGGAACATATGAGAGTATGACAATCACAGAGAGAAGGTTTGTCCTCCTGCTTTCTTTGTAATCAATCAGCAAAAGAAAAGTGTTTCAGTACTGCATCTGCTAAAGCCTAAATGCAGCTATGATGCTGAAAGGACAACTTACAAGGTCAGCATGAACACTAAATAGTAAGTAACAACACACGTAGTAAGTTACTGACTCATCTCTAGTATGGTGACATTCCAACCCTGAGTTTCAAAGAAGCAGCTTTTATATTTTAGTTCATGACTGTATTAGGCTTTGTAGCCTATACAAGGTTTAACCCTTTAAAGCAACTTGTGGCTCTAGACTATCACTCGAGTAACTTTTTAATAAATTATGGCTACACTGACAGTAAGAGAATAAACGGAGTTTTATGAGGCTTTGCAATAATCTGCTCAGTCCTACCTACTGTTAGAACAAAGTATAAGTACTTACTGCTCTCTGAATGATGATAGCTGCCTTATACTCCTTAAGAGATTGCTTCTGCTGATGAAAAATTCTTCTTGCTCTATACCCTCGCCAGAATCTCTGGATAGTTAATGCTGAGTTCTCCTCCATTTCCTCCATGTATTTATTCACCTGACCTACAAAGGTAACAAAAACCCAGTTACAAGACTGTAGGTTAGGTTCTCTTAACAATTAACATTGTTAATCATCAAACTAGATAGTACCAAAAAACTTGGGTGCTCTCAGTTAAAAGCCCCCAAGGTCTGCTAGCTGTTGGCCAGGTCTTGCAGATCATAGCTACAATGGAACTTTGTAACACAGAAAAACTGGCTGTCCCTTTCTCCTGCACCATTTTGAAGGCAGCAGATCTTGATCAGTAGTTACTGAGCCCTGGGGAAATTAGCACATTCTCTTTCAGATAACTGGGTCAGAAGAAGAGACAATAAGACTACAGTGCAAACAGACAAGCAAGATTAGGAAACAGATTAGGGGAAATTGTTCCTAAGGAGTCCCTGACAGTTTAATGTTCTGCTATAGTTTAATATAAATCATACTGGCATGGACAACTTCCAGTAAGGCTAGCTGTCGTTCATGGAAGAGTCTCATGGCCCTCTGTCTCTGAAGTTGCATTTGCAGTTTTAGAGCTTCCTCTTCCTTCTGTTTTGTTAAATGCTGCAGCTCCTGTTCCCGTTTAGCTCTGCAATACACAAATCATTAACAATTACCTTAAGTTGTACATTTCTTAAAAGTGTCTCTTTTTCTTTGTGTTAAGTGGTCCAGCATCAAGACAGAAAATCCATAAAACTACTCTGCTATGCCAGCTGTTGGCTGCAGAATGACACCAAGCAATGAGAAGTCTGCAAACTAACAGTATTGTTAAACTACCATGCTATCTATAGCCATGAAAAACTCTGAACCACTCTATGAAATCAAAGTATAAATCTTTACTTAGGATAAAGTTCCAAGGATCCTGAAGGGAATGATGGGACATTCACAGTGAGAATGAACTGGAATGACAATTTTGATTCCATCATCTGGGGCAGAGGTAAAACAACATTAGCCATATGCTCCAGCATGCACCTTTTCCAGTCCATCCATCAGCATGCACGGCACCTGCTTCCCATAATACATATCATTATTTCTGCAGTGACTGCAAGAGTAAATCAGAATGTTGGTTGCCAAGCCTCACTTCTTAATTTTGGAGGGATTTTTTTTTTTCTCCAGGGAATACAGACTGACACATTTGCTCCATCAACTTTGTTAAGAGAACACTATGAAAGAATTTTCTTGTAAATTCTTCCTGATCTGTTCTAGATTTGATGTTAGGATGTTGCCCTGCTGTGCACTGAAAGAGCCGCAGCAGATGTTTCACAGATGAGACAATTGAAAACCTCTGCAACTGGCCCTGGTGTGTTTAGGCTAATAACAACATGTACATCAGTTATATACATAGCAACATATCCATGCAGAGACTAACACAGAAGTACTTTACATACTTATGTATTAATACCACTAACTACTGAGACCACTTGGCCATGCTCTCAGTGAAGTATGAGGAGGTGTGAGCTAAGACTCTCCCTCCCTTCACTGCCCTTCTCATCCCCAGGGACCCAACCCCATTATCAGCTTAAGGCCTGAGAACGTTCAACTTTACCCCACAACAAGGTAACAGTGGGACTTCTCTGCTCCTACTGCAGCAAAATCACTTCCCCACTCAGGACCTGAGTACCCCCACTGGGCCCACAGCCCTGAGTTCTGCTCTCCTCTAGCACGTTTCTGGGAACAATGAAAGAAGTGCTTTAAGCACTAGAAAAGAAAGCCAATGGACAGAGCAGAGTTACAAGGGATACCAGAGGAGGAAAATGTCCACAGACTAGAACTAATGTTCAGCAATTTTGCTATTGCTGCATGGCACGTACCTTTAGACTCACAGTACTACTGAGCTATTTGTGTGCTTCCCATCACTACTATAAACTGAGCTATAATTTTTCCACCAACCATAATTTCTCTTTATTTTCTATAACTGGCTGGAGAGAGATTGGGATGGAAGCTGTTGAGTAAAAGAGATGCTCTGGATTTAAAGATCTGACCCTAACAGATAAAAAAGCCTACACCACAATCTGACAGACCATAATCCTTTTACAACTGGAATGCAGACTTGAGGTGTGCCCATACACCTACCTACAGAACAGATCATGATACATGTGATTATATCAGAATAGTTTCAAGGAAACTAAAGGTTTTCAGCCCACACATTTTTGCAAATTAGAGCTGTAAATTTTTACATTTTTAATTCAGGCAATTAATATTTTAATCAAAATATTATATTTCTAGGGTGAATGAAGTCACAGGACCAAACAGGACCTTTGATGTCATTTTTTTGATAAAAATATTACTATTTTGCCCATCGATTTTTATCAGCTTCACTAGGTTGAAAACTACAGAAATGTTTCATGAGCTTCTCAGATGCACATCTGTGAAACCAAGAGAGTCTGTCAGGTATTTAAAGGATTCTTTGATACTGATTCTTTCCTATGTAGTCTGCAAAACACATGGTCTTCACCCTCTGTTTCTCAAATAGATGTATTTGCTTGCACAAGACCACGCTGTGACAGGGAACTGCCTCTGAACTAAAGCAGAACATACACAGAGTAAGATCTAAGCTTCCTTCAGCAGTTCATGGCACAGAGCAGTGTCCCTCTGGCCATCGCTTTAGAAATGTAAAACAGTTTCATTTTTGATGCATTATTAATAAAAATTATTGTCAATTTAAATGTCCTACAATTAGCTATGTAACAGTGAACTACCTTCAAGGAGAGACTACAGGCTTTAACATTCACTGAGGAGATATTTCTGAAACCACAGCTTAAAAGTTTATAACGTGCAGAGTTTTAAGATCTTCCTCTGCAGCTGCAGGTGAGCAAAGTTTGGAGTTTCAGTCTCAGCAGTATTTAACCACACTTATACTAAAATAAATCTGTGAACATAGCCAGAACCTGACTGCTAAAAATTTAAAAGTCCTCTTAAAAACTCATGTTTACAGTATTCCAAACACTGTTTTTCAGTGTAATGTCTTTGACCTAGACAGAAGAAAACCAATCCTGGCACTGTACAGTTAGTGTATTTGCTCAGTACACTGGCACTGAGTGAGCCATGAACACTGTAAGGATGTTAGTAAGTTTCCATTCCTCTCAGTATTAAACAAACATTTTCAAAAGTCCATTCAAATGACTCAAAAACTATTTAAAAGGCACACACTAATGCTTACAATATTAAAAATATGACACAAGGAAGTCAAGCAGCTTGGTTGTTGCTGATAGTCTCACCACCCTTTCACTGCTGCTTTTCCATGTTATGTCTGAGCCCATTATCCAAATTTTTTGGGCTATGAGTTTGGCTTGCAGGCTTGCAAGGTAGGTCTGATGAGGGAAGGAATATTGGCTTCAAGTGTATGGTGGAGTAAAAAGGAGTGACAAGAATGTCTGACTGTAGCACAAAAACATGGTGACCAGTGGCCCTCAAGAGAGACTCTGCTTGCCTCTGCAAACTGTTCAGAATTTAAAGATTACACCTTAGATAGTCCAAAATCCTCTTAAGGGCAGTCTAGACAATAAAGCATAAATGTTTGCTTTGTATTACTTTGGTCACAATGCAATGTGATTTGACAGTGATTTTTAAGATGTACTTTTGACACAGTGATGATCAACATGCAAAAAAAGTTTGAAAAGCCTGCTGTGGAGTCTGCACTTGATTTAGACCCCTTAACCTATGTTAGAATCACACTAAATTTCTCAAAAGAGCTAGCCTAACATGTGCTAACACTACTGCTGAAATCTTATTCAAGTCAGACAAGCATTATTTACATAGCTTCCTTTTTCTGTGCTGCTCCAAGGCAGAGGATACCATTTCTAGGTCACTGAAGTGACTCTACTTCTGAGAGCCAAAGATTTAAAAAATTAATGAAGAACAAGGTCTTGCACTACACTGAGCAAGCACTATGGGCCTCAGTGCAGCACTCTGGCCTGTGGAAGTTACAGGATAGCTCCAATTTAATTTACAGGGCATTTTTGTGTCAAGTTAACTGTGAACCAGTTAACTGTCCTACCACCAGTACATCATCTTCTAGTGCTATTTAGTGCAATCCCATGCCACAGTGTGCCACACTTTCAGTTTTCCATATGCCACAAATTTTTACACAGAACACATGAAAGCATCACAGAAGTAAGTTTTATTCATGGAGAAGTCTGGCAGCTGAGAAAGGGACAGTTGGAGCTTTTGGCACCAGATGTGGCAGTTTGGTACTGCTGAAAAAGCACATTGTTTGGATGTTTCTGCTAAAAAAAATCTGTAGTGAAAAAGCTCATATTGGCATTACATTACATTTATGTTTGAGAAATAACAGCTGACTGGAAAAAGGCATCTTCAAGATGAAGGAATACTTGGTCAGCCCAAACTTAGGGCCTGGGACATGGGAGCAAATTTTCTGGGAAGCTATATCCAGGAAGGACAGGAAAGCGAAAGGGAATAGCCAGCACAGATTTATCACAGGCAAATCGCGTTTGACCAGCTGGAGTGCATTCTGTGCTTACTGGCTCTGTGGGTCAGGGGAAAGCAGTGGATGCCATTTTCCTTGACTTTACCAAGGCTGTCATCACAGTCTCCCATGCAGGGCAGGGCTGACACTCAGAGAAACCTCCACAAATCCAAAAAAACAGTTAGATAAAAACCACATGAAGTTCAAATGGGAAATTCTACACCTGGTGCAAAATAACCTCATGAACCAGCACAGGCTGGGCACTGATTACCCAGCAACTCCAGTGAAAGGGGGGAACAGACTGGGCATGAGCCAGTAGTGAGACCTTGCAGGAACAAAGGCTACAGCTTAATGGGAAGATTATTTGGCTTTATTTGGCACACCTGGAGCATTGGTCACACTCTAGTGGGACCCCCCAGTGGAAGCCCAGTACTGACAAATGGGAGGGATAGACTGTCCAGAGACAATTAGGGCCATAGAATGTAGATTTATAAGGACAGGCGAAGTGTGTTTAGCCTAAAGGAAGGCAAATTAGTCTCTCACTACCTAAAGAAGTGTTCTAGAGCAGACACAGCCAGACTCATGAGGGTGTTCAGAGAAAAGACAAGAGGCAGTGATAAAGAGTACAACAAGGAAATTCCCACTGCCTGTAATGGAACAATTCTTCCCAAGGCAAATCATCCAGCACAAAGAAAGGGATCAAGTGAGACGGTAGGATCTCCATCCTTGGAGACCTCCAAAACAGGATGTGACCCTGAGCATCCAGATCCCATTCTGAGAGTGGGCCTACTTCAAACAGGACACTGAATTAGATGACCTGAATTTTTCCTGTCCCTTTGTGACTTGAGAAAACCCAGCCCAACCCAAACCTTCTTACTAGATTCTATTCTTTACTCTTTTTCACAAAGCCATACTGTTTACCTGAAGCTTCTCTGTAAAGTGATCACTGCTTGGGGTAGCTTTTTCAGCCTTTTCCTTGTCTGAAATCCCCGCCACGCAGCCTGGATTGTACAAGCTGCTTGATGCTGCTTCTGAAATTAATAAAGCAGGTGTTAGAATATTTTCTATGCATATAAAACCACTTTATTACTGCTTGCATAATTGGACAATCTCAACATTTGACCAAACCCCATCGGTTTTAAAATGCATCAAATTGGGGAATTTAAAGTCTTACAAGACAGTTGAACTCCAAGACTATGAACTCCACACTTGCCCCAAAAGCAGCTAATCTGATCACCTGTATTTATGCTTTCTGTGGTAAACAAATGAATCTACAGCACAAATATATGTATATAATCAATATTAGAAAATTGTATTTAAAACACATGAAGCACTTGATATTTCAAATGGTGATTCAAGACACCTACACTAGAGAGGACAGAAAGACAAGCTTGGAGAAAGAGCAGCAGGAAAAATGTTACATTTGCAGTATGATCAGAAGTCACTGAAAAAAATCAATTTTATTCTTAAATGGATTTAAAAAAACCTAACAAACAAACTGAAACACAAAACACCCTACTCTGTTGGAGATGAAAAAAGGTCACTGCAAATATAACTCTGATCTTCTTTAAAGTATTGTCTTTGAGAAACCTGTATGTAAATTTTTTTTAAGATGATCATGAAACACACATTGTCTCTTTTATTGGGAACACAGTCCAGGTGGTGTTCTTACTGCACATTTTCTGTATGTGACTTAGCTCTATGTAAATGCTGCCTAGAATTCAGAGATCTAAATTTATAACACTGATGTGAGAAAAGCAGATGCAGTTATTTTAATTTTACAGTTAGCAAAAAAAAAATTTTTTCCACCTATGGTTATATTGAAATCTATGGTGAATCTGCATAGAAAGTCAGTCTCTTGAGTCACAGTCCCATATCTTAATGACTGAGCAATTTCTTGATGTTTTAAAAAAAACACAATAAAATAAATTTTAAAAGGCAATTAAAAAATTAATTCACATAGTGAAATAATAACACAGGTTTTGAAAAGTGTCTACAAAGTGATATAGTAAATCCATTCTAAACATACACAAATCACCTGTAAATAGCACTTCACATCTGAAAGTCTCATTAAACTTAGTCACCTGCATTTCTCCTATTCCATTGGATTGTTCCAAATACAGCAGGTCCAAGAGTTGATTGAGTTCCCTGTCAAATCCTTTGCCAGTCCACTGTTTACTTAAAAGCCCTTTTAATCCTAAGAAAAAGAGAAGAAGCTATTTCACTAAGGTGATTTTTTCTTTTCAGGCTTTCAAAATAAAAAAATGCAAGTCAACAAAACAAATGTGATTCTATGTGCAAAGGAGCATGAGAGCTGAACGCCATCAGCCATCTTTTGAGTGTCAATGCATAATCTTATCAAAGAATATCTCATGCTCCAACTATCACAGAGAAGTATTATCCAGTGATATTGGATGTCCGAGGCAGTACTGTGTCTGTATCACTGGGAGTCAAACTGACAATGTACTTTGTGTCTACAATGTCTTATCAGTAAGTCATTTTAAGATAATAAAAAGAATTCAAAGCACCAACAAGTGCTGGGTGTTGTAAACAC
Organism: Rhipidura dahli; assembly: GCA_013399225.1. Taxonomy (NCBI): domain Eukaryota; kingdom Metazoa; phylum Chordata; class Aves; order Passeriformes; family Rhipiduridae; genus Rhipidura; species Rhipidura dahli. The sequence continues at coordinate 1,692,394 of VXAC01000790.1, read as the reverse complement.
TATTCCCATATTTTTCATTATAAATTTTATTTATTTCTAACTGGAATTGTTTGATGTCTTATCTGCACAGCATAATTTAACTCTGAGTGCATGTGCATCCAATCCATGAGACAAAACAGCTTTTTGGGTTTGCAGTAGCTAAAAAGCACACTTGTGCTCCCCCCACAACATACACATGTGTTAAAATGTTTATATCAGACAAATCCCAGAGCCTAAGGGCTCTGCAGAGAGTTAGACAGAAGAGGAAGGAGGGCAGGAAGTAGGCACGTTTGCCTTCTGAAGAACTGCAGATTCAAGTAACTTTTCCATCTTCAAATCATTGTCCATAAGCATATTCATAAAATGGGCAACTCCAACACTCAGATGTACTTACAGGATCTGGAGCACACAGAAATGGTACCTCTTAGGCACCATGTGCACCATTCTGGAAAGACAATGACAGTTAAACACTTCAGGAGGGAGACAGGCAGGAGTTTAAATGGAGTCAGTGAGTGCCCAAGGCTGCCTGAGCCCTGCAAAAGCAGGGAGCTAGGCTACATGAGAGCTCTCTCACAGAAATGCCATGGGTCTGACACAACCATTTGCCAGTCTCTGTACTGACTACACAGCCATATGCACCTTTTGGCTACTGACAGGGAATACCTCAAATGTGCCTCACAGATGTGTCAACCCATGGAGATAAAAGGCCAGGCCCTCCTGGAAACCTGACTGTGCTGGTCTTGGAGATGCCCTCACCTCCAGCAGGCTGCCTTAATTGGCAAAGCTCTGACCAAACAGCACCTCACACTGTCAACAGCGCAGAGCCACTGTGAAGCCAAGGGACTTCAATGAGATGGCCAGATGGTGGAAATGCTGTAATGCTTTCTTTATATTGCTTTTATTCCTCAAAATCTCTAAAGGATTCCAAAGCCTGAGCTAAAACTAACAGAAGGATTCTAACTTTAAAAAAAAAAGTAGAGTAAAAAGGTAATTTTTTTTTCTCATCTTAGTGGAAAGAGGAAACGTACAGGAGACAGATGAGGAGTTTCTAAATGACTGTGGCATGCTGTGATTCTAGAGCAAAATAAAGCATCTTTTGATGGAGATTTGCACCTCTTTAGACAAGCCACCATTCTACACATGGGATGATCAGGCCATCATGGCAGCTTCCCAAGAATCCACAATGTTACACCAGTCATAGGCACACTATAATTAATTCCATGCTACAAGGAATCCCTCCTCTCAGTTCTGAAGGCAAAGCTGTTCACGTGGTCCAGAAATTTATCTGGCTGGTACTGTAAATAAGTAGTCAGCACAAATGCAAAAAATGGGAATTGGACATTTTTGCCTAGCATTCCCTCTTCTTAATGTCCTTGTCTTTAAAGGACTGAGGCTGCTCACAAGTAGTTTTGACCAACAATAACATCCAGAATATAAAAGACCTGGCAAACATTATGCCTCTTCCTTAGTCTCCATGGGCATGATAGTGTACAAAGGGGTTTCCTGGAGCTCCCTGCTAGGCTAGAGACAGAAATATTAAATGGGGCTCCTGATTAAAGAATGAATAATGTGGAACAAATTATACACATACTCAGCCTCATCTGAAGGCATCAAGACAAAACGATAAACATTTAATGAATTCTTGGAAAGAGTTCATTCCAATTACTTGGATATCAAAAGACAGCTCCTGGACAACTGAACAGCCCCCTAACAGATGAGCAGTCACCGCAGCAGCCAGGGTCAGAAAGGTTTACTTCATCTAAGTAAAACTTTCATGCTCTGGATCAGTGAGCCTTAGCACTGTGGCAGATGTGACACAGGGCTCTCTGACTGTGGCAATACAGGCACCCTGCCAGTGGATCCCTCGATAACCAACCTGCACAGGGAAACAGAAAGAACTAAAGTCCATCAGGTTGGAAGTGACAAACAGCTTTAAAAGACAAGTTGCCACATGCAGAGTTCTCAACACACAGAAGAAAATAAATCTAGGAAGCAGAAAGAGGCACAGTGACTTAAACTGCAATGAAAATGAATAGAAGGAAAAAAAACACCAAAGCAACACAGCGCTGTAATTTCCACCTGTACTGGAGAGTTACTGAACCACAATGGGAACCTCTGTCTTTTTATTTTCATGGGAAATGTAAGAGGAGGCTCAGTGATTGGTCCCATGCATGTTTACAAACCTTTGTAGCGAGCTGTGAGTAACTGCACAAGCTGTTTGCAAAATTTTGCCACCAACAACAGCAGTTTCGTGGCAGCACTTCCTATAGCAGGATTGGTGGTAGAGGAAAGCTTATAAACAAGTTCATCCAAAAGAGAGTGAAGGGTCTCTTCTTCAACTTGAAGCAAGACAGAACTTCAAAAATAAGAAAGAATAAAAAGAGGAGGGGGACAGAACAGAAGTGTTAATTAAAAAACATGAGCTTTTTAATGGTGACTTATTTTTAGCTATGTCAAGTTATATACAGCAAGCCAAGATGCCCAGCCAGCTGGACCAGGAATCTAATCCAGGCAGTATTACTGTTTCAATCAACCAGTTACCACTCCCTCAATTAAAGAACACTAAAACCCCAGCTTTTTAATGTTTTCAATTTCTACAACAAACATTAGGGGGAAAAAAACCCCAAACAATAAAACACAATAATGTTTGTATATGAAAAAATTTTATTTTACCAAGTGGTAATGAACTACTTTTTATGTTTATTATCAAAAAAAAGATAATGATATGAAAACAACTAACCTATTGATCCTCAAAATATTGTGTAATACAGACATCATTATAATTGCTGTTTCAACATCATCTGTTATTAACGACTGTAGGAAGTGATCATTTTGCAGTACTGAAAAAAAAACAAACAAAACAAAACCAAACAAAAAATCCTGCAATTAGAACCAGACTTGAAAATACCATAAAACAAATAAACTTCATCATAAATCATAGCAAGTAAAACCAGACAGTGTTTCTGGAACAAATTCCCTCACTTACAATTCTTACACTGAAACTTGCTGAGATAACTAAACTATTTCAACATTCAAAAACCATGATGAACCCTGGTTTTTCTGCCTTTGGACATCCCTCAGGCACTGATGTTGAAATGGAATGAAAGCTTTGAACCCCTTCATGTTACACTAGTACCCTTTTCTTACAACAACAGTGGAATTAACACTGGGGCAACAATATCCAAAAAGGTTAAGGACCTCCACCTTGGCAGTTTATTACCCCAGGTTATTTAATGCAAGTCCACTGATGTTACTAAAGCACCATCTTTTTTATCCCAGTGTATCACTGGTTACATATTCAATAATTTTTCTGACCGTGTATGTTTTTAGTTACACATCTCATGATCCTTAGGTTTTTGCTTAATACTAGAAACAAAACCAAATTCTGCTTTTCAAAATCAGTGTAATTAACATCAGTTTAAATGAAAGCTTATTTTGGTCAGAAATATATAGTGAAGTTTGTTAGATGTTTGTAAAATTTCCCATCATGGAAAAAATTTCAGAAATCTGTCTCAAACTCTATCTACTCCTCAGGCCCAGCAATGTACTCTGGTCAACTTTCTGCATATTTTCATCACACAGAGGAAAAGATCAACTGCCTCTTATAGGGAAAAAAAATTTAAAAGGTATAGACTTATAAAGGGTAGTTACAGGATGACACTTTAAATATTCTAAAAGACTAGAAGGGGAACTCTTGAGTGTTTCCCTTTAGCGGATGTTAACCATTTTAGATATTGATGTTGAGCTAACTACTTAAAGAGACTGATTTATCATCTACTCCAATTTAGAAGACTAGGTGGAGATTAGCTTAAGAGTGATTCTTGGTACTTGTAGCTGCCATAAATAAATGTTCAGGTGTTCTATGGGTTGACATTTCCCTTACCACATGCTGCTAGTTGAATATGCCCACCGAACAGCCAGCAGATGGCATCAGTTACTATCTGGAACCAGTGTAAAAAGTCTTGTTTTTCTTTATCCTAAACAAACGAGAAGTAGGTAAAAACATGTGTACGTATCTTCACTAAGGACTGAAGCTTGATGTCATAGGAAGGTTTGTATGCATCAGGAATTTGGAAGCCAAACTTCACAAAATTTCCAAATGAGGTGGGTGAAACTGTAGGAACTAGTAAAAAAAAACCCAGCTTGTGAGACCTTTGAGGTCAGAGATCAATCAAGAAAATCTGAACATACTAAAAATAAAAAAGGATCCATTTGGGAAAAAAAAATCACAACAAGGAGAGAGAAATCTTGTTTATTGCTTAAAAATATTTGATGGCATAGGAGGGATAAGGAGACAAATGATAATTCAGCAAACACGCATCACAGAATTAATGCACTAAGGGGGAAATATACTACTTTAAAGAAGTCAAAATGAAAAAGGTTCTTGACTGGTATGGTGAAGCTTCAGAAGCACCTCCTAGTTGGAGGGCTGGGAGCAAACACCAAACCACTCTTAAGCTGAAATTTGATCTATTTGCTAAACAGACTAAGTTATGTGCTTGCTTATGATAACACTGGACTGGAAAAAACCATAGAATCAATCATAGAATGGTAGGGTTGGAAAGGACATTAAAGTCCATCTCATTCCAGCTCCACAGGCCGGGACACCTTCCAGTAGACTAGGTTGCTCGAGCCTAGCCTTGAACACTTCCACAGATGGAGCACCCACAGCTTCTCTAGGCAATCTGTCCCAGTGTTTTACCACCCTGACAGCACAGAATTTCTTCCCAATATCTGATTTAAACCTCTCTCTTTCAGTGTAAAGCCACTACTCCTTCTCCTGTCACTACATGCCCTTGCAAAAAGTCCCTCTCCAGCTTTCTTGTAGCCCCTTTAGGTACTGGGATATGACATAAATTCTCAGAGATTTCTCTTCTTTACACTGAACAACCCTATCTCTCTCAGCCTTTCTTCGCTGCAGAGGTGCTCCAGTGCTCCCCTATGACCAGTAGGAATTCAGGTTTTAACATGTGCATGCACATACAGATGCACATTCCAGTCTGTATTCCAAGTGTAAGCCACAGGCTACTGGAAATCTGTAATCTTGGTGTATGGAAAAGCAAAGGGGCCTTTGACAGTACCACACTGCTGACAAATGTTACAAAGCACATGGCCTTATATATCCCACATTAATTGAGCCCCCACAAATGAAACCCCAGGAAGCCTATTCCTAGATCCCTGCTGGAGCCCCAGCCCTCAGCCAAGCTGTAACTTTGTATTTGGTCCATACTGACAAGGAAAGATACAAAATAACAGTAATAAGTTAAACGGAGATATTATCTGACCCGTGTTTTGGCAACATCTGAGTTTCTAAAAGCTATTTCAGTACTTCCCTTGACTTCAAAGACTTGTACAAAAAGCAAAAGAGAGCAGAATAAACTTCAAATCTCCACTGGTAGAGTGGGATTTCCAAAATTCCACTGAGCAAGCACCAAGTCTGGGTGCCCAGTCACCTCTGAGACCACGAAGTTTAAAAGCCAAAGTACTAATTATAATGTAGACTGCATTTGCATTCAAAAGAAATCTTTGCCCACAAGCATGACTCAAGTGGCATGTAGGCTGAGACATAATAAGAAAGTATGAGGGAAATGACATATTATGGATAAGAGTCTCCTGGGATGTCATTTAGGAAGCTTCCTTCTTAAGCCCTATATGCACTTCTCAAGTATTGGACTACAAACACCAAGTTATTGCACTGATGCTTTCTGAGAATTGATTGCTTGTGGTGTCTATCACAATACTCTGTAGGAAAACTTTGACTAAGTGCAAGAAGCCAGCCAGATAAGAAATGAGATAATATGGGGAAATGGGGATATTAAAAGAAACTGTCAGAATCCATGAAGTTAATTATTTATATCACTCAGGGGGTTTGTTTATTGGAGGGTTTTTTCCTTCTGATTCTAGAACTCAGAATGCTTCAGAAGCATGAACCTAGCCAGACAAAAACCCTTCTTCACTGCAAAAAAGGAGGGAAATGTGAGAAAGTGTTTAAATCTACAAATTTATGAAGTCTGCCTTTGGAATTCTCCACGTGCAAGTTCAGAAGCAGTGAGCATTCTTGGTATTTTTTTGCCAATTGTGCAGCAGAAATTGAACGATAAAACAAACATCAACAAATCTGATTTAAAATCTTAATACTTTCTAAACTATTTTTTGTAAAGCTGAACAAAATCAGTGGGAACTAACTCATTACAGAGGCTGAACTAATGATATGCAAAATTGAAACACTACCATGACTGGGATGCTGCCTTTTGTAGGCCTTTTTTTCCCTCTTATACTGCTCTAATTCTTCAGTTCTTCTTACACTCGCACTCCTTCCCTCTACCTTTAAAACTTGTGAAAAGTAGTAGCCAAACTATCTAAACAGGCCTATGGTAACAGAGTGGCTTTGCACAAGTCATGGAGCAAATGCTGCACAATGACAGATTTCAGCTTCAGAGTTCCAAGGCACAAGAAAAACTACTGCAATTTCTGGAAAATAAAGTTTCATAGTACCATTTCCCTAGAATAACATCCTACTTATCCCACACGTGACCTTGGAAAGCTAGCAGGTGTTCTCTGCTCCTTTAACTATGAAACTTAAATACCTTGATTGCTCGGATAAATCGTGCTTGCAAGCGTTTTCCCAAAACCAGCAGGCTGTCTATAGCTGAAGGAAGAAACTTCTTGTAAAATTCCTCAGGATCTTCTTTCACCTCTAGTCCTACACAACAATGACTGAAACGGAGAAGAAAAAAAAGAAAAAGAAAAAAAAAGAAAAAAGGGAAAAAATTCAACCTGAATAGTCAAAGGCCTGTTTGAATAACTCTGAATGAATGTCACGTCATCAGAGAAATGCTCCAGTGGCATGGGATAATTCCCCCCTGAACAACAGCTCACTGCTGTGACTGGCTCCAAGGTGGCTGCCTCCAAGGAAGAGCAATCACTTGCAGGTTGGGGACCATATTGCTACTTATCATGGCATTTCTCAGTTAAAAACATATCCAAGGCACTTTCTCCTTCAGCTTCATAGAACCTGTTCAGGCTTGTTCCATACTCTAGGGAAGGAATCTGATGGTCATAAAGAAGAAAAAAAAAAAGGCAAAAAAGAAAGGTAGAAAAAAGAAAAAGGAAGCCTGATGATGAAGAGGGTGCCCCTCAGGCAGTGAAAATATGTATAAAAAATATACCACAAAGCCTTCAGCAAGCCTGCCTACAACTTTTCTCTAACTGAGGAAGCCATGTGGGCTAGAAATCGGTTCCTCAGATCTCAGCTCTCTTATTTTACTCACCACAACACGTCAGTTGTTTCTGGAAGACTTTTTACAAGAAACTGCATGTTTTACAACTGGTAAGTTGTTTCAGTTCTGCACTCGGCCCTGATACCAGTGCAACAAAAGAATCTTCCTGACTTTTTATGAATTTTGCTTTCTGATATCTTATCTAGGCTATGTTAGCTTTTTGGGAATGCACACACGTAAAGATGTCTACCAAAGCCCTTGGAAAACAAATTCTAGGCATGAAGCTGAGATTCATCTAGTTACAAAAAGACATTTTTACAGCTAAAATAAATTTCAGTATTCTCTGCAATTGAAACAGCTTATAGGGGATGATTTAAGTACCCCACTACTCTGGTGATAACTCTTGCATCCCTCACTGAAATTCCTCACATTAAAAATTCATACTGCAGATATGGCATAAATAAAAGATGGTCACATAATTACTTCATGCCTTAGAATTTTGCTCCCTAGTTAAGCCAAAACTAAGTACAACTTGAGGAAAATTTAAAATGTCTTATTTTTCCCGACATTTAAAATTGAGATTGGATCACTGGGGGGTTGACTTTAAAGTTTTCTTATTTACAACACCATTCTCACAATATCACTACACCAGGTTATCTAGTTTGTATGAACTGTGTCATCTATTATATTTAAAAATGTAAATAGATACTTAAAATGGGTATAATAAATAAATATTTAAATACAGTCAAGCCAAGCAGTGAGTCAATCAGGCTGAAGATCTTTGCAAGATGAAATCTAAGCAAACAAACCTTTTTAAATAACTACAATTCAGAATTATATAATTACTGGGTAAGAAGTGTTACACTGGTGAGTACTGTCCACAAAAGAAGGTAAAGCCCACACAAACCCTGTTCCCACCACACAGTTCCCCCAGCTCAATGAAACACAATGCAAATGAATTAAACAGGACCAATTAGGCTATGCCTGACCCCTCTGCTCTTGACTGCTCCCTGCACTTTAACCCTGGCCTTTCCTGAACAACAAGCCTTGTTCTGGATGGAAGCCAATGTATTACAGCTTGAAAAGAGAAAGAGCAAGATGAAAGGACAGAAAGAAAACTAGAGGAAAACTTCTTAGCTTTTTTTTTACCTTAGTATCTCTGCTAGTTGGGCAGCAGTAGCCCAGGCTCCACGCAGTTGAGAGTGGTCTCGCTTAAGGACCAGCAAGCAGTACTGAGTAAGACCATAATCATAAATATCTTGCTTAATTTTATTTGATTCTTCACATCCTAAGGAAGGACTACTTAAAATTCCTGTGGGAAGAAAGCAGGAGAGAGACAAAGAGGAACATAAGACTCTGATGTGCAAGATTTTTTTTTTCTTTTTCTAAAATAAAGAAGAGTATATGTACACAGAGCCAGGATTAAAGTAATTGTAAAAGTGCTAACAACAGCATAAAATATTTTGTCAGCAATTTTCGCTGCTACAGCTACAACTCATTTGTAAGATTATATGACAATTGAGAAGGATAGCTCAACTTAGGTTTCCATTTTCTCTCTACATATTTCATATCAAAACATACATTACCTGGGATATGGATTATTTGTATGAATTTCCTAGGCTAGATAGAACCACAACCACTGGGAAACATATAGCTTCCTTATAATTACATCCTAATTTAGAACAGGACCTGACTTGTTTCAACTGTTCCTATGAGCAGTGGCTGTATAACAGAAGGAAAGACAGGGAAGTCACACAGGAGCTCATGATCTTGTTTCTATGTTAAGATTTAAAAACTGAACACTGACAACCACCCTGACTCTCTGCCCAAAAAGCACTGGGAGAAATTATTTGACCAAGTGTAAGATCCCTGTCCGTAGCAACACGGAAAGGGCCTACATTATCAGGGTGACAGCTGAAAGGCAGAAAAAACTTCTGTCCATTTGCTCCCCAGCTCCTCTTCCTTATTGCTGCCAAGCCAAATGCCACTCTCAGGAAAAGCTGCCATATCAACCTTCCTTAGAGTTTCAGAAAAACCTTCAGTATTTAATGAAGCAGACGGAAGAAGGACTGCCCGTAGTTCACTAGCTCATCCTTTTATTTTAGGAACGGCATTAATTACCCTTTAACTTCAGCAGCAGCAGGGGGATGTTCTGTTCTGTGCTCTCAGTGATCTGAGCAGCCAAGGCCAGGACCTGGGGGTCCGTGGCTGCCATAGGAAACAGCCAGAGGCGCACACCACCATCGATTCCAGCCTCTTTCCTTTTTATGTTAAGGCGCGGGGTCCTCACGCCACTACTTCATCCCACCTCCAGCTCCTGCACCACCAGCTGGATGCCTTGGGCCGCAGGACTCCCCCTGAGAAAAGAAACAAACATGGAGGGAGCCTCATCCGCGCTCCCTCCCGAGGCCGCGGGCAGCCGGACCGGCTCTGCCGGCAGGGCGCACCTCCGGCCGGGCAGCCTGAGCACGGCCCCACGGGGCGGGCAGCGTGAGCGGCCTCACCTCACTCAGGGCCGGGGAAAGGGCAGAGGGAGCGGTGCCCTCTCCTACCGGCGTCACCCCGGTGCCCCCACTGTCCTCGGGAGAGGCGGCGCCGGTGCTGCGAAGCCCCCAGGCCGCGAGGCCCCCTCGGGGCGCTCTGAGGGGACCCCCGCGCACCCCCGGCCCCTCTCACCACGGCGCGGGGGCTCCCCGACTGCGGGGGGAGGGCGGGGGTATTGGAACGCCGAGCCCGCCGTCTCCAACGCGACCGCTCCCCCACGCCCCCCTCCCCTCACAGCTGTGTGGTCGCGGCCTCTCTCCGCCAACCAGCACTCTCCCCTACGGGAGGAGGGTGTCATTTGCATATCCGCGTGCGGGCTGGCGCCTGCGATAACCCCACTGGCGGAGACGCACAGAGGGAGGCGCTCCCCGACCAATCCAGCTCGGGGGAGGCGGGGCTCTGCCTGCGGCGGCCTATCGGAGCCCGCGTGGGCGGCTCCCGCCGGCCCGGGCGGTGTGAGGGATGCTCGCTGCGGGCAGCGGTGGCGGCCCTGGGGCCCGCCATGGTGTGAGGCGCTGCCGCGATGAACGGAGCGGTCCCGTCGCTCTACGACCCCAAGGCGCGGGTGCTAAAGCTGGGGGAGAGCTTCGAGAAGCAGCCGCGCTGCGCCTTCCACACCGTCCGCTGTGAGTGCTGGGGTTGGGGCAGTTCTCGGGGGCTGTGGGGGTCGGGGAGGGGTTCGGCGACCCCCGTGCCCTGAAGGGCGGAGGGTGGCCGCGGCCACGCTCGGTGGCTGCCTCTATCCCGGGATTCTGGGCGCAGCTGGGAGCTGAGTGCCGTGGAGTGCTGGTCCGGGATGTCGGGAGCGGTACAGGTTTCAGTCGGTGCTGGGAGCACGTACGGCCATTGTACCCAAGAGCTGCCCCTCGCCGCCCGCTGGGCACTAAGTTCGCTTTTTATGCCTTTTCCATAGTGTCTCCCTGCTGTTCTGCTGGAAACCGAGCTAAGCTGAACCTGTGGCTCTGCCCTCTTTCCTTGCGCTCAGTTTTTAGAAGTTCCGTACAATTCAGCAATCAAAGGTTAAAGGCAGGCAGAGTTAATCACGGAGCCAGTACGCCCTCCCTGAGTACATAATTACTATCTAGAGAGGTGTGTGCTCAAAGATTCTGAGGGTAGCTAGGAAACAAATGCTCCCAGGATTATAGTCCTTGGTAATTTAGGACTGCAGCTTCTGGTTTTGTTGTCTGGTTATTTATAGACTGATATCCCTAAGATTCAGTCTCACGTATGTTCTCTGGAGAGCGTCCTGTATGCAGGATGGGTAGTGTGCTCTCTGTGAGCAAAGGGAACGGCACTTAGGCAGATAGTCTGCAACTGTGGAAGCGGAGGAGAGGTGAAAAGAGCTATAAATGGGTTTAAACAAATGCTGCAATTTGAAATTTACCCTAATTTTAAAGAGGACTAACAACCCCGTCTGGTACCTCCTACCCTTAGAGTTTCATGCTGACTCTTGTAATATGATGATTTATTCTGAAATTTGTTTTGAAATCTCTCTTCCTTTCCAACAAATGAGACATAGAAACTGGCACGTTCATCAGTTCTATCAAATGCACATGGAGAAGAAATATCCTCTGACACCTGACGTTTTTCTTAACAGTTGAGTAAAAGGGAAAACAGCTGCTGGTTAGAAGTTAAGATGAGAAGTATCAATATCTTCATTTTCTAAAATATTAACAGCCCAGTGGCCACATATTAAAGCAAATATTCTCTGATTTGATGAGAAACTTTGGAACTGTTGTATGCTCATTTCTGTAAGATGACATTTAGGGGTTTGTCCTAAACAAGGTTAGCAGGGGCTGTCACCTGCATCTGGGCTCCGAGCCTCCTGCTGCGCACACAGCCCTACCCACCAGCTCCTGCAGCCTGGTTTTCCTGCCCGGTTGGTGTGCTGGCTGGAGCCGTGCTTTCCAGCTGTGGTCTGCGCCGCCCGGCCCGTGGCTGCAGGCCGAGTTATGGAACTGGGAAACTCCCCAGCTGCAGGAATGCCGCCACCAGTGACCAGCAGCGTGAGATGGGGCAGGCAGCCAGGCGAGGAGCGTGTGCCGTGGTGTGGCCATGGAGTGTGTGCCGGCCGATGGGTCCCCTCTGCGCCTCTTCGGCGTGCGAGGCAGGGCACCGGCATTCCGGGGTGCGAGACTGACCCTGCCTCACCTGGAGCCGCAGGCTCAACCCAACATATGTTATCGCAGGCCTTGAAGAGCCTCCTGATACCATCCTGTCTCCCTAAATCGTCACAGGCAGAGTTTTGACTGTAGCCTTTCCCAATTTATTTGTGGTGGAAATAATACTTGTAGGTAATTGTATGTCCCAGAGCTGCCATGCTGATGCCTGAACACATGCTCGTTTGCAATGTCTCAGAGTTTTGAAAAGGGCTAGAAATTTATACCTTCTTTTGCTCAAAACTTATTTTAACTAGTACTTTAGATGCTGAAAAAGATAAAATGTAAATCAATGTTAAATTGGGAAGGAATTTCACTTGTAACAAAAAGAACTATACTGAAACCCCAAGTTTTTGTCAAGTTCTGACATGCTTTTTACAGTAAATTCAGAAAGAGAAATGCATATTGAGGGTTGATGTTTGCATTTTCAGTCACTTGTCTACATCTCCCATGTTTGGGATCAATATTTTCAAGAACTATTTATTGATTCTTCTGAAGATAATTATATGAGGATTTATCTTTTGAACTATAAGACAGCTTGTTTGGCTTTTTATTTATTAAAACCTAAAGGTGCTTTTCTAATTTTAACCAAAAGGTTTAAACACTTATAATGATTCCTGAGAAAAGCAGCTTGTCTTTGAATTCTACTGACTTGTGGAATTATCTGCTCAGGGGAATGGTAGATGACACACCAACAAAAAAGGCTTTTACTTAATAGCCTCCAACTGCAGTGAAGTGGTGCCTACATTTATAAGATTCCTGAAAAGCCTGTAAATAATCTAGTTTGTTTTTATATTTAGATGACTTCAAGCCTGCATCTATTGATATGTCCTGTGAAGGAGACCTTGAAGTTGGCAAAGGTGAACAGGTGACAATAACGCTGCCAAATATTGAGGTGAGTTGGTGTGGCTGAAGAGTGTCAGCCTTAAGGGAATGATTTATTTTGTTGTTGTAGGTATATATCTTGATTATGGAAGGGCATAAGTGCTGTTTCAGAGCTGCCTCTGTGCCTCTTAGAGTAGATGAACAATTGCTTTAAGAAAGCAAGATTACAGCTGCACTGTAACTTTAAGTGCATTTGCTACACTGGAAATGTGCTGTAGGATGACCCAGAAGTGTTGCGTACACAGAAAAGCTTCATGTGTATGTTGGCAGTGCAAGTTTCCCCTTGGTATTTATTGCTCTAGTGCAGTTCTAAAGCAGGAAAGACTGGAAAGGGAAAATTTACTACCTGCCATGCTTTACTGCTCTACTGATATGGGAGCTGAAACCCCTTTTGATGAGAGGAGTCCTAGAGAGAGTCTGCTCTCCTTGGGAAACAAGTATTTAATCAGTTTCAAACTAAGCTAAGCAAGTAAAATCCCATTCCAGTCGAACACCAGCTGCTTTTGGACATGGCTACTGTGAATCTAATTTGAATTAACCAGTAACATTTTTAATGGCTAGAAATGATCACTTGTAGTGAGCTTGTCATCACTGATGGATTGCTGTTTCTAAGAAAAAAGACTACAGGAGTAATACTTACTGGACTTCTGATTCAATAGGGCTCAACTCCACCAGTGACTGTGTTCAAGGGCTCAAAGAAGCCTTACCTAAAAGAATGTATCTTAATTATCAACCATGACACTGGAGAATGTCGCCTAGAGAAACTTAGTAGCAACATCACTGTGAAAAAAACCAGGTGGGTGATTTACAGGAGAAACAACTGTGCTTTACTCATTGTGAAAATCAATTTGTTAATGAGTCTATATTGAAATATGTAACTACACATTACTATTTTTAGGAAAACACAATTGTAGAAAGTACCTGGCCTTGTTCAAAGGAGTGAAAAGCCTGCTTTCTCAGTAAAGTGACTTTACATCTTTTGAGTCACGATGGCAAAGGAAATGGAAATTTATTTTTTTGCTAACCAAAACATGTTATATTATTGAAAGAAATAGTAACTATTTTCTGTTGAGTTTAGAGGGAGGGAAAAAAGATCTGTTTGGCTGGTAGCTTGCCTATTGTCTTCTGACTTGTAAATGAGGTAATTTAAAAAAAAGAAAATGTTGTTAATAATAATGGTTTAATGGTTTGTTTTTCTCATACCAAGTTTTTAAATATTTTTTTTCTGCTGTTGAGTCCATATAAGTAATTTCCAGCAGAATTTTTATTAAGTGATCCTGCGTAGCAAGGTATAAATACAAATCAACTGACAAGGTGTTATAAAGTTATAAAGTTATTAGCGCTGTGTCAAAAATATTTTTAAACACATTTATCGATTATATTAATAGTATAATATTAATATTTATGTGTATTAGTATAATATCTTAGCAGTATAATAACTTACCTAAGAATCTAATGATGCTATTTAGAAAAGCATGAGAAACAATTCCATGGTACCATATCCCCTGTATTCTCACCTATTTCTTTGCATCTTGCCTTCTAGTAATTAAAAATCTTTTCCTTTACACACAGAGCTGAAGGAAGCAGTAAAGTCCAGTCTCGCATTGAGCAGCAACAGCAGCAAATGCGAAATGCAACAAAGGTTCCAAACAACATTAAAAACTCTCCAACAAAAGAAAAAACATTTCCATCTTCTCCTATGGATGATATTGAACGGGGTAAGCTCCGCTGGCACATAAGTTTCAGAACCTTTGCTGTTAACAAGCAGTTTGCTTTTAAGAGGTTTTTGAGTGTGTGGGTTGTTTTTGTTTTGTTTTGTGTTATTTGAGAAACAACTTTACTCTGATATGGAAATGACGACTCTGGCTCAAGTGGGTAAAAGAGGAGTATTTGTAGCTTGCTAAGGTAAAAATCTAGCTGAACCATTAGGCTTAATAATGCCAAGGGTCCTGCTGCTCTCTGCTTGACTGTCTTCCACTGCTACTTTAATCAAATATTTAGTTGATTGTATTGTGGTACTGGAACTAAGTCACTTCCATTTTGACATTGCTGCTTTTTCTTTCTGTGCACTCAGCAAACTTGGGTTACAGTACTTTACAACTCAGCATACACTTTAAATTACCAGATAGAGCCTTGTGAAAGATGAGGTTCCAATGAAAAAGACAGCTAAAAACTTGCATAAATCAACCCTTGAGCAGTGCTGTGTACTGTTTCCTTGAGAGATTCTGGTTTGGTGTGACACTCATATTTCGCTTAAAAGGAGGCTTTATTTCCTTTTGGAGGACAAGGAAGATGGCAGGTGGTAATTATTTGCTACAGAAATGCTGACAGGTGGCAGTTTCATTGACTGGAACTGACATCTGCTTCCTAAGTTGCTCTGAATTCCTTTAAGTAGATTTTTTTAGATGTATCATTATGAAGGTGGTTTTTGTTTCCATTTTGGTCTTAAGCTCTGACCAGAAATCTATATTGCAGAACAGTACTAGAATTCATCTACAATTGGAAAGAGGAAGGAAAACTGGAGCACATGAAATAAAATGATGCTTTTTCTAGGTGGTCTGTTCTTTTGGGGGGAGTAGTGGTATCAAACATTTAAAGTCTCTAAAGTGGCTGCTGATGTACCAAACTCTTGTGTAGTGCCAGTCCAATTTTGAATACTATTTAAAATGCAGAAAAATTGAAAAGGATGGCAGAAATATTATCAAGTCATCTAGTCCATCCTTCTGTCCTAAAGTCAGATTTCTGATGTAACTGTTAACCTCTTCTTAAAACCTTCCACTGACAGATCCTTGTACTTGCTGGCAAGCCATTCCAGGGCTTTTCTCTCCTTACTGTTCAGGTTCTTCTGTATAAATAGTCTGACAGCAAGCCTATTATTACTTTCATATTTATCATGCAAGTACACAAGTACAGACCAGATTACTGTACTGCTTTTGAGCAGTCGTTCACAGACTCAAACTCCTCTACCTTTCACATTCTTTATGCAAAATTACACCAGTTGGTTCAGTCTTTCCTTAGAAGTCTCCTTTCTTAATCTCTGATTTGTTGTCAATTTCCTTTGTCTTTCTTGCAATGAGTCCAAAAACTTCCTATAGTCTTTAAACATATCTACCGTTTCAGCTAAGGTTTTAGCAGTGCTGACTTGAGCAAGAAGGCTGTTTTACAGGCACTATTCATCTCTATACACAAAGAACAAATAGTATCATGTCTGTAGTATCACAAGACCAAATAGTATCAAGTTACTTCCGCAACAGGATGGTGTGGTAGAACACTGTGTGTGTAGGGATAGACTGTAACTCTCGGACTCTTCAGAAGTGTCGCCTACTTAATCATTCTTCATCCCATGGTTGTGTAACTTACTATTCCTGCTTAAGTACACTACCTGGAACTTGTTACTAACTTTGTTTTCTGGGGTGGGGGGAAGCTCATTCTGCCATTACCCTCTAGTGTATGTACAGCTCTTCCTTCACTGGTTAAAATTACTTAATTTAAATTCTGTCTGATTAAATTACATCAAAATTCAAGGCAGGGATCTTAGTTCCCAGCTTTTGGTATTGGCCCTTCACTTAATTTTTTTCTTGTATTAGACATTGCTTAGCAGGAAGTGGAAATAAATGCTTATGACTTGAGTGGTGTCTTTCAGTTAGGTGTCTTACAGCTCCAGATGTGTGGTATTGCACATCTTAGGAGGACGCATCCTTAGCAAAAGAAGGATGCTTAGATGCTTCCAATTCTTATGTTCTTTCTGCTCCCCTTATCTCTTTCCTTATGTTTGAGTAGTCCAGTCTTGTATTGTTCTTTCTTTTCTTTCCTAGCATTGGGTTAATTTGTCCCTGTAGCCATTGCTGCATTATTTCAGGTGTCATTTTTCCTGAACACCATGTTCTTTTAGACTGGCCTTTCCTTTAGACTAGCCTTTGATAACTGAGTCTGTTTCATGGCAGTTTATGTTGAAGATTAATCTTTTTTTTTTTTTCCTCTCCCTTCTTTTAAGCTTTGCACTGTCTTGCATCTCAGTAACTTTCACCTTCAACCTATTCTGTACTGGGTAAATTTGAAGTGAGATGAACCACTCCCCTACTTGCTTTATTGTGTCTGCTATATCAAAACTTTTCCTGAAGTATTCTCAGAGCTTGTAAGACCATCTTAAATGTCTAGGTAGTTACAATCTTGAATAGCGATGAACTTCTGCACCATAAATCCTCAAGTCCTCCCTCCACCATGATTCAGAGGTCTGTTTCAGACTTCTCTCAGCACTTGTGTTTTGCACAATTATTATATGTATTATCATCTGCAAAGATTAACTTCCTCTGGATGTTGGACTTAAGCTGGTGTATGTCATAAATCCATACTGTGCAGAATTATTCACTCCTCCAAATCTATAATGAAACAAGGATTTGGAGAAATCTTCCTAATACCAACTTTGGATGGTTCTTTTGGATGTTCTTCATGCTTAACTTGATTTTGAGCAAAATGTCACATAGTCCAAACAAGTGTATTGATTGTAATGCTGAACTGCTGGGAGGCATTTTGGGTGCAGCTGCAGACATCTTACAGTGACTGATCTGTGTAACTGCAGTTTTTAGTTAGTGAAAGCCATCTTTTGGAGTGCTAAGGAAAACACAGAACATTTTCTGCTAGCTGCAGAATTTAAAGGCTATGTGGGATGCATTACCCCATGGAATGTGGGGTTAAGCATTTGGGTTCACAGTCACTCTTGTTCTAACACTTGACTTAAAAGGGAGAAAGTGCTCAAGCTATGAGAGAAGGAAATCACATGACAGGCTGGATATTCACTTGTGCCCTTTTTTTTGTTCTGGAGAGTTTTGGTAGGCTTGGGTTTTATTTAAATTGCCGTAGTGTGTGTGCCTGATGTTTGTTGGTTTTTTCCTTTTCCCCTCTTCCTTATATTTAAATTATGATGAATGTAAACTGAGAAACAAATCATATTGTTTGCAGAGCTAAAAGCAGAAGCCAGTATCATGGACCAGCTGAGTAGCTCTGACAGTTCATCTGACTCTAAAAGTTCTTCGTCCTCTTCATCAAGTAGTGAAAATAGTTCTAGTGATTCTGAAGATGAGGAAATGAAGCCCTCTCTTCCTATGTCGATGCCGTATTTGCAGCCTCAGCCTACTGGGTCTGCCATACCACAACAGGCTGTTCCTGACAAAGATGCCAGTCATAACAGATCCCAAGAGAGCAGTGGTCATATGATGAATACACTACGTAAGTACAAAGGCTGTTCTTTTCTTAGTGCACAATTCCAGACATCAAGATTCTGAAAGGAAACCATATTGTTTTTAAGTATGTCTCTGTTATAATTAAAACTGTGGGAAGTCATGCTAGGGTTTGATTGTTCAGCAGCAGGCTGAATTAGACACTGGGCTAGGAGGTTCGTGGTTCACAGAGATATTAAATTAAAGCTGAAGCAGCTGAAAATATTTCCTGAGCTCTTCTGGCATCCTCCCAGTTCTATACATTGGGACTGGAGAACAGTAATTTTGTATTGAAAATACTTGAACTAACAGGGCACTCCCTGAACATATGCCTGTAATTTCTTGGATAGAACTATGGGAAGGAAACTATGGTTGCAATGCTCTGAGTTACAGAAGAGATGGTGTATTCTTAGCGGTGTCAGTTACTGTTCATGGCAGTGTTCCACTGTCCGACATGGCAAAACTGTCCTTTACATGTAAGGAAGGAGGTGATCTCCTTTCAGGTGATATTATCTTATTCTGCCCATTCAGCCAACCGTAAATGTAATTCAAACAGTAGCTGTGATGTTCAAGAGGGGCTGCTGCACAGCCTGGAATTGAATGCTCAATGTATTCAAAAAAATGAGAGTTTGGAAAACATTCACATAAAAGAAAAACCCACTAGGTAGAGAAACTTAAGTTTACTACCTAAATAACAGGAATACTCAGACATAGGAGTATTCAGCTATGGTAACTCTTCCAAAATGATTACATTTTTAATTAGCTGCTTAGCTGCTGGCTCTTGGTTTGAAGAGATTTCCATCAACCCTGGTTTGCAGCCTAAGATCTTTATGGTTTATTGTTTCTACATAAACTTGTTATACTGAAATTTTAGACTGGCAGATCTACTTTTATTTTGGGTCTTAATGGATAACTTGAATGGGATTGTTTTTCCTTTATTTTTTCTTTTTGTTTTTAGCTAGTATTTAAATACTTAACCTGCATTGGTATTTAATTATGTACTTCACTAACAGATAAGATAAGACTGAAAAGTCCTGTGACTTCATGTGCAGAGAACTAAATGCTGCTTTCATTTTACTGTCACTGCAGAGAACAATGTCTTCATGCTTACAGTTTGCGTAACTTTAGAGTGCCACTTATTTCAACCCTTACTCACAAATGCCATTTCCTGTCCTCCATGCTTTAAATAAAACTGTTATGAAAATGTGATTAAGCTCTATCCTCAGTGACAGAATCTCAGCTGGAAAAGCTTCCAGTGAGAAATAAAAGTACAGGTGACCAAGTCCACCAGTTCCAGCATAGGGAGAAAATGCTGCTTAAACCACGTCAATGTCAAGGCTCTTTCAGGGGAATTTGGTGGCTTGATTGTGCTCTACATCCATGTTGACGGGTAGAACCTCTGCCTGTAACCTCATGCCTCTTGAGCTTGTCCAGCTCTTGAGATTAATACCATTTACTTCTATTATGGTTAGAGATTTGTTACTGCTTAAAACAATTCCATCCCCAACTTCCAGTGCAGTTAATACTTACAAGACACTTCCACTAGTTAGAAGATCAAACCAGCTGCTTCCAAGGAGATTGCTTTTCTCTAGCTCTGTTGCTGAGGGAATTTGGCAGGAGAGTGAAACCTGGAGAAACTAAATAGATAGCACATGGTTCTACTTTGAATGACAAGAGTTCTCAGTCAGGATTTTGTACAGTCATTTCTCCCATTTCAAATAAGGTTTTGCAAAAATAAAATATTGAATCAACAAATGTCAGCACAAGCTGCTTGCTTGTCTAATCTTGCTTTGAGGTGTGTGTCCTCATGTCTGTGACTAGTTTTGTGCACCTCTGTATAATCAGGGCCATACTGGGTAATTAGTGAAGTTTTTCCTTGATTTTCTGTGTGCAGGGAGAAGGCTGGGGGAAGCTTAGAGAGTAGAGTTTTATCTTGCATGTAGAAATTATACAGGTGAGATTTTGTAGAATTTGGAAAATGGAGGAAGTGGTGCATAGAGCATGGTAACCAGATACTTCTGTCAAATACATATCCACCTCTTCAGGAATCTGGGGCTCAAGACTGCCCCTCACTCCCAGAATACTGTTTCTTCCCCTTGCTACCTTGAGAAGATGGTTATATAGGCTCACAATTTGCCTTATTATAAAGTCTGTAAATGGTGGCACTAATCTGTTCCTCATGAATATTTGATCATATGTTGCTTTATATCTACTTTTTGTTTAAACAAGTGTTATGTTAAACAAAGTAACTTTCCAAAGAAAACCCAGCACAGATGGGCTATTCTGGGGCCTTGTGTTAGGTTCTTAGTACTCAGCAGAACTTGTGCTGGTACAAACATAGCTGTTTTACTTTGTCAAGTAATAATTTTCCCTTACATTAGTTTGGTGTTGGTGTGACCACTAAGATCTGTGAAACAGTGACCACTCCTATGAGTTTCCCTGTCCCCTACAACTAGCATGAATTCAGTTGAATATATTATATTCACTGATGTAAAAACGTAGGAAATGTAATTTGCAGTGCAATCTATTTCCCTAATTAATATTGCTAGTAAGCAACTGGCACCATGAAAGCAAACAATTCAACAGTTCTTCCCCACTTCATTGCTGCCTCGTAAGTACAATAGTCTAGATGTTTCTTCAGGGTCCTCATTAAATGAGCTTTTCTGTCTTTGTACTAAATCCATCTGAAAGTCACCAGCTCTAGATTGTGCTATTTTGCCCTCTCTCTGAAGCTGTTTTTTGGAGGTAGGGTTGCAAAAATGAGGCAGAAAGTTTAGCCTGAAGTAAATCCTAACATATTAATTCTCACTCTGGAACTTCGAGTTCTTGCTTTTCCCATCTGCTGGTTTTCACAAGCATTGGTATTTTTGGCTGGTGTTACAGGGTTTGTGTAATTTCTATTAACGGTGTTGAAATAACTTCTGAAGGCTGCAAAAACACTATTTGGAAGGTTATCTTCTTGTTCACGCTCTCTATCCTCTCGTAAAGTAGGTACTGCATAACAAGGCTGGAATTTCTAAGAATTCACTGTAATTCTCTTTTGAGTGATAAATACATGAGTTTAATTTACCAATACCATTCTCTGTCTTGAAAGATTTTTTCAGGATATTACATTGTTCTGAATAATTATTGACAAATAACTTGATTTTGTTCTTTTGAAATTGCTATGAAAATTTATCTTAAAATAATATGGCTGTAAATTTTTTTCTCTATATAGAGGATTGGAAACAAAAAAATTGTCAACAGTAACACTTTAAAGATTGCTGGAAACAGCCATCTTCACTATTCTTATATAAAGTGTTTTTGTTGTTGCAGAGAAGCATGTACCACTTTCTAAGCTTTAGTGATGACACAGTGGAAAACAAAGGAAGGCTAAATACAGCCATATTAAAGACTCCAGTGTTCTGGCAGAAATTATATGCCTGAGAACAAAAGATCCAATCTGAGTGTCTTGTGGGGTTTACCCCCTTGAGGTTACTTTTTCACCCATCTACAAAAGGGATCTGTGAAGGGTGCTGCAGCTGAGGAAAGGGCATGTGAAAATAGTGTGTTGACCCACTTTTCTCAGTTTTAGTGATTTTTCTTTTGTTTTCAGCCTATTTCTGCACAACCTGAGATGATTTTTTTTTTCTTTTGTAATGGTTGTTTGGCAAGGGAGGTGTGGATAAGAGCATACCAGTTGGAACAGACTCCTAAAAATGTGTGGGAAGTTGCTAGATATGATGTAGATTGTGTAGAGCATGCTGCTGTACTTTTTATTACTTATCTGTCATCCTGGGAAGATTCCCTGCCTCCCACCCCCTGAGCTTATGGACACCCACAGCAAGCACAGTGCAGTCTTTTTACTTCCTCATTTTGAAAAATATATATAGAGAGCCACCAAATTAAAGTGCTGTGTAAAATTCCTTTTGATGTTTTGTTTGCTCACTTGTTCCAAAACCAGTTTGAAATAGTAGGTCACTGATACATCTTTAAGTGGTACGTGAAAGAGCTGCTCTTCTTGATTGAGACACCACTTTGTTTTCAAGCACAGCTGAGTAGCATTCAGATGTGTGTTTCAAAAAACCCAACAACTTGTTTTTCAGAAAACTGCATTCACCAGCAGTTTTTCCACTTGTGAAGCATGAAAATGTGGGTGGCAGAGATAGCTAGGTGTTGCCTTTTGTGATCTGGTGATATTAAATAAATGCTCTTGTGCAAATTAAGCTGATGGCTTCCTTGCCAAGATTTTAAAATTGTAGAAAAGTGGTATCTCTAAGGTTCTGTCACTGGGAACTTTGGTTCAACACCAATTTATTCTTTTATCATAGAATAGTTTGGGTTAGTAGGGACTTGAAAGATCATGTAGTCCAGCCTCCCTGACCTCTTTGGTACTAGCTTTAATAGGCTTTTGTAAGCCTTAATTGGGAAAGGGAATATCTTGAAAGAAAATTATTTCCTTGAAAATGACTAATCTATTGACTCTTTCTCTTCTAGGAAATGACTTGCAGCTGAGTGAATCTGGAAGCGACAGTGATGACTGAACAACTTTTTGGCCTTAAATGTATCACCTTTTTTTGCTAAATATGTCTTAGCATCTGTTTTGCACTAAGATTAGATTACCAGAGACTGGAATGAATATCCTCAATTTTGATAATAGACATCCTAATTTTCTACTGACACATCATGTCTATAATACAGCAGCATTGATATCCTGTCAGTGCTATGGTTATGTGTTTATCTTTCAAATTACTGTATTTACAGTAAAATTGTGTATGATCTGATTTTGATTATTTTTGCCTCAGCCACCTGTTTTACTTGAAACTGATTTGTAACAGCTAGTTACTTTAAATAAATAGCTATGGAATGGAGAAATTTCTGATATTTATGGAGGCAAGTTTCCTTCCTATCATTTAAATGCTGATCTCACAACTTTGACTTGGAGGGAGTGAAAGGGAGAACAACTAAATGAGGTCTGCTGTGTCAGCGACACTTTTTGTTCAGTTCACAGTTCATACCTTTAAGGAAACTGCTGAATAATGGGGTCCACTAGTGCAGTTACAGTTTACAATTGTTCAACACATTGCTGAATTCTTAATTTCATTGTTTTATGGGACTTCATATTTCTGAGCCTCAAGATTCCTAAGGGAACTTACCTATTCTCTGCCTTTTTTATGTAACTTGAATAGGGCGGTCTTTTTACAACCTTTTTGTATCTAAATTTAGGTAACTGCAGATACAGCAATGAATTTCCTTCATTTAATTCTGTAACGGAAATCAGAAAATTTCTTTGTAGAAGTATAAAAGTAATTTAATAAAGCAAATATTTATCATTTTCATGCATCAGATTCTGCTTTTGCTGGTTAAGAATTCGATTTTCTACCTAAAGTAGCCATGCCAGTGAAGGGGTCAGGCAAAGAAATAAAGCAGTGAAATAGAAGCTAATAAAGACTCTCCACCCTGTCTACAAGACTGAAATGTTTGTTGCTTTTGTTACACGAGGTGACCCTTAGTAAAAGCTTGCCAAAAGTTTATGGTGATGCAACTGAATGTTTATTACAGATTACATCCAAATGCCAGTGGAAAGTAATACTGTAGTATTAGACAAGAAAAGGTCTTATTTTTTCCACATTTGAAATTATACTTCAAAACCTGAAGAACTGAGGATCAGACTCCAAATTTCAACCTGTAATTTGCTGCTGAAGAGTTTTGTAACAGTAGCAAATGTCTGTAGGGTGAGCTCTGACAAGATAAGTCTGTTCAGGCTTGCGCAGAAGTCTCCTTTGCTGGATTGCAGTGATTGGGTCACAGCTCTGGATCTAAACTGTGAGGGTTGAATCCCATATGTCAGCCTGAATGTGCAGACATGGAAAAAAAATGCACACTCAGTAAATGTATACAATAGATGGTACTAGAGGAGCTTATTCTCTCAACTCTGCTCTATTAGCCCAGTGAAATATAGGAAATTAAATTAAATATGGGAAATGCTGCTTCCCAATGCTTCTATCTATACCTTGTGCTCTGCACCAAATCACAATCTATTAGTCTTCTGGCTTCCTAAAGTTGGTATCACAAGAAGCAAAATGTTCCCGTGTTTGTACTCAAAGGAAAAAGCTCAAGTTAACAGCCATGGGCAAGCAGGTGTTAGAGAAGGGCTAATGGCCAGCCTTGAGGAAGGATGCTGTGTAAAAACCCCTGTAAGACACTTTAAACTCTTGAGGGACAGGGTACTGAGGTCTCTGATGGATCCTAGCTGTTGGGGTGGCAACTCTAGTGGAGTACCTGACTCTTGGCACATGCTGCTGATAAAAGTCTGCTAGGGCAGTGTGGGGAGCTGAGATGTTGCTCTTTCACACTAAAGAGAAGCCCTGTGTGCTAAATAAAGGGGTGCATGATAATGCAGTGTCCTGAACTGAAACGTCTTCTCTTTGCCTTCCACTGTCCCCAGTGGTTCATTTGCATCAGCCTTCCCTTAGGATGATGCTAAATTCTAATTCCAGCCAGAATGCTGCTGTTTTTCCTGAATAACAGGGCATTCAGGATGTACAGAGTGAGCAGATATATGGAAGCACTGAGCAGGCCACAGTCTAAATCATGCAGAGTGCATATATTCATGAATTATAATCATCCTTCAGTGATAAAACTGTTGTGTGCAATCTGTACATAACTGCCCTCACAGGTATATAGGTGCTTAAATATAGCTCTGGGAGTAAAGAAGATTTCCAAGTTCCTGGGTCTCAGGACTGTAACAGCCTGTGCTATCTTTAGGATTTGATCTTTGGGTTAAAAGCTTTCTAGAAAAGGAAGAATGTTAGTAAAGCTTTTGTATAGTATGTAGTACAGAGTGGTTAGTGGCCAGTCAGGCACTTTGTCAAATGCACAACTGTGATAATTCAGGAAAGCTTCCCTTTAAGTAACAATGACAGGAGATAAGATTCTCTAACAGTTCCTGGAGAGATAAGGGGGAAAAGATAACACATAAATATGTTAAGTAATAAAGTTTTGCATGCCATTTCCAGCCCAAATATATCTTATTGGCTCCCCCCTTGTCCATGTACCTGTCAAACTTTGGCAGGTGAGCTAAGGAGCTTGTTCAGCCTCTTGTCATGCAGTGGATTTGGCAAGAGTCTCATTTGTGCCTTGAAGGGGCATTTCTCCCCTAAGGTTTGGGTCGTGTGCCCTGAGCAGGGGATTGCATAGAGTTTTAAAAGCCACTTTCCCTTTTTTGGACCCTGGTTTGAAAATTCTATTCTGCTCCCTTAAGACCAGTTTTATTCATGTGATACCAATTTAACTAGAAAGTAATAAAATCAGTAATAGCTATAAGTTTCACGACCACTGTTCCTACAACCTCTGAGTACCTTTTTCAAAATGACTTGAAATATATCTGGCTCTATCTTGTTGCTTTCAGTTATGTTGTCTTTACATCCAGAGGTTTAAAGCATTTGTATGTGTATCTCTAAGCAGCAGATACATTTGAATAATATTTTGAGACATTATATATTTTTCTGTGACATTATAATGAAGCTATTGTGTATGTTTTGGATTTGAAGAACAGCTGCTTATCACTTCTATTGATAAATCAAAAATACCTTCCCAATGCAGCTGAAAACTTGAGAATTTTTAGTCTTCAGTGCTAAGGACCATTGCAGCCCCAGTTCACCTCCTCCTTCTCTCTGCATGGCGTGTGGTACAAGCACAGTTTGTCTGGTAGGTCCTTCAAGGTTGCAGTATTCAACCCCCGTTAAGTCCTGAAATGGGGATTAAGAGTGCTTACCAATTGTACCTACCTTGCCTGGCAGCTTCCAATTTTTTTAAGAACTCTGTCCTACTCTTGTATTTCATCAATCCTGCCCTGGGGCATGTGGAGAGGCTGAGGTTGTCCCTTCAGGGTAGCTCTGGCACCACTGTATTCCATGATAAACACTGGGATTGCCATTTACTTGGGGTTTTCTGAAGGCAGGATATAATAATTTTTCAGACTAAAGGACTTATACTAAGTCACTTCTGTGCTAACAGACAGTGCATCACCTTGAGAACAGAACTTTTTAAGAATAATTATTTGTTGTGTCTTTCTTGATGGACTTCTGGGGAACCAAATATGAACAGATCATCTCAGATAATAGTTTGATTTGGTACTCAAAATTTTGATCCACAAAAATTGTATCACTTCTGGCTAACACTTTATTTTCTTTAGAATTTGTACAGGAGGGTTTCTGAGCACAGTCAAGCAGACTGTTGAATCCTCCTTAAACAGAAAAGATGAGTATGCATAACCTGGACAGAAATGAAGAAGCTCAGAAGAAGAAAGAGGAGATAACTTGGGTCATGATGATTGATAGGCTGAGTGCCTGCAGTACATGTGAATTCCTTCTCTCACCACTTTTTGAGGTTGTTCAGCCAACCACAAAAGGTGCTAAGGACAGTCTTAAGTACATAGGGATTTCAGACCAGCTTTTTAGGACATGTAAAAAGAAGAATAAGGAAAAGTAGTTTTGAATATTGTTAAAATACATATTCCTGCTGCTTTGATGGAGGTAGGGGAAATGCAATAAGAAGGTGAAGATGCACTGAAATGTGGAGAAAAAAGTGAGAAATTATAATTTCTTTCACAGTTTAGACCTCAAATATGATAGGAGTAGTCATCCACATCTGAGGGAAGACAGAAAGACTTATGTGTCTCAGCTATTAATCTGCCCAGTTCAATGAAACTGCAGAAGCAGCTTTTCCTGGTTGTTAACTGGTTAGCAGTAGCATCCCTTGCAGGGAGCAGCAGCTCCTTGCTTACCAGATATATGTACAGGAATGGCCTGAAGTAGTGGAAGTATCTAAAGAATCTGTTCCTGTGGGGTTTATGTCTCCACTTGTGGATTCTCATGATGGAGAAAAGCTTCTGAAGGGCAGACTCAGAGCTCAAGGCTTTTGCTGGCATGGAGAACTACTCAGCTCCTAAGCAGAGATCCCATCTTCATACAGGGTTTGTGTAAAACCAGTGCCACATCTGCTGGGAACAGCAAGGGCTTGGGCTCTAGTTGTTTCTGTGGTTTTCTAAATCCATAGAAGAAATGAGTGTGCTCTCAGATTTTCCTTCTCTGAAAAGCAAATCCCTCTGCTGTGGTGAGGAAGGAATGGAGGTTAGAGGCAAAGATGAAGGAGCCTTTCATTCAACAGAGAAGGCTTTGTTGACGTACAACACATACCTGGTGAGTTAGCTGCTGAGACCTCTCTCGACTCGCTTTGAACAGGGGCCCTTGTTACAGAACCTGTTCCCCATCTCTCATCTCCCATGTGCTGAGCAGCTTGGCTTGTTCTTGTAAGTGCTTACACATGACAGGGGATTACTTGCTCTGTCTAAGAGATGAGGCCTTCTTCATGCTGCTATTTAAAGTTTAAAGAAAAGTGGAGTGTCTTAAAAAGGTAATTAAAGAAGACCCAACAGCAACCCAAACTCTTCTTTAATATCTTTAGTTTCACTTCCACATGCTGTGCATCTTGTTCTACCAGTTTCAGTGCTCTTGCAAAACAGTTGCACAATGGCTTCCTTTTAGCAACCAGCAGAATTAAACCTGAACTCACCTAATGGGATGTACCTTTTCTAAGATGTGCTGAATTTCCAACAAACTCTGCAGACCCCCTTTTTCCTTGTGCCTTTTCATTGCTACGATTTCTGGAATAAATACTCATGGGCATCCTCATATACAGCTCCCAGAGGGACATGAGAGCTGGTTGCAGCATGAAAATACCAACTCATCCCTTATCCAATTACCTTTTTTATTCCTGACTCTCTGCACACTGGCAATTCACGAAAAGATTTAGGCTTTTACCAGAGTTTTGGTCCAAGTGTTCATGGTAATATTAAAAAATCTCCCACTGTGAAGTGTTCCTAAAAGCTAAGACTGTTGTAAAGGCCAGTGGCTGATTGAAATTCCCCCTTCAAATAAAAACATTTTCATGCCAGTTTGCTGGAATAATGAGGGCACAACAAACTATTTTGGAATTATCTGTCCTTCAGCAATTCTGCTGGAAATGTTTGTGTGCCTTATGATCCTCCCCCACCACAGTGTGGAATAACTTCCACTTCCATGTTGCACAATGACGTGGGTTTTTGGGATTTTTTTTTTGTTTCTTTTTTTTTTTTTCCCATGTGTGAAAGTTGACATTTAGCTAACATTTACAACTGCTTTTTTTTTAAGAAATGTTGGTTATCAAAAATGTTTGCCAAATGTGACCTGAATGCAGGTGGGGAAAACCCCATGCAGATTATCAGCTACACTTGTGTTACTCCCTTATCTGAGCTCTTTCTCCCCTTGTAAGTCAGAC
The DNA here is from genome assembly GCA_013399225.1 of Rhipidura dahli. Taxonomy (NCBI): domain Eukaryota; kingdom Metazoa; phylum Chordata; class Aves; order Passeriformes; family Rhipiduridae; genus Rhipidura; species Rhipidura dahli. The sequence continues at coordinate 1,664,092 of VXAC01000790.1, read as the reverse complement.
TTTGCCTAATAGCCTTCATCAACATGGTGTTTGTCTAGGAGAGTGATGATCAGTGGCCATGGCTATGTTTAACTGAGGATGCAAGACCATTAAGCTATTTAAAAAGTTCTTTCCACAATGAAAGAACATTTTTACATTTTAGAAAGTACCACCTGGAAGGAGTGTACTGAGCTTAGTGGGGACTTTTTATCCCCATTAATTAGTAAAACATAATGACTGCTAAAAGATTAGAACCCATCCCTGCCTTTGTACTTTCCATTTGACTCCCTCCTGGTGATGAAACAACAGCTACCCACAGGTGAATAGCTGAGGGCCCCAAGAGAGAAACTTGTTAAAATTTTAATGTCATGCCTATATTTATAATTCTGTAGAGATGAGCTGAGCTGAGTGAACCAAAGAATCTGCCATGTTACATCAGAGCCTTTGATCCAGATGCCCTCCCCTGTGGAAACAGTACATGCTCATGCTGCACAAATCTACCTAAACCCAACAAAAATATGTGGGAAATTGTCTATGCTGTACTGCAGAACGATTGCTGCCAGGTAACTTCAGCTGCTGTGCAGTGAGAGCAGCTCTGTGATGGGAGGCTGACAAACAGCCAGTGTCCATGGGATGTGTGTGAATGCAATGATAGATTGATCTGCTGCTTCCTGGGACTTTGAGAGCAATGCCCAGGCAGGTGCATTTGTTCCTGGACGCGCTGAGGCTACAAACTGCTCCCTGCTGTGTGGTAACTGTGAGTCTCCTGGGTCTTATCAGCAGCTCACACCACACAGAGACCTCTTACCTGATAGAGATGCTCAGCTGCGAGAGGCTGCCTCACAGCTGTGTTTTCTTCACCTTGTGCTTCTTTGACAAGAAGGATGGGCTTTGCATTTGGTAAATTTGTTTTCCAAGCTAAATGAAAACTGTAATTTCAAGCTTGCTTGCCTTGGCACTTCTCACAGCTTTACAGTTTACAGGGATATTGGCAGGGTGCTCATCGGGGAGGGAAATACTTCGGTCATGCCACAATAAGGTGAGGTGACTGTTCCAGGTAGCACAGTGGCTCAGCAGCAGGGCTCCTCACTGCTGGACTCTGCTCAGGTGACAGAGCCACCCAAACAGCTTGTTGTGCTACTGCAGTATTCTCAGACTGCCACAAACCCAGTTCCAGTGAAATCAGACCAACTGGCCTCACAAGTTTCTTTTCCCCCATGCTACCATGAGCTTCCCTCCTCCCTTCTCATGCAAGAGAGTTATGCCATGAGTTTCTCACTCTACTCTTCATGTAGCTACTCTATACTGTTCTAGCAGACGTAACAGTATTTTACACCATTGCTATGTCTCTTCTGACAAAGGAATGAGGCCCAGTCTTCCTAAAAAGGGGACAGTTTTGAAGCATAAAAAACATCTCAGAAGGGAGACAAGCCTTGGGAACCACACCAGGCAGCCCTTTTCCCTCTGGGTCTGAGTTAGTCACACATCCAAGCTGACAGTCCTGTCAGGACATAACCCACCCAGCTGCATGGTCTCCCAGCCTCCAGCACTACTGTCCATGAGGAAAGAAAAATCATAAAGTGTAAATGTTTGAGTCACAAACAAAGGGTGGGTGAGTAGGTTTAGGCGAGGCTGTGCTGACTAACCCACCCCAGCAACAGGCAAGTATTGCTCCCAGTTTGTCCTGAAGGAAATGGATCTGGCTGTGTTAAAGCTCGAGGTGGTGTTGAAAGCTGCAGAAACATTTTAATTCTGATCCTGGGCCACCCTGCCAAAACGATATCCTAGGCCTGTATCTGTCTGGATTTACACAGAGACATCACAAAGTCAGTGATAAAAAGCAAACTAGGAATATATCATTGTTGCTGTTGCATCTGACAGTCAAATCCCTTGAGGCAGAAACAACTTACGTGTGGCCCAAAATGACTCATTAGCAGCTATTTCAAACAATAGGTGTCCTTGTATTGAAAAGACAAGTCCTGATGAAATTGGCAAGGACACAATTTCAGTGGCAAAGACATAATTTCAGATTACTTTATACTCTGCTTTGTAAAGCCGTACGCAGGGTTAATGACAGTTTAGTACTAATTGTGTATCTCTGGCAATTTGCAGAGAGACATTTGTCTGACTAGAATCTTGTTCCTCCTTTTAACATTGCTAGTTCTTGAACAACAAAACAACTGGAAATTAGAGCACTGCTTTTTCAAATGACTTTAACTGAGCTTTCAGGGTATGGCACAATTAAGTATTTAACTTTGAGGCCCTGTATGGACAGAGTAAAATTTATATGTCCCCAGCCATAGGCACATTGCAGCCTCCCCCAGACTAGAGTGTGATGGCTGTTTGCTAGCAACCAGCAGTGCCAAAATAACTCCTTGGAGCAGTAGGCAGACACAGGGCTGGAAGGAAACGAGATGGTCAGGGCACCTTTAGCAGTAAAGCAGCTTACCTGTTCAGTCACACTAAGAAACAGATGCAGAAATACAAAAGTTAGGCTTCTTATCACAAGCGACACGTGTGAGCGGGGTCTGAGACCTGGCTGCTTTGAATTTCCAGGAATTAGCTGGTAATGCATTAGCTGTGTTAAGATAAACCCCTGTGTTGGCAAGGCCTGCCGTTAACTCTCCTTTGTGTGTGTGTGTGTGTGTGTGCTGAGATACAGATAGCTCTGAAGAAAGAGCATTTGCTGCTGTAGATTCTGGTCTCAGCTTCAGCAAGATAAAGACAACTCTTACGCAGAAATTGTTCAGTGAAGGCCACTTGTTCAGTGCAAGAGAGAAACGGTTGATAAACTCAATTTCTCATTTCTCATTTACAATGGCTTTAAATGCCCTAGAGTAGGGACATGGATTTTAAATTCTGACCATTATTTAAATTAATTGCAAAATTCTAACTGATTTTCACCTGATTAAAATGACAACTTGAACTTACAAATATCCAAGTGGTTTTCTTCAGGGCATGGAAAAGTAATTTTCAGGAGGGTTCAGTAAATGCACAATGACATCTGCAGCCCCTGTTCTCAGCTTATTTTGAATGACTAGTGTGGTTTGATTGGTCTTTCTGCACTTCACTCTTCTATTGATTACCAGCAGAACTGCTCATCCCTGTGCACTAGCACAGCTGGACTGTCAGAGGGAAGAGAGTAAAGAATTTGGGAGCATCCCTTCTCCTGGAGGTTTTGGTGCCTAGACGTGGGTTGAGCTAGAGTTGTTCCTTAGCAAGAGGAAATTTAAATTGAAGCCAGATTTTTTTTTTTTTAGTTGCAATTAGGGGACACCCCAGATGGTAAACATACTTCTATTTCATGTGCTTGCAGGTCTCCAAAAGCCTAAACTTGGCATGCTGCATAGTTCAACCTATTTGACCAGACTGATCCCCAGCTCTGGTTTTAAACCTCTCCGGGCAAACCTTTGCTTAAGTTTCAGTTCCTCCGGATACACAAAGTTTTCCAGGAGCCTGTCTTTCCCCAAAGAACTATAGTCAAATACTGGTGACATGCATATATAACTTTCCTTAAAACTGGTGTTTCAGCACATGGCACTAGGGGAGCAGTTTGTGGCATTTGTGTGCAAGACAAGAGATGGTGTTGTGTTCGGGAATAGTTTGACTCCCTGGACTTGTGGTTTGCAAGGAAATCTGAAGCTATTTGGTTTGGGGCCTCTTCCCACAATTTTCTTAAAACTGTTATTTTCACATGCTGCATGCTTTTCTTTTTGTGCAGTCAAAGTTTGCCAAGGAAGGCAGGCCATTTTTCCACAGCCTCACCCCTAACTTCTGAGAGAAAGAGGCTCTTGGGGGACCTTCTCACTCGCTACAAACAACCTGAAAGGAGGTTGTAACCAGGCGGGGGTTGGTTTGTTCTCTCAAGTAAGAAGTGACAAGATGAGAGGAAATGGCTTTGTGTTGTGCCAGGGGAGGTTTAGGTTGGATACTAGGAACAATTTCTTCACTGAAAGGGTGGTCAGGCATTGGAGCAGGTTGCCCAGGAGTGTAGTGAAATCATCATCCCTGCAAGTTTTCAAAAGGTGTGTGGATGTGGCATTTTGGGACGTAATTCAGTGGTGCTGGGTTAACAGCTGGACTCGGTGATCTTAGAGGTCTTTTCCAACCTTAATGGTTCTATGATTTCACACTGCATTTTTGTCGCTTGTAAGAGAAAAAATTCACCCGCAGTTCCCAAGATGGGCTGCAAGCACCTCATCCCAGAGTCACCCTCACAGAACCCCTGACACAGCCTGAAAGCACCAGCTTAGCATTTAAAAAGCTGTTTTGCAATGGCTCAGCGGCCATTTCAAGATTTGAAGGTACTGACGACTGATGAGGGCGGCAGGGAGAGTGCTGAGAGCCCAGCCTGGAGCAAACATCCTCCTGGCCTCAGGTCCAGGCACTCGAGGGGGCCCTGGGCTGCTCCGGCTGCTGCTCCAGAACTTCTTCAGCAGCGAATAATGTCCGGGTCTCCTCAGGCCTCTGTTTAACCCCGCCCGCTGCAGGCTGCCCTGACAAAACCTGATCTTTCCCTGCCGGGGTGACCGCACTCACTGCCGCTCCCGAGCCCCGCGTTCCCGCGGCAGGGGAGCCCTGCTCCGGACGTTCCCGTCCCGCGGAGCCCGGGGCAGCGCGCATTTCCCCGTGTGCCGTACCTCGGAGCCCGGGGCAGCGCGCATTTCCCCGTGTGCCGTACCTCGGAGCGCCGCAGGTGCCGGCGGCAGGGCGGCCATGGCCGAGGGGCCGGCGCCACCTCCTGGGCACGGCTGAGGGGGCACAACCGGGCTGGGGAAACACCCGCACCGCGGCTGGGAGGGCACATCCAAGTGCAGTCGGTGGTCGAAGAACAACCAGGTGCCCTCAGGCTGGGGGCCCCGCCGGCCTGCTAGCAGCTTGGAGGAGAGGCGAGCACTGAGAAAACCCCTCAGTAGTGTTCTGGATCTGTGCTCCTCTCCCTTTCCTCACTTGGTGACGCGGGCTTCTGTCACTTCCACACCGCTGTTTCTCAACCCGCTCAGCTCGGGGCAGAGGGCCCAGCGTGGTCCCAGGTGCTTTGGCAGCTATGGGAGAACGCGCTGAGGGCTCGCTGCCGGCGCTGGCGTGGCAAGGCTTCTCAAGGGGCAGCGGGTGCCATGCAGGCCTCGTGGCCTTGGGAGTGCCTGGACTTGTTCTGCCCAGCAGAATGCTAACCATGAGAACGCAGGAAAGAAGCTGCACCAATCTCGTTCGTGTCAGGAAGCCACGGGAAAGGTGCTTTTCCTGGGTGAAGGTGGTGGGATGTGTACGGCCCCGTCAGATACGCGTTCTGAGGGCTGGGTAAGTACCTCAGACCCTGTCCTGAGCGGGAGTCAGAGCCGGTAGTGCTGCACTCACCCTGCTCCCTGTTTCCAGGCAGGATTTACCTTGTGCCAGGCAGGTCAGAGCTTGGGACTGGTGGGACCTGCGCCTGTCTATGCAAACATGCCCACAGAATCTGTGGAGGTTTTCAATAGAGATCTTCTTATTTGCACTTAAGAACCTCCCAAATTCAGTGTGTCTCAAGGAGGAGGGCACAACACTCAGTCATTGCTAAGCACTGGCTGAAGGTGGGGTTCTGGGGACCAGGATTTAGCAATCATGCTGAGATTTCACAGAGCTGTAGGAGTTAGGAAGAGGCATGGTGCACTGCATCCTCCTTCCCTCAGTTTACTCAGGGTCAGCCTCGAGGTTTTCATGGCTGTTATCTGATGGATCAAAAGCAAATCTCATCAGTATGTCCTTGCCCTGATAACTGCTACTCTGCATGGAAGGAGATGGTCTGCAGTGAGTGAGGCAACCAAGTAATCTGGGATATTTACACAAATGAATTGCATTTCTTGGCTGATATGCCCTGATGAAGAAAGTGTGGCCTAGATAAGCTTTGGGTATGCTACTGTGGGAATGCATAATGAATGTCATGGAGTCACTGCCTCTGTGCCTTTGGAAGGGACTAGCACTTCCCATCTCATCCTTCTGCCCTCTTCCCAGACTGCAAGCCCTCTGCTCCAAGGCCTGTCTCTCACTAGGTGTGGGGATGACATCTTGCACAATGCAGTTGTTGTATCTGGTACTTTTAGGCACCAGAGAGCATTTCTGCTAACGACTATTCCTCACAGGAACCCATGTGGAACTGTTGTTTCTGTTGAAAAACAGGAAACTGTAGAAATAAATCTCTTCCTCTCTAGGGTGTTTTGTGGTTCAAGCAGAGTAACAATGCAAGGGACCACTTTTGCCTCGCCATTGGTTTGGTGTGACTGTAGGCAAGTAATTTCTTCTCTCTGGAGTAACTTCATGTCTCTGAAAGTCTGAGAAGCCTGTTTCTTATGTTAAAAATTGTGTGTGGAATCACTTGTGTAGCAGTAAAGGAGTGTTTTTTTTCTTGTTCAATTGTCTTTTATTATTTACCACATTAAAGAAGAAAGTGGTGGAGGTCATCAGCATAGGGGAAAATGCCTTTTGAGGAATACTGAATTCACTGAAAAACACAGTTTTGCAGAACAAAATTATCTCTGAGTCTGGGTTGAGTTCAGTGAATTGTTTTGGACAGAAATGAAGATGGAGAACTTTTTCAAGGAAGGGTTTTTCTGACAGCCTCAGAATAAAGTGTGACACATTTCGTGGAAAGTGATGTTTGTTTAAATCACTACAATTTCTAGGGAGGAAAATGGGATATGCAGTGTGGCCTGGAGGAGGGCAGAGCTCAGAGTTGACTGAAAAAGCCTCAAAAAACCATGAACTGCCTGAGGTCAGACTAATTCATGGGTTATGATAATTTCTTTTCTCAGCCATCATTCAAAGCTCTGTGTCCTCATCATGATAAACCTGGACTGATGAGAGGACTCCCTGATGCTTTTCTTATCTCAGAGTTACAGTTTGCTGCTGCTCTTACCTGCAGGAAGAATTTGGGTTGCACCTCAGCACAAAACACAGTGGAGTGATAGCAATTTCCAAAGAACTACTTTAAACTGGTGTCTGTATCCTACAGATGGGCTTTAGGATATGGAGCGAGCCCCCAGAAGGGCTGCCTGCCTTCCTTTCCTCATTGAGTAGGAAGTGCTCAGCATCATCTTCTACATAGCTCTGACACACAGCTTTGTGTAACTCCAGGACACTGGGAGGGAGCCCTGCTTTCCGAGACAAACAGTGCCAGGCTCAAGCTGTTTTCAGTTGTGTTGTGTTGTGTTCCTGCTGTGTTCTAATCTGTTTGAATTGCAGATAGATTGTCGTATGGGGAAAAGCTCCTGAGAGACAAACCCTATCTATCTGTTAGTTTGGTAACGAGCCCATAAGCCCTGGAGGACGAGGGAGAAACTGCTGCAGTTATACCCCAAGATTTGGTGGTGACTGTGAGGTCTTTATGTTGGGAAACACTGTTTGGTTTGGTTTTGTTTCCGTCAAACTGCTGTGTTTTGTAGTTGTTTATGTCTGAATGTGCTGATGGGGAAATCGAGGGGTCCTTCTGAAAGGACTTGATTAGTAAAGGTCAGGAGTGATAAAATATCTGAAAGACACGTATAACATCATCTTAAAAGCCTGGCTTATCCATCAAACGTGGACGCCAGTGAAGAAGCACTCTCTCCTGCGGGCTGGATTGCATGCCGCGTGTCCCTGATGCAGCAGTGACTCGGGCTGAGCTCTGCAAGCTGGAGAGCCCGTGGGTAACACCGCTGCAGCAGTGGGCAGACGCGAGGCTCGCGGAGCACACGCCAGTCCCCGGACTGGCCAGGCAGTGGCACTGAAAGCAAAGCTAAAGCCCAGACGTCGGCCCCGGCGAGGTGTGTGCCGGTACACGGGAGGTGCTGGGCAGGCTCTCCTGTGCTGGGAGGATGTAGCGGGGATATGGAAGGAACGTCAGCTGCAGTTTGGAGAGCGCAGGGAACGTTTTCCGTCCTTTGCCGTTTGGGAGTTTGCCCTGTTAGCCCAAGTGCTCACAATGTGCTTCTACACTCCCAGCTGTCTCCCTGGGGCTGTAATTCACTGGGGCTGTGACCAGAGGAAAGCGAGGGTCTTTGTTGCTTGCTCAGTTTGCCCTGCAGAATGACATAGACTTCATCTTTTCCTTCTGCTAGAGAGGTGTATTTTCAGCCCTCTATTTATTCTGCCTCATCTGTCCCATGAAAGAGATGCTGCTTGGCTCATGAGTGTATCTGCAGAGTGCCTGGGTGCAAAGAGAAGCTCTTGGAGGCAGAAGTGTTCTTAAAAGCACATGAAAAGAAGGGAGTGTCTGCGTGGCAAAGGTTCTCACTGTTAGCTAGTGACAAAGGCAAAGATTTCCTACTGATTTTTTAAATTGCAGAGTATGCACAATGCAACAAATGGTTTTGAGCTGTTGTACTTCGAATGGCTGAAAATATTTTGATGAAATAGTTTTGTTCAGAAAATGCTTCTCAAAAGGGGGGTGGCTTTGATTAAACTCTGCTTGGATCAAAGACATAGAGAGAAATGATTGCATGCTCTATTACAGCACAGAGCATGGGAGTTAACAGCACTCATCAGGACAGCAGGAGCTGAGAGAGAATGCTGAATGTGAGTTTGGATGAATGTATCCCAACTTTGTGTACCAGGCTGGGTTTTTCGGGTCAAGTTTTTATCAATTCATCCTATTGAAACAGTTCCACTCTGTAGAAGAGAAATAATGACTAGCCCTGAGAAAGCTGAGTTCAAGACACTGTTTGGTTGAAGGTGTGATGTTTATGCAGTGTGAAGAAGCTCCAGCAGCAGAGATTGTAGCATGCCCAGTAGCCTGCTTGGAGGAGAGCTGCTGAAAATTCAACCTGGACTTGGAGAGTCTCACCCTGTTCGAGTTGATAGCACCTCACCACTGGGGTACACATGCATTTCTTTCAGAAAGGATTTGAGAGGCCTTGTTTTTATTTTAAAATGGGTTTTTTCAAAGTTGTAAAAATTGTTTTTGGGTTGGTAACCCATTTTCTACCCAATACTTGTCTCAGTAGAACAGCCACGGGAGTCAAATGCAGGATTTACTGTGCAGTGTGTTCATATCCCTGCAGTATCTAATGGAATAGGACAATTAAACTCCAACTCAATAGGTTTCTCTAGTTTCCAGATAAATTCTAAATTGGGAACATTGCCCAGAAGGCTTGCTAGAAATCTTTGAAAATACATGAACATAAGTTTCCTTTCAAACTGTATTGGGTATTATCTGTGAAATAACCAGGTGAGCACAGAGCACTGAACCCCTGACCTCCTCAAATTAAAAAGTCTCTCTGTGTGAATCTGAATTAAAATAACTGGATGGCAGGCTCCCTTGCTTCTTTGGCTTTGCAGGTCAAACACTGTGAAAACAAAAAATCTCTCCAACCTTGTGGCCTGTTTCAGAGCATCATCTGCTTTGTTCTTGTACAGTATCTCTCTCACTGGTACTACAGCTATCCCCCTCCCATGTGTAGGGACAGAAAGGGTGATGGGCCAGTGCAGATGTACTGTGGGTTGCCAGCTGACTCCACTGGAGGATCACCTGGTGCCCCAGACTATCTGAGTTCATGTGCAGTGTTGTTCAGGGTGTTCCTACTGCAACATGGGATTACCATCTGCTTGCTCACCTCTGGTTGCCTTTGCTGTTCTTTCCTCAAGGTGTCTTTAAGGAATGCAGTTACTGCAACTTGACTTCCTTTGGTTTTCCAACCTCTGAACAAGAAATCGATTTTACCTGGTGTGTTTGGCCTGTAAATGAGCAGAGGAGTCACAGGGGTTTCAGTTAGCACTTTGCATCTACCACGTCTGCAGCAGTGAGGGACTGTGGTGTGCAAACAGACCTGAAAGAAGCCTCTTCTTTGGTCTATGAGGTCCTGTGGCTTTATGTAAGCAGCATGTAGAGAGTTCCTGAGACAGGACAGGATGGAACCAAAGGGACTTAGTGTGTCCTAAAATGCAAGCCAAACCTGCTTGGGATGCAGAAAGCTATTTTTCTTTTGCTGCTTAGCTCCACACCTCTTGCCAGGTGGGAAGGTGTAGGCAAAATCCTCAGCTTCTGCCAGTCCCAGCCTGGCTGCCTGGGCCTTACATCAGCATTCCCCTCAGCTAAGAGGTATATTGCTTTCCTCCTCTGCTGTCTGTCTCTGATTGATGCTGTCATTTGTGTATTGAGACAACCAGAGCTTATAAATCCTTCCAAATACCCTGTTATTAAAAAGGGATCTCACCTTCAGCTTCAGGGTGGCAAGAAGGGCTCATTATGCTTCTGTTTGTTAGCTGTGCTTGTGCAGGCAGCGTCTCTTGAGGCTGGAGATAGTGCTTGGGTGTGTGGTGTAATGCGGGCAGTAAGCAGGTTGCATGTGTCAAAAGGCATCTTGAGGGCAGGCAGAGATTTCAAAGGCAGTGGCCTGCAGAATTTGAGATATTTGCACCTGCACTGTGAGGGCTGGCAATGTGGAGACAGGCGTTTGTGACTTCCAAGTGACTGCTCTCTCCAGAGCAGTTCAGAGGGATGGCACCAGCCCAAGGGACCCTTTGTTGTTGTTCCTTTCCTGTGGCTGAGGGTGGAGATGGGTGTAAACTCAGAAGCCCAGCTTAGCAGTTGCTAAGTCTGCCTCACAGAGCCTGCTTTGCAGGGCCAGGAAGAGCCAGGATGAGCAAGGCAGGCACTGTTATGAACCAATGAGAAGCTCCTCATCCTGCTCCCTCCTGTGTCCTAGGGGCTCTGCTTCCATAGGGGAGGGCAAGTGTGGACCAGCCATACACCAAACCTCACTTACAGGCTGGAATACAAAAATATTTATGAGAAGAATCAACCACGTACAGATTTGGCAGTATTGGCTGTCTACTTTATGTCACCTCCAAAAAACCCATAAAGCTGAGCCAAATGTCTGTCTCTGTGCCCAGGTGGATTGAGTTTTCCTGAATTCTGAAGGTTTCTTCCCCATTTTTTATTATTTTGCCTCAGGCAGAAGGGTCTGGTTTAGGGCCAGTGTAATAACTATCATAACTTTGTCAGGCTGACATATCAGTATGGTGCCAATCATGGTTATAGAGACCCTGGGACCACTTCATCACAGCAGCTTCACTCCAAGGCTCCTTTTAATCTTTCCTAATAAAATTTAAATGACAGTAGCTGTTCCAGTCATGAACCAAGAAAAACCTCTAGTATTATTTCCTCTTTTTTTTTTTTTTCCCCCTGGTGTTGGGTTCTCTGTTTTATAGTGACTAATTTATATGAGAGCTAACATCTTCCAGAGCTGGCTATGTGAGTCTGAAAAAAATGGCACTTCTTTTTAGTAACTCTCTTCTCAGCAGATAGGATTTTTCCAGAAGGATGCAGAAAATTGTATAGTTGGGCTTTTGCCATCCTCATCATAATCCAGGCTGAGGTTCCTGAGGCTTATGGGTGGTTTTGACCAGGAGCTGTTATTGAGCTTGGATAGAAATTTGCTGCAGATTTTGCTAATCAGCCATAAGAGATCTGACCCACTGGTGATGCTGAGGTACCTGTCAGTCCCACATTAAGTGAGGTGAGCCAATGCTCCTTATATGCTTCCACTTTTCTCCTCTCCCAAGCAGAAGATGGTATGAGGAGTTTAACAAAACTGCACAATCTTTTCGGTTTAAGCATGGGTGACATTAAATGGCCTGCCCTGCTGGGAAGTGGGCCTGGCACTTGAAAGGAGAGGTAGAGTGGTTTTTAGCAGATTTTTGGATCCTGCAGGCTGTAAAGTCCACAAACTTGGACCAGCCCCTGAGAAAAAAATTTTGGCATTGAAAGTCAAGCCACAGAAGACAGTCTCAGCCTTCCTAAAATGTGAGGGGTCGGGGAGCTGTTTGGAAATCCCGTGGCTTGAACCTCTGAGCTGTTTCTATCACTGAACACAATGGGACTGGAGCAAAAATTTGGATTATGCCCATGCCTTTTGCTTATTTTTCATTTAACCTGCAGATGGCCTATGTCTTGTATTGCTTTTCAGACCCACTGAGAGTAACTGCTCATGACTGCATTAGTGGCAATGGATGTTTATGACTGATCCCTTGGTGGTTGCAAAACCCATCATGCTTCATCAAAATGTAACACTCAGTGTGGTTCAAGCAAGTGTGTTTTTTTCTGGTCTGTTCCTCAATCTGTTTCTAGCAGAAAGCTGGAGAATGACTCTGAGGATCTCAGAGTCTTGGTGGGAAGGAGGAAGGATGCTGGTATGTGTGGGAGGGTGTCAGTCTGGTGGTGTGGATGCTGCCCCAGGCCAAACACCCCAAGAGTGATGAGCTTATGTGCTGGGGTTGTGTGCTATGGGAGGGGAAGTTCAGGATTGCTGGGCCAGATTCCAAGCATTGCTATGTTCCCTCCATGTCATTCATAGGTCATGAAGCTGGCGGAAAGGCAGGAGACTGCGCTGGTGATGTGAAATCCAAGTGCTGTGGCAAAGAGGTGGGAGATGGGGAATGCTGTCATTAATCATTTCTCTTAACCTCTCATCCAGTGAATTTTCACTGGTCTAGTATGGGGAAGAACTGCTCCAGGTCCTGCAGCAGCACAGACCTGCTCTTTGACATCAAGACTTTTTCTTCCTTTCTTTTAGGAATTGGCCAAGTCACACATGTAAAGAAAAAGTCACTGAACTAAATCAAGGTATCTTCCACCTCCTTTCAGAATGCACACCAGGAAAGGTGATATCTGGGGCCTTATTAATACTGCAGCAGTGAAATGCCACTGACTCTATGGCACAAGCAGGCCTTGATTTACATGAGTATAATAGAGATCAGACTGGGATCCTCAGACTTAGTGTCCAAGGCCTGCAGAGTTGGATTACATTTTTCTCCATGGTGATGAAAATGAAGTCGTGGGGGAAAATGAGTTGTTTGGTCTCATCTGAATTCTTTCTGAAGTAGTGTTGCCTTCAGAAACTCTAACTGGCAGCCAGTGCCTTTCTTCCTGGCAGTCTCAGTGGGAAAAGCAAGGAATTAGTTATCTGGGAACAACATTTTTGGCATGTCTCAGTCATCCATGTTAACTCATTTAGCTACAAGAGGGATTGTTACCAGGAATATCTGTGGTGTCTAGGTGGAGGATTAGAGAGCATTTAGGAGACACACTATGCATCCCAACCTCTGTCACCTTCTGGAGTCAATCCCAAACAGACCATCTTTGAAGGGGATTTTATCTTTCGTTTACGTTTCCTATTTTTACTCAATATCCATGTCCTTCCACCAGCCTACACCTTTCTGCATGACTGTTTGGCCCATACCCATTGGCATCATTGTCCTCTGGTGGTGATATCTTGCCAGCATGCCTTGCTGGAGATCTGGTCCTTTAGCAACACTGCATGTTCTGGGAGACTTGACCTCCAAAGACTTCTGGCCAAACTGTATCTGTCTCAAGAGTGGTTGTTGGAAGGCATCATCAGCTCTTTCTCTCCTAAGTTTCTTGCAGTTGTCTCATTCAGAAAATGCTGCCTAGACTGGCATTTGTTTTGTTGACTGTTCTCAGCACTTAGTACTTCTCAAGTTTTAGAAGCTGTGGGGGAAAGTGAACTAAGCTCATTTGTGTAAGGGATCCTAATGTGAAGGTAGGTATCCTGTGGAAATTGTTTTTGTGGTAAGATGGGAGTTCTAGCTGCTGCTTTTGCCAGAGATGACTGTGAAGAACATGTATGTGGGTGCCTGGTGGCTGGACAGGCCTTGGCTGCTTGTTTCCTGTGAGTCGGTGGTTCTCACCTATTTCTTGTTACAGTGGTGTTCTTGGGTACCATTTATCTTCACTTCCCTTCTGTAAGCATTTTTTTAAAATTACAGCAGAAACTAAGAAATTGTGGGAAAGTTGGCATAGTTTCTATTTTTCCTCTTTTGGGTATATGTCCTCCTATGGCATATCTACTTGCCCCATTCTAAACTGAAAATACCCCCCTAAGGGTTGTCTCCCTAGGGACCACCTTGTTCTCACTGAAGCAGAACCAAAGTCACTCATGTCATATGGATTTCTCCCAGCAGTCTGAGTAGGTCAGGGGCTGTTTCCAGGGCGGATGAGGACCTTGCTTCTCATTTTCAAGGGACTAAATCCTTTTGAGCTCAGTCTAACCCATATAAAAATTTTAAAAGATGCCTAGAGTTTGCTAAAGACTAAAGCCATCCAGAGACACTTTCTTGAGTCTATTGCTTTTGGTGGATCTCTAAAGAACATCATAAATGGTCAGTTTTGGAGCTTAACAGACCCCTAGGGGGTAACTGACGCTCAAAGAGATACAGTAACTCAGGCAGCACCTTTTAAACCCCTTTTCTTTTCTCTTACATTTTAAATGCCGTACCCCTGTGCCTTTTTTCACCATGTGCAGTTTCTAGTAGAGAGCACCCAGAGTTCTGTTTATAGGGGACTTGGGTGTGAATTATTACCTGTGAAGCTTGCAGTCAAGGTAGTGGGTTATAATACTAATTAAGGCAAATGTCACAGCAAGAGCATGCTGACGTTGTCAGAATTAATGGCCCAGAGTATTACTACTTAGCACACCTTTCGAAGTTAATGGAATCCTATTAATTGGGATCTTGAAGGGACTGAGGGACACAGAGTACATCACTCCTGAGCAGCACCTCTGTTATTACATTAGAGCTGGAATAGCATCCAAGTTCCTCCTGCATTTTAGGCCCCTTTTGCACAACCATTTCACAAATGGGTGGCTCTGATAAGGCCCAAGGGAAGGTTGTTTGGTTCTAGGGTAAGAGGTGAAAAAGTCTGTTCCTGCTGTGGTTGCAGAGAATCACTCTGCCTCCAGAAACCAGTGCTGAGGACTGCCAAAGTGCCTCTGGCACAATACTGAAGGGACAAGGAGATGTGTTGAAAAATACTGTGTACCCTTGTCCCCGAGTCTCATTCTGCAAATTAATCTCGCCTCCACAGCACTTGTTGCAATGAGCACAACCCAGGGTATTGGTGCAAGGTACAGTGTCAGAGCACTAACACAATGCATGGTTAGACCTAACACCAACAAAATTCTAGTTTTGAAATAGAAAACAGCAAATCATGGAGGGCATTTGCTTTCTTTGAAAAAAAAAAAAGCCTGAGAAGCTGATATTTATAGAAAACCAAAACTCAAAACTTTTAATACAGTGCTTTGAGCAGATGAGGAAAAAGAAAAAAAAAATTCGTTTTCTACTGAGGATTTTGGTTCTAAAGCAGGATGTTCTCATTTTCATCCAAATTTTCCACATGGGGGAAATAATTTTTAAGCATCTCTCATATAAAGTAATTAACCATAGATGAGAAATGGATGATTTCAGAAGAAAAGGAACACATACTATCTTTAGATAATGGTACTAAATCCATTGTGCACTGGAATGGAAGTTTTTATGATAATGTAGATTTTCTGTGCCATTTTATCCTTGTTGAGTTTAGATTTTAAAGATATTACTTAGCTATGAGAAAACATCTTTTTCTGTACTAACAAGAGTACAGTTATTAATTGTCCTTTGCAACGTTACTGGGATGTATGTTCATTATTACAATTGACTAAATTTGTAGGGTTTCACATTCTCTCCTGGGTTAGCATAGGGGAAGCATTCGTATTTCTAGAAATGGTGATGATGTGATGTCAGCTGTCACCCACTGCATGGAAGTAGAAACACCAGCATGGTTGAGCCAGTGGTGTTCAGATGAGAAGACCCCTCTCAGATCCATGCTGGCCTTTCCTCCCACCTCGGAGGCTTGACTTCAGTATCTATCCAGAGCTCATGCCATATGGTGCTGGTCAGCTGAGCAGGAGCTGGAGTATGTGAGCCCTAAATCTGCTGCAGGCTTCCTGCATGATGTTGGACACACCTCAGCCTCACTGCTGCATCTGCTGTGCAGTCTGTAACTGGCTGCAAGGGAGGGCAGGGTTTGCCAACAAAAGCTCTTCTGCTCAGGGCACTTTCTCTCAGGGTTTGTTACCCCGACCTGAGGCTGCAGAACTTCTTTGCTCCCAGGCAAGCACAAAGCGGTCCTGGCTGTTTAAATCTGTTGCAGTTCTGTTTGAACTCAGATTCCTCTGTTCCTCAGCGGAGTGTGTTGTAAAACAGTGACTTTTGTTAAATGGAGAACACGTAGGGCAAGGGCTCCATCAGCTCTGAGGAGACAGTGAGTAATGATTTCTAATATCTGAGAGCTTTAAAGCTACTATAATATTCCTCAAAGTCAGGGTAGTGTGGTGGGGCCCTACACAGCTATCCCGTGTTCAGGGGATACAGTGCAGCCAGACCTGTTCTTCAGCATCATCTCTGCAGAGGGAAGCATTAGTTGCTGTGCAATGTGCATCACAGCCACGACAGATTTATTATTTACCTGTGAGCGTTGCTGTAGCACCCATCACTCAGCTGGTTACCTGCGCCTGCCAGACACTGTGCACTTCGCACTTGGAGTGGTATCTGCTCTGCCCTCTTGCCGACACAAATCAATGTGCTAAGCCTCAGTGAATTTGGGAAGGAGGTAAAAGTTCTACAGCTGTCACCACAAAAGGAGGAATGAAGGGGAAGGTCACGTCTTTGATTGAATGGGAACTTGTGGTACAGCTGGACGGGGATCTTGCTGTTTTGGATCCGTCAGACTTGTGATGCCAGTGATGTCTGTCTGGTGCCATGGTTTCGTCTTACCCCTTGGGCAAGGTCCTGGCTCTTCAAAGCTTGGAATAAAAGGCAGGACAATAACTTCATTTACGTTGTCTCTTCCCCTCTTGTGCCGATAGCTTGAGCTGTCCTGGGCACATGCAGAACCTGTGAAGATTCTCTTTTGGTCACCGTGACCTCTGCTGCCATACACAGCACAAGGCTGAACTGATCCTCGTCTCTCACATGAAGATGCACATTTATGCCACTTGAACCATGGCCAAATAACAACTAAGCGGTAATGAACTGTGTATTTTTGGCTTCAGAGTCTCTGGGACAGAGGGATGGAAGCAGAGAGATGATTTATATCCTCAAGCCTGTTATTTAGAAGCAGTCATGCTCCTCATCTTTCTGTAGACAAATGGGAAGAGTTGTAAATTTGCCATATACAGTCCCTTGAGCTAATGCTTATGGGAAATGTAATTTTAAAACATTCATTTGTCCTGGAGAACTGAGCCTGAACAGCACTGCCATGGAAATAGGTACAAAACCTAAAAATAGGTGGATATACTCCATACCATCCTTAGTATAAAGAATTTATTATCAATATAGACAACAGAAGAAGCAGGAGGGAAATTAGGTCTCCTGAGTGGCAATTCACCTTATTAATCACTGCCACTGATGACTAGTTAAGGCCTAATTAAAGGCTAACTGTGGGTCAGGAGCTAACTGTGGGAACCAGCTACCAAATAGACATGACAGCATTGGGCATTTATTCCCTAACTGATCATGTAAACCCCTTACTTTTAGCAAGCATGAGACTACTCACATTTTAGAATTAATCTGAAAAACAATTATGTCTTGTTTCTAAGGAAAAATCTTGTGTGTATGTCTGTGGGAATACGAGCATTACATGAGATAAGGTACAAAGTGTGTATTTGGTACAAATGTCAGGATCAGGCCTTACAATTTTTGCACTTCTTCTTTTCTGGACACTTTTATGAGGGTAGTGTTGTTCTGTAGAACCCACCCCATGCAGAAGCATTTGTTAGAGTAGGAGTGGTGAGTTTTGTTTGCAAATAGTCTGGTGTTTTAGTATCATCACTCCCCCATGCCTGTGCTTACCACCCACATCAGGAGTTTAAGGAAGAGGTGAAATACAGCTATTTTTTGTACTTTATCTGTTTTCCTTGCAAATCTTCTTTCCATCTGAAATGGGTATTTTTGAGAGTTAATGTAAAAGTCAGTAGATCTAGTTAAATGGATTGGATTCCCTTTTAATTCTAGTAATTGTACTGGCTCGACTGGAGTTGTTACTGATTTACAAGGAATTGCCATTTGTGCCATGGACTTCCTCTTTGAAGGAAGAAGTCAAGCCAGTGTAATACTTTATCTCAGTTTCTCTTCTTCCACCTTCACAGTCTTGTTCCTTACTGTGAGTGGAAAGAACTGAGTACAGTGAATCTCCAGTGTCTGTTCTGACTTGTGGGCAGAGCTAATGACAGGTCCTCTAGAGTAGCAGCTAAAGACTATGGCATGAGCCTTCTGGCTGTCTTGCTTAAGGCTTCCACTCATATCTGAAGCACACAGTTTTTTCCTACTTGAATATTATAGTGAAGTATGGGGATAAGACTTTGTCTGTGGCTGCATCAAAGTAATGTTACAAGCAGATTGCCAAATTCCTTTGTGCTCTGGATCTGCCATTCTTCTGGTGTGTACATGGATCAGCCATGCCTTGAAGCCCTGCAAGGCCTGCTGAAATGGGGCTTCATAGACTGCAGCAGACTCATGGTCCTGGGGATGTCAGGGTTCTGCTTGCCTGCTTGGGTGTCTCAGTGCTGTGCTAATACACTGTGTTCCTTTGCTAGCCCTGTTATCTTCATTAGATCTGATGCTCTCTGGCTGTTTTCTCCCTTTCCCACACAGCTGATAGGTGCATTTTCTCTTTTAACTGGGTGTTTCATGTATCTGGCAATGGTGAATGCCTTGTATTTTCCAGCACCACTTTTGTGGCTATCTGCACTTACTTATTTCTCTCCCTCCCAGATATATTGTTTCTGTCATGGCATTGGGTCCTCCCTCACTGCAGAGGCAGAAAGAAAAAATCACTTCATAAATTCCCCCATTTCATCACCTGCTGACTCCAGTTCAGCCCTAACATTTTTAGTGGAGTAATCGTCTTGTTTACTCTCTGTCTGGTACAGACTTGTCCACAGTGCATTATGCTTCCTGGGAACCTCTCTGTAAGCCTGGTACTCAATATCTCTTTCAGGTTCCTTAATAATCCTCCTAACTCACTTCGCTTTGTTTTTATAGGTCTTCTAGTCCCCTTGCAGGTAGTTCATATCTTTAATACAATTCTCTTTATTGCTTGTACTCCTCTTTTACCTTCTGGCCTAAACACATTGGCCTCTAATGCCTCGGGTTTTGCTCTTAGTCTAGACTCCTGTAATTAGTACTGAGTTCACAAAGGGTGAAACAGTAATTTTACAGAGCTGCCCATGAACCTGTGCATGTGAGAGAGCATCCAGGGGTAGAGCCTGGGTTTCTCTGTCCCCCAAACTGTTTGCCCTTGATGCTCCAAAGACCCTGCTAATCCTTTCCTTTTCTGTGGTCTATTGTTATTTCAAGTACTAACTTTGACTTCTATTAGACCTGTTTGGCAATTACCCCAGTGGAGCTTGGCCTGCAGGTGTCTCCTGCTTGCAGATAAGAAAGGTGCCCCTCTGGTAGCAATAGGAGGGCTGTTATCTCTAATTTTTAGGCTTATATCTGCCGAAAGTCCCCTACCAGGTCAGTGGATGCAGAGGGGTGGGTTTGACTGGGTGCTCTAAGGCATGTAAAAATTAACATTGGTCTCTTTACATGCACTCTTTTCAAAACTTAAATGTCTAAGTTAGAAAAAAAATCTAAGGGTATTCCTTAATCCCTAAAGCTGGGAAGAACTTGTGAAATTCATGACTGATGGAAATGGATACAAGGTGTTCCATGGATCAGGGTCTCTCAAAGCAAGTGTGAATCCTCACATTAGTTTGTTCTGCTTCAAGGGTCCCTTTTATATTTGACATCATTGATTATGTGTGCAATTCTTCAGATGGACTTGGGACTGCTGACAGAACAGGAACATCTCCACAGGCAAAATGTTAACAATGTGAAAATAAAAATCCTTTCTCCTTCAGACTGCCAAGATAAAACGAAGTGCTCTCCATGTCCCTGACCTGTCACCCAAGTTCCCATCTTGCTTTTTTGTCTGTGACAGTAACAATGGTGAGTGACCCAGCAGGATGATTGTCCATTGAAGGAAAGGCCTGATAGCTGAAATGCTGTGAGGTTGTTCAGAGGAGCAAAGATCCTAAGGAACAATTACATCTTTTCCTTAATGGCAAAAAAACTAAGTCATTATGACTTCATCTTCCCGGTGTGCAAAAGCTACAGATGTGCTTTTAAGGCCCTACAGGAATTAGTATCTGCATGGCATGTCCTGTGCATAGTATTGCTCTGCTTTGTTGCTGGAATTTTGAAACACAAAAGCTTGCATTGAAGTGGAGACCACATCCAAATAATACATAAGGGCACTACACTGGAGTGTGTATGATTCTGGCATAACAGCAAGAGGCAATGGGAGCTTCGGTTTTGGAGAGGAAAACAGTGCTGAGAACTCTGGGATTCTTTTGTTTTCAGAGCCAAAGTATGCCATGGAAACCTGCTTGCCTTCTTCCCTGGGTATCATTACAAAAATTAATAGATATAGGTAAGAACACAGTGTGTCAAATAAAGTATTAGCGACATTGTTTCTTAAGAAGTTACAAGCAAAATTAATTTCAGTTGTCTGGGAAGTAAATGATACCCTAAGGCTTCAGGGACATATTTTGGATGGTTAGAATATGAAATGCATGCTCCTGTCTCAGAGAGGGGGGTATGTGTGTGGTTTTCTATTCTTGATTATTAATGTGTATATTTTCTTTGTCTTGCTGGAAGAGACAAAAACAGAAATGAGGAGTGTCCTGAGTAGTTCCCCTTGCCTGTACTTGTGCAGGACTTGGCATGCAGCCTCCTGAATCTTCTGGGGCAGAGGTCCTTTCCCCCCCTGCAAGTCTTCTAAGGATAGGCTGAGAAGACTTCCTCTCTTCCCAGGGAAAGGGTTGGAGATGAGCAGGTAAACTGCCTGCCAGAAGAGTTTGTCTCCCATCAGTGACTAGAAGAACTATGTCAGTGAGAGTGGGTTTCATTGGGTTAGACTACAGGTGTCACTTTTGTTTAGCTGCAGGTACATGAAAGTGTCCCACACCTGTGGTAACACTTGCAGAGATACTTAGTGGGAGTTACCTGATTGCCTCTATGCTTAAAGACTCTGGGAATTCTTTTATTCCATAGAAAACAACAGACAACTAAAGGAAAAAAAAGTACTTTCCAGTTGGAGCAGGAGGAATTAAATGGTGAGATAAAATCCCATCATTCTGATTCCCCTGTTAGCTTCCATCTTCTGATACCGTGCTTATTCTGACATTACTCATGAGAACTTCTGTCTTGTGGAGTTAATGCTGCACTATGCCTTGGAGCAGGGCACACCATCATTTCTGTGCTGTCTTTGTTTTAAGGATTCATAGGAATCCTGGACCTGAGGTGCAGTCTGGGAGTGAAAGCAAGACAGGCATCACAAGGAGATGATCCTTTTTAAGAGATTTTTTTTTTTCCTTCTCATTTTCAAAATAATCCATATTGTCTTCCATTTCCAATTCCTCAGCAGTTTCAGAACATTTAATTAAAAGGTCATATCCATCTATGCCTGGTACCCTAGATAGCTTCTTCCTCCACTTTAAAGGGAAGCTGAATTTCCCTAGTGAGGATAAATGGGGAAAGTATTAGGCCAAAGTGGGTAGATACAGTTTCTCTGGAACACGTGGAGGAGGAAAGCATGTGTAGAAATCACATCTCCTGACAAGACTGCTCAGGCAAGACATTAGTCACAGGCTGGGAGTCAAATGGCTTCCTGAATAACACCAGGAAACAGCAGCTTTCATCAAAGGACGCATCACAATATGATCGTTTGGGGCAAATTGCTTAATGCATATGCATTTGAGCTTAGCTCACTGTGAAATAAGGACAACACAGTGTTCACTCATCCCAAAAAGTAAATACGTAGGGAAGGTAATAAGTTTGCCAGATATTCATGTCATGGAATGATTCATCAGAGTGTACTGTGCACTGAAGCTTATGTGCTGCTGCCTGTTCTTGACAAACATATCATTTCATATGGAGATATCTGGAAGCATCTACTTAATCATCCTGGATTGGAGAGGTTTCACCAGTGTCCCAAGTGGGAGGTTCCATTCCGTTCATGAGGAGTGTTCCTGCCCTCTCATACATGACAATGAAATTTCTGTACTCAAACACTGCGAATGTCAGATGCGCATTTTCAATGCGTGCCCTCGTGCCCACACATGGGGAAAACTAAAGAGGCTCCATTCTTGTACCCCTTAACCAGAAGGTTATTAAAATGTGAACTCCATAGTTAAAACTGTAAAGCCAGTTTCATAACTCATGTAGTAATGTTCCCTGTATTTAATAAAGCTATTTGTTGATCTGCAGCAGCAAATTATACTTTTTGAGCATTTAAGTAATACTTCCACTTGGCTTCCAGTTTATGAGGCAATTTAGTATTTCCCTGGGCTCACTAGTGCTGACTGTACAAAACTTCTGGTGTTGGGCATTTAGTCAGCATAGAAGCTTGAACAAAATTATTGCTATTTTGTGCACAATATGGGAACGTTGCCTTTTAGAAATCTCCCCTTTGCCCAGCTACCACCAATATCATTGGAGCATACTCAGTTCTAGCAAACAAATTCAAAAGGAATGGATTAATCCAAGTGAGTTACATAGGCAGCCACCATCAGGAGCAGCTGGCCCAAAGAGGACATGGTGCCAGATTTCTAAAGCTGGCCTCACCAGGTTGCCGTCTCTTCAAAAGCACCAAAGGACCTGGTGTCTCCCCTGAATAATGGGAAGAATTCAAACAGAGGAATCGGGTGCCTTTAAGAAAACTGTTTCAGAAGGATCTGTTGAACAAGAACTGGTGGTATTTTTGTTTAGCCCTAAATGATTTGAAGACTATTTTTAAATTATCCTAAAGCTGTTTTGGTTTTCTATTTAGGTCAGGTCATGTAATTAGAGATACTGCTCCCATATACAAACCTTCTCTCATCTGTGGTCTTAGACCATGGCCATCAGAATGGTCCACAGCAGAAGTTTCCTGACCCCATCCACTTGCCATCATGGTTGTTGAAAATCTGCCAGCACGCTGGAGCTGATTCCTGGAGACAAAAATATCCTGCTTGTAATAGTCCTTTTCCCAAATGGATCCTTCTTTAGCTAAAAGCCCCTTCTAGCCTGCATTATTTCAGAATATTACAGAACACATTTATTCCAGGATATTTCAGAACATTTTTGAGGCATTTCCTTTAGGTGGCAGCAGGAGTACAAGAATATTCAGCCTTCATGGTCCCCTGTGCTGCTGCTATGGCATGGCTTTGCCCTGAAGAATGTAAACCCAGTTTTACAACCCTTCCATAGCCTAACACACACAAATGAGAGTTTATTTTCATTATTAGAGCAACTTACTGATGAGCTGAAATCATGAGTCAGGACCCCGTTACCTGCCTGGGCAGCCCTTTGGGTCTCTGCATGTAACTGCTAAGACAATCTGGACACCTAACAATAATAGAAATGATGCATACCCTAGACATCTATCTGGACTTGGTATTGCCAACACATAACATTGTGATGGAGCATGAAAGGCAAGGAGATGGGGAGGAGAGCACTCAAAATTGTGTTGCATGTTGAGCTGTTTTAGAAGTTGAGGCAAAACTGTCAGTATGCTAAACACAATTGCAGTAGAGCTGTAGAGAGTAGAATCTGGCTGGAGACCCATGGCTGGGGGCCTCAAGTGGTTGCTTGCATGCTGCTGTATAAGAGCCTGATTTGGTTCAGACCCTTTCTGTACTCGCTAGCCTCAGATTTCTCATTTCTCAGTGCTGCTCCAGAGGAGAAATAGTCTCTCCTGTGTGTTGGGCTCCTGCCTTCTCAAGAGGGCCTTAAAATGGCCTCACCTTTTTGAGGAACAAGCAGATACACCTGTTGCAGTGACCTGGGAAAGCTGTTGGTATAGTTCCCAGTATCTTGATGTTCTCTGTCACGCTCAAACCTCCTTCCATTCATCTGTCAATGAACAACTACTGTTGCCTCACACCCTCCTGGAGCCTGGCCATTTATCCGGCTTTTATAGTGAGTAAATAATATGCTCAGTTATATGTCTGGAAGTAGTGTTCTGTACAAATTCCTGGGGCAATCAATATACAGAGTCATTTTATGTTAGAAATAGCTTGTTCCAAATGGCCATATATATCTTTATTATACTGTAAATTCTCACACTGTCACTGGAAGCCACATATGCCTTATTGCACAGCTTTGGTTGCAGAGCAAGCTCCTTCCCTCCTTCCATTTTCCAGCTTCTTTCTCTTTCCTCCCATCTGCTTGGATCAAGGCTTAGGGATTCAGTGCACCCCAAAATCTCCTTCTCTTTCTAATATAAGTGTCCTATTAGGATATTTTTCTTCCCTTAAAGGCCCCACTGAAGCTTTCTTCCAAAAAACCCAAATCAGTCTTTGAATGTCCATGCCCGGTTGCCTTACTATTTTAGCTGTGTTTCCTCTGTCAAAATTATTTTCATGGCAAAAGCCTTGACAACTCCAAGCCATCACTGGGCCCTGCTCTCCCAGGTGCTGTAAGCAGAGCACAATATGGGTTTAGTAGTTTTGAACCAACAAATCTACAAGAGGGACTCTGCATCCTCTGGTTATAGTCTCTCCACATCTGGGGACTAGTCTGAAAGGCTTGTGAAAGATAAAAATGTGGGACCTGGGCAGTCAGATAGAGTGAGGACAGTTCCAGCCACATCATGGAATATAAAATGCATTGTCACTATGGGCAGGGATGGGGAGATGGGTGGTTACTGCCCCTCAGCAGCTGGGGGGCTGCTTCACAGAGATGTCCATCTGCTAGAAAATATCTGGCAGTGGTATAAGAGGGGGTTTTGGTAACTGTGGGTCTTCTCTGTGAGATCTTCTCTGTGGGTTTTCTCTGTAAAAACATCATGTGAGAGGCAGAGTGTGGTGATACAGGTAGAGAATGAGTCTTCACACACAGGCACACAGATGCTGTTCCCCTAGAAGCACTCTCATTCTCCTTCCTGTGATGGGGAAGTGAAAGCTATTTGCAGGGTTAAAGTTATGGGCACTGGAGACAGCAAAATAAACAATAATGGCTTGGAGAGAAGACAGGAAGATGAAGCATGGCTGTGCCTTGGGGACAGTCACTGCTTGCACAGCATGTCTTGCTGCTATACACCATCTCAGAGTGAGTCCCACCTTCAGAATTTGAATTACTTTAGGGTAGATATTTCTTTTTTACTGTTTTTAGCCCTGTTGTGCCCAGAGAAAGTGAGCAGGGCTTGTCCCGCTCTGGCACAGCTCTAGCAAAGCTCTGGCTAAGTGAGAGTCAGAAACTGCCATAAAAGAGAGGGATGATGCTCATGGGGGAGGAACATAGGTTGTAGTTTACTGTGGGTCTCAGCTAAGCTCAGAAGAAAGAAGCTTCTTTGCAAGTCCAGCAGATTTGAGCAAGTTCTTAGGAGGCACTAAAATGTCTTGCTGGGAAACAGTTTTTGTTTTTCAGAATGAGTGTGGTTATCAGGTGCATCCACTTTGCGGGGCTGGACCTGGATGGAGGGATTGAAACATGGCCCACAGGTCTGGGGCTGAGAAGTTTCTGTATGCCAGAATATGGGTGTATTCTGTATGCCAGGAGCTGGTGCTCATCTTTAGCTGTGGAGACAGTAGTTGTGACTGAGTCGTGACCTTGGACCGCTGCTCTCAGGGGAGATGTGCTGCCAGCTCCTTGGCCTGACAGAGGGGATTCGTGAAGCTGCTCAGCGTGGTTATGTGACATGTTTGGGAAGGCTGTTTGTAAAGCCTCGGCCCCTGGGACAAGGCCCATGTCTCTGTGAGCATCACCTCCCTAACCTGGACAAGGTGTGAAACCCCACCACAGCTCCCAAAGGCCAGCACTGCTTGTGTGG
The DNA here is from genome assembly GCA_013399225.1 of Rhipidura dahli. Lineage (NCBI taxonomy): Eukaryota > Metazoa > Chordata > Aves > Passeriformes > Rhipiduridae > Rhipidura > Rhipidura dahli. The sequence continues at coordinate 1,638,465 of VXAC01000790.1, read as the reverse complement.
GGAGGCAGAGCTCTACTGGAAAAGCCAGTGTAATCCTGCAGCATGAAGTCACAGCTGGACGCAACAGGCACATCCTTTGCTGGTGTAAATCACCATGACCTGATTGATTTCAGGACCAGCCTTGGTATTGAAGATGTCGCAAAAAGTTCTTTAGAAGGACTCTTTAAAGAAATGTTTCCCCCTTGGTCTTCTGTTAACTTGCCTGTGATAATACATCTGCAGTTGCTATCACTGTAGAGCTTGCTCAGAAGAAGAAGAAAGAAAAAGAAAGAAGAGAGGCTGCTGTTCATCTTATTGACCGCTTATTCACTTCTTTAAAAGTAATTAGGAGTTTAATCAGAGTTTCTATGGATTTTTTGGGGAATCTGTAATTAAAATCTGCACAGTCAACTTGCATTATATACTTAACTTTCTTCCAGAGCTGCTCAAATATCTTTAATATTCTCACATCCTCTAATGGAAAGTGTCAAGTACCTCAACATAAAAATGAGCAGCAAATCCCCTGCAACAGGCTGCCAAACTGCAGCCCCCAACAGTTTTTTTGTTGTGAGGAAAGGTCTGCTCTGTGATAACAGCCCAGGCTGCAGGTTAACAGGCCTGATCGACTCCAAGCTGATTTTTCTCTAATGAATAGAGATGCATAGAGTGCAGCGTATGGAGAGGGGGAAGGGAAGCAGAAGAAAAAAAAAGCTGTCTGACTGTGTAGGGATGGAGCCAGTCTCTTGATAAGCTTTCAATTAAGAGCAGATTAAAATTAGGTTTATCTTCTCCTGAAAATGGCAGTGACGTTAATATTATAATACAATGTAATAACTTAATAACCCAGTTGGAAGTGACTCATGCACATTGGAAAGATCACAATTTTGCTAGTTCTGGGAAGGTTAAGTGTGTCCATCCCTCATTCCTGCAGGTGTGCAGGCACCCATGGGGAGAGGGAAAGCTGGACAGTAATTCACAGCCTGGCTGCTTCTCCTCCCAGGAGGTTTGGTGTGACCGACAAGGGAGATTTATGGTGCAGAAGTGTGTGATGGATCCATGTGTAGAAACAAGTGCTGAGGCTCAGCAGAGTCCTCCACTGCTGGGTCGTCACTGCTTATGTAATCCCTTTGCTCCACGAGGGACAAGACAAAGACCCAGAGCTTTGAGGTGTAGCAGCTGGTGTCTGGCATTGCTAGGAAAAGATCCAGAGTCAAACACCCCTGGCTGGCTGTTGCCTAGTTTTCAGTCCAGCCCATGACATGTATTAAGGACTATGGAATCTGCTGGCCATAGTCTACCTGGTACCTGTTCAGGTAAAGGAAATAAGTTGCCTCTGCCACAGCAGACTGCATGTGAAAGCTGCCCTGTGCAGTGTTTGCTGCCCCAAGCTGAGATGTTAACCCCTTGAAATTAACCCAGATTGTCACCTGAGAAGAGCCTGACTGAACTGGAGTCATGGATGAGTGCAGCCACTCGTTCTGCTCAGTCTGGATGATCTCAGATGTACCATTTGGCTGCAGGGACAAAGCTGCTAAATCCATTCCTGCAATCAGGAGACCTGATTTGCCTGAGGATGATTTGCTCATCTCCTTTCATGGAATAACCAACGCTAGCCTGTAACTTGTGTGTTGGACAAAGGACTTGTGTCTGTGCCCTGTGAGGTGTTTTATGGAGGAGGGTATAAAACACTTCTCCTCTCGTCATGAAGGTTGTCATTGTCATTGTCTTGGTCCAGAGCCTGAGCTTTACCCATGAGAAGTGATCAGATTAAATTAGTTGTCTTAGTAGAGCCCCAAGACCTCTAAATAATAAAGTGTAACAATACAGTTATTTTCAGCTGACAATGTCTAAGCACTTGAATAAGTGATTTTGTGTGCTGGCCACTGTTAATGTGCTGGAGATTTGCTGCACTTCAGCACGTCCATGGCTTGCTTGCGTTCTTAGGTTATTTAGCTGAGAACAATGGATTAAAGCAGCTTCCCAGTAACCTTACCTGTGTCCAAATACAAAATCTTTCAGGGCAGTATTTACTCACTCCTGACCTTTAACGTGGGCCTAACCATTTACCTTTTGAGTGACTCACTGTGATTGACTGCAGGATGAGTCTGCTCAGTCCAGTCCGGGTGCACAGTGGACAAGTTCAGTGGTAAAGAAAGTGAAAAACAACAAAAAGCAACTGAACTAACAAGGAACTGCCAGGAGAAAAAAGAAATGCCTGGAGAAAAAAGACCAGATTTCTTTCCCTTGGCATTATAGGCTAGGATTTTTTCATCAATAAAATGGAGCGTGTAGAAGTCTTTGGTGTTAAAACTCTAGCTTTAATTCAGAAATGCCTCTAATGCACTGAAAAGTCATCCCACAGGGAGTGACAGCCCAACAGTAATGTGGTAATGACTAACCCAGTTCCTTGTGGTCTTCCCTTTCCCACTTCTGACCATGCAGCTGGGGGTGTTAGAGTGGGAAAAGAAAACTTTGCAGCCTCTCCAGTACTGCTTGAATGCTATTCTTCCTCAATTATTTGAGGATAGTGACGGTAGCAGTTTCTTCTTTGGATTTATGCTGCTTTAGAATGTTAAGCTGTGGGCTGCTTTTGTGTACTGCTGTGTCGCATCAGCCATGTCCCATGTCCAGTAGGAAAACAGCATAACTTTTTTAATGCTGTCAAGGGAAAATTAAAAACTTGGGGTATTTTGCAATACAAGTCTAATTTTTTATTGTAGCAATGATATAGGCTATTTTCTTGGTCTTTCGCCTGTATTATTTTTGCCTGATTTTGAAGCAGTTATTTTTTAATAGTTTTCCACTGACTGACACAGGAGGCTGCTTGTAAAATTATAATAGAGAAATTCAAATGTCACACTTTATAGAAAAATAAGACATTCATGCTGAATATCATAAATAGGGAAATTTAGCCTTTGAGAGCAAGAACAAGCTCAGCTGACTGTGGATGTTTCTGAGGATGCTTTTTAGCTTTGTACCCTCTCAACAGCATAATCAGGACTGGACCTCCTACTTGTGTGTGTGAAAGCTCCTTGTCTTTATTCCTGAGCAGCCAAGGCTAGCCAACATTGATAACTGTATTCAGTATTCAATAAATGGTGTTTATTGTTGTTGGAAAAAAGTAATTCCCCTTCTGGCAGTGAAGAAGGTGTGACTTGTAAATAGAGGTCTGGGAGCAGTGCTGTGCCTGCAGATACAGCTCCTTTTGACAGAAAGGAGCAGAGCTGGATGAGGTATGTGTTAGTGTGCAGGAGCAGAACAACCCTGTCAAAATGCAGACTCTGCTTGCTGGAACAACTGCCCTGGATGAGACCCTGCAGAAAGGAGATACTATGCAGTGTTCCCAGCCATGCTTGCTAAGAGGGCATTCTCCAAATTATATGGGACAGGAAAAGCATGCTGCCTAAAGCTTTGATATAATTTCAAATGTGAAATGTCTTTAAGAAAAATGTCATATACTGGCCATGTTGTAGAGACTGAATGCCCAGTAAGGCTTGTCACACAGGTCACAGCTGTTTTCCTTTGAATATTGGTCGTACAGAGAGATCAGTGTTCTTCCCAAGCATCACCACTCACCTGGCATGCTTTTGCAGGTTTTCAGCTCTCAGGAGACTTTGCTCTGCTCTGATCTCCCACCTGGGGTTCTATTTGTCATTAATTTCCTCTGCAACAGAAGTACCTGAGCTACAAACTCAGAAGCTGGAAGAGCTGGAGGAGCATTTGGGATTGTCTCACTTGTCCTGTTGCTGCATTTTCCCCAAACATCTTTGGCTGCAATTGGAGGCAGGCTGTTGATTACAATGGATGCACATCTATCCCGGTAACTCCAGGTTTTTTAGTTATTCTTGTTTTGCTTACCCACCACTTCACCACCTGCTCTCTGTGCTGAGAAGCTGATTGAGGACATACTTTGGCCTCTTCCCTAATCTTAGCCCAGCAGCATCCACAGGTGGGATGTGGAGAGGGCAGTGGGCATTTCAGGTACTGGTCCTTGGCTGCCAGTTTATGCAGTAACCCCACTGGAGAAGCCTCCCTTTCTTGAATACAGGATTCTCACAGTAAGTGCAGATATTGTGGATCATTCCTTGTAGCATTTATCTCCCTGATGTGTGCAGCCAGCTCCCTGCCTGGAGCCTGGCAGGCCCACTACTTAGTTGGGATATAGATGTTTAGTCTGTTTTAATCTGATCCTCACAAATCAGTCCCAGAAGCCATTTCTGCTGCCTTTCTCCCAGTGTTACGCAGTTTGTCAATACCCAGCCTGCTGCTGGGGATTTAAAAATGTGTATGTGTATTTTTAACCAAGTAGTCTCTGCACTGAGCTCTTGGAGAGCAGAAACTGAAGGCTGTGTACAGGGAGGCGAAGCTGGAAAAGGGAGGAAGATCCACCAGGATGCTTGCTGTCTCTGACTGACCCCATTGAGGACCTGCTCAGAGCCCATGTCTTGTTTGGAGCCTGTCACCTCAGTCATTGGGGAGCTGCTGGAACAGGCTGGGAACAGGCTGTGCTCGTGCCAATGGCGCTACACAAAAAGGCATTCACAGATAACAAAGCTCTGAAACACCCTGAAAATAAGTGTCAGCAGCTTGAATTGGGGTCAGTTGTGCTGTGGTGAGAAGCAGGCCGGGCTGGGGAGCAGGGAAAAGACCTTCTCTTCTGCCTGCCTGGGAGAAGGGGCTTTCAAAGCAATGGGGAGCACACCTCTTCCTGCGAAAGCCAGCCACTGACAGGGGTCCTTAACTCTGCTGCAGATCAGGGTCTGGTCACCCTGGTATTCTTCAGACCTCATGTAGATACTCAAAAAAAGCATCTTCCCATCAGCTTCCTGAAGCTGCTGCAGGCAAACAGGTGCTGCCCACAGACCAGCAGTTCATGTACCCTCCTGACTGTCTGCAATGCCCTGAGCAGCCATTGACAAGTTGCTACCTTGTTCTCTGCCTCAATTCCCCTTTTTATATCAGGATAATAATACCGTGGGGAGGGAGGAGGTGAGTAAGGGTTTTTGTGTCATCATGGCTGTCACTGCCTGATGGGCTGCTGCTGCTAGAGAAAGGAGGTTTGAGACTAAGGCAGAAGGATATTTGCCTTTGCCATTAAACTAGTGGCTGTCTTTGGCCACATGACAACACCTCTTAATGCTGCTCCCTTAAAACAGGAAGGAGGATCTCCACAAGGTCCAAACAGCACCAGGGCTTCTTAAGCTTAGCTCTGTACCAGCCAATCTGTGGTCCCCCTTTGAAAATGTCATGTCTCTGGCTAAAGGACACTCTTCAAGTTGAGTCCTAAGGACCCACCATAACAAGGTGTGTAAAGCACTGGCTTTCCACAGGCTATGCTTGCTGCGTGAGTCAACTTTGAGGAAGGAAGATCAGATTTTTAATGCTGAACTGAGTGGGAGCAAAGCCTGCTCCTGTCTCCCCTGTATAGAATAGCAACTCAGCTGCTAAAGGACTTTGCCAGCATAATTGCTCTGAAGTTCTGTGTGTAGGGTTGAGCCACCAGTGCTACCTGCTGTAAGACATGAGGTGCAGACCTGAGAATATATAAGATGCAGTGTTGCTGTTCCCCACACTAGAGTGGTTAGTAAGTGTGCAGATACCAGCTGGACAAATGTTCAGGATTCTTACAAATGCTATAACCAAATGCTGTCTCCTGAAACCCCCGGGCTGCTTGGCAGCAAATTAAAGCAGAAAGCAGATGCCCATATGTTATTTCACTGGTCAGAAGCAGGGAGAACAAATTAAAGTGCCTATTTTAGCACACTGAGACAGCTGTGCTCTTCTCAAGCCAGTTTTTGAGAAGCCACCTATCCATGCTTGATGGAAGGGAAAGCATCTGGTATAGCCACAGCCACTTAGCCAGAAGTGGAGGAGCTGGCAAAGGCTTCCTGCTGAGGAAGTCTTTGGATGACACCTTGACAAAGACCAAGGGACAGATGTGAGCCCCAAACACTTCCCACTAAGCAGGGGCCAGGTGCCTTTCATGGGACTGTCACGTGCCAGGTGAAAGGGGGCTGTGACATACACAATGGGGCATTTTAGGGCTCAACTGCTGTGGGTGTCAGGTGCTGAGTAGGATTTGTTCACTGTTGATTATGACTCTGAGCTACCATCAGCAGAATGAACTTGGCTGCAGGAACAATCTTCAGCTGCTTCCCTGCAAAGGGAGTCAGTTACTTAAAGAACCTGTAGTGGTTTAAACAGTACAGATGTATTAAGTATATCATGTTACTGTTAAGCCTTGGTGCACTCTGGAAATGTCTGGCATTCTTATTCTTCTGTTAGCAAAATTAGGTTGAAGAAGTTTAAGTGACCAGAATCCCAATGGACTCCAGCATGAAGAGAAAGTGGAAAGGTGGAGGTGTTGTCATGCCTTACCACAGACATTAAAAGTGATGGTTGGATGCTCTTAACTGTGCTTCTGTATTTCTAACATAATTTTCAAAGTAGAAAGGAATTTGGAAGTTGGAGAAAATGACACTTCAGTGTTAATAGATCCCAATAACCAAACTGATCAGAGGATGCAATCCCTCCCCATACATCTACATAGATGCTGAGCATATTTAACTGTTTCATCATCTACAATACTGTATAGTGATTCTTAGTGCTTTCCTTTAACCCCTTGCTTTGAGTGGTTTATATTTCACATGACATGACTTAATTAAATTAAGCCACACCAAGTCTAAGCTGAAGTTTCCCGTATTTGATGTGTAGAAGCTTACACTTTGGAATAAGTTTAGCCTGTGATATGTGTGTTTGGGTGCTCCTGGGCTATTCCTATGTGGTCCAGAGATGGGAAAAATCACTCTATTAACAGATTTTAGTTTCTCAAGTGGTGTCTACCTGCCTCCTGAAAAAGTTCTTATGGATGCACAATCAAAAGGTTGCACATGACTGTTATAAAGTGCTGACTGCTGTAAGACAAAAGAATAATTCATTTTCTTTTCCAGGTGAAAAACAGATTTGAGAGATGAAGTGCTTTCCTGAAGGTCCCTCAGAAAATATAAAGCAGACTGAGGAGATGAACCCAAGTCACCTGACATCCCAACTTAGCCAAATTGACTACCTGCATTATGGGAAGCTTGGCAAGAAGTAAGGGTAATGAAGCTGCTCCACTGCCTGGCAGAATGTCTCTGCTGCTATACATCAGGTAATCCTTTAGATTTAAGAAATGGTATAACTTTTAAGGAGGAAATTTACAAAATATGTCATCTGAAGACATTGTCATGTTTAATGCATTTGCTGCCAGTGATTTTCTTTCCCTTGCTATACTGTTTACAGAGAAGCTGGTGCAGAGCTGTTGAGCTTGCTATTGAAGATGAAAGGCTGGTTGTTTTTCAAAGTCTTTTGTGCCTGTTTGCTCCTAACTGGAGCTGTCAGTGTAGATGTTTTTTATTTCCTTTATCACTATAGGTCTGAAGTCCCTTCTTTAAAGATTTCCTCAATTCAAAGAAAGATTTCTTTTGCTCTAAGTCCCAAAAGACCTGAAGGGTCTTTGCTCTTTTGTTTGGACTGAAGACTCCACAGGCAATGCCAGTGCCTTCGAAGGGTTGCGGAAAACCTTTAACCCTCAGACAGCCAATGTCCCAGCTGAAGGCCTTTGATGAAGGCATGAGGAATTCAGTCTGTTCTACTCATTTCTGTGGCCTGGGAATGAGAACACCCCTCTTGAACTATAGACATGCAAAGAAAAACTTCCAGTGATTATTAATTAGTGGTGTTTACAATAGTACATAAAGGATGGAACTTTCCCCCTCAAAATAGCTACAAAGAACCTGTGTTAGGTACTGCACAAACTCCCCAGAGATGCTCACTCAAATTGCTTAAAAGCCAAGTAATGAAGGCAGCAGAGTCTTTCCCATTCCAAAACTGAGGCACTGAAGTTATGGGAGGTCATGTCATTTGCCCATCATGACAGGAATATGAGACAAAGCTGAGAACTGAAGCCAAGGTACCATAACAACCTGATTTTCCTTTTGTGTGCCACCTCTCACGCACTGAAATAGGCTGAATTACAGGATTTTCTGTCTTTCATATAGTCTGTCTGCTGGTAATTCTGTTACTTTGGTGAGGGAGTTATCTTAAAAATCTCTCTGATCAGTCATTAAATCTGCATGATCTTACTTACTGGAAATGTTTTACCGATGATTTTATCTCAGGAAAGATCTGGCCTATAATGGCAGTCTGAAAGTCAGTCCCTGTGATTCCCATTTCAAGCATGCAGCCTTCCAACCCAGCCTGCACCACCAGGGTTGTCAGTCACTCAAACCAATGCTCCTACACAGCAACATCACGCAGCTGGAAAGCAAGCCTATGCAAATCTCATGATGAAGCTATACTGAAAAGAGCTGGATCCTGAGTGCTCTCCAAAGGGCTCCTCATCAGTGCATTCAAGTGACTTTCTGACTGATTAAATGTTCTTAAGCTAAATGTGCTTTTCATTTTTATATGTGTTTTCTGTAAATGATCCACAGAAGTGATTCCAACTGGTATTTTTCATGTTGCCCTCTTGCCCTGCTGCCAACTCCCTGTCCTTGCTGACCAGAGTATAGCCCTGGAGAGGAGCTGCAGCTGAGCTGCTTGTGAGCTGTGTAGGGCTGAAAAGCCCATAGTCCAGCCTCTCTGATTTTAGCTGAATGAGAGAGAAACAGTCCCAAAGCCACCGTGTTCCCAATGGCCAGGGCAGATCTTGCTGTTCATGTTGAGCAGTTGGAACACTGAGCAAGGACTGAATCAATATAGAGTGTGCTGAAGCCAAAGGAGGAATATCTCCAGATGCATTTCCAGTTTTAATGTTTTCCACTTAGCAGAAGTTTATGGTGCCTGGATGCTGGGAGACCCAAGCAACTCTCTGCTTGCTCATAGAAAATGTTTTCTTCCTGGTTTATTTTTTAGGATACTGTACACAGAAAAGCCCATGCAGAATGCGCACAAACTTCTTTCTCCTTCTTTGCTGTTCATGATTACCCATTACAGAATTGGGATTAGGCATGCATGAATGTGAGGAGGGTGACATTGCTGCCAAAGAAAACTTGTGTTCTAAGTCTCGAGTATCAGGTCACCTGAGAACTGTGTAAAGGGTAACCAAAATGCATATAGTTATCACTGAAGGTGACTGACTCTTAGTAGGGTGTGCAGTTCATACTCTCACTGTTATATTTAGAAAAATTGCACAATATCAGTGCAAAAAACATTTACCAAACCCAAAAGATAACTGCAGTCACATGATAAGTCTGTTCAGAAGTGGAAAGTTAATGTGAATCTTACATTCTAGAGTACTGCCCTCAGTTGGCTTTGTCAAACAACCTGATCTAAGAATGGCATGAATTCTATACCTGATTTGGTTACCAACTTCACTGATTTCTATTCTAAAAAAGGTTTGTTGATTTTTATTATGTAAATTTTAGCCTCCTCAAAAAATATCCCAAGTGCACTAAATATATCATGTTTTGCCACAGAACCCTTTTTGGCTTGATAATTAAGAGATTGATCACCCCCCAGCAACAGACATAAAAGTTTAAACAGTACATAACTGTTCTCTGTACTAATGCAATAAAAGTGAGTTTACTTTTACAGTGGTAATTTTAGCAGCAGTCTAAATCAACACCCTGTTGATAATCAGACAAATCTTACTTTAAAGAGAAACACAGTGAAAGTGAGCTTGTTAGTATTATGGGCACATTATTGTCTCTACTTTCCTCAATCAGCTTTTATTCATGCTTCTACAATAGGTGTAAATTTTTATATTTCCTTAGGCAAGCAGAAGAATGAACCGAAGATCTAGAATATTACTTAAAATAGGTTATGGTGATAAGAAATAGACAATCCTGTACAATGTTGAAAAGGTCAATGGATTAGAGTGCTGATTTCTGCAAATGGGCAGCTCTGCTCTGCAGGCAGCTGAAAAAGAAAAAAATTGGCTGGGGGTGTTCAAAATCTGGTGGGGTGTTTTCTGTATGGATATGTTAGGGAATTTGGAAGGCAGAATGGTGGGGAAACATTTCTGCAGTATGAGGCACAGGCAGTGGGTGAATGGTGTCTGACAGAGGAATTGTGTTGTGTGAGGTTGAGGACTTGCTCGTGTGTCAGACCCAGGCTCCCTCAGCTGTGCTTTGTCTTCATCCCTCAGTCCTGGTCTGCCTTGTGACCAGGTATAGGAGCAGTGAGGAGACCAGGGAAGTGGCTTTGTGCCTTTATGTGTGGTACAGTGACAAACACTGCTTTGGGCTGGATGCTCTCAAGCAGTACCAAAAATGTAGGGCAGCCAGTTTTATTTTTCCATTCTCTTGACAGTGTTGCTTTACAGAGTTGGAAGAAATCAGTCAAATATTTCTGGGCTAAAATTTCATTAGTGCTCATGTCAAGGACATGCTTGTTGCTCCGCATGACTTTCCAGACTGCACTGGCTCAGACCAGCAATGGTGGCTGCTCACATTAGCATTGCTTCCAATGTGGAGCTTTTGTTTTTCTTGTTTTCTAAGTCCAGCCAAAGGAGTCTGGGTCAGCCACAAGATGCCCATCACACCTTTCTGTGGAAACTAGATGGATTTATGCTTGTGGTTGAATCACCCCTTTCCTTATATCAGGACTGTAATTTCTGTTGGCTCCAAGGAGAGTCTGTTCAGTTGGATATCTAGACAGACATGTTAAGTATGATCCTTTCTACTCCTTTAATATCTGGATAGTCCCTTGCTGTCCTCTTCCGAACCAAGACCACTCCTAACTAGGTTTGGATGCTCCATGCAATGTGTTGCTCATGCCAACAGCATGGGACAGCTGTTCTATGTTAATGGCTGCACAGCAGAAAATGCTATGGTCCCGAGGATGGCCCATCTCAGATAGGAGTCACTGCCCTTGTTTTCCTTTCAAGCTACCCTCCCATCTGACTGCTGTTTCATACACTCATGAAATTTGGTTGCAAAGTGCTGTCATTCCAATTTTCAAGCAAAAGGAGAGAAATTGTGGTGCTAGATTCAGTGCAGCATTAATTGAAGGCGGTGACATGCATTACATTATTGTTGGCCTTTTTATAGCTAGTCCTTTCTTTTTTTTATGACTAGCAAGATGACAGTAAGTCAGCTCAGGCTGACTACTCCTTGCCTGAAGGGCCATGAGAGTGTTTCAAGAGATGGCTTTGTGATGGCCTCTCAGACATTTTAAATGTTAAGCCTTGTATGTTTGCCAGATTGGAAGATTCCTCATAAATCTGTTCTTAACAGAGCGATTTCAGATCCTATGGTAGAAACAACCTCCTTTTCAACCAATAGGGATGGATTCAGCCATGATCTGTCTTCTCAGGCCTGATCAAATTTGCAGGAATACCCATTTCCCTGAGCAGGGCCTGAACCTTCTTTAGTTGCTTAGTCAAATGGTTCTCCTAACAATGGTAGGAAGGGTATAGCAGCCTGGTTTGCCTTGTCCTGGAGACTTGTGACTCCAGACACTCTTACCTCATATTTTCTGCGGTCAATGACAGATGGGTATGACTTTGATATCTGCTTGTTTTTTTCCTTGGGAAGTCATATGGAAGCAGAAGCTCATTTTAGGTGGGCTGCTGGACTGCTGCTGAAAGACAGTGCAACAGTACCTTGTTACCAGTGGGGAAATGCAGGGCTGATTGCCTTACCCATCAGAGCTAGAATGAGCCTAGAGGCTTCCACAGCTGATGGAAGGGAAAAAGAATCTGTGGATCAATGGCCTTTCACATTCCAAGGAACAGTGAGGCAAATCCATCTGTCAGCTGACAGCCCATGGTTCTGGAGTGACTCGGAGGACAAGCACTCTCCAGCTGCATGCTGGGAGCAAAAGGTTCATTGAGCTTCTGTTGTGTGCCCTGAAGCCAAAGAATATTTATTTCATGGACAGCTCAATGCTAGGAGTGACCTTTCATATCATATCCTTTGGGGCAGGTGCTTGGCTCTGCTTGGCTCTGCACCTTGGCTCAGGTGCTTTGTGTAAGCCCATCCTTTGTCTTGGTTTTGGCTTTCTTTTGCCTTCCCATTTCTGGCTCACCTTGGTTCATCACATGTCAAATTACTTTCATCCTTGCTGCCTGCCAGGGTGGGGCAAGGGCCAAAAATAGGGTAGAGCAGAAGGTGCTGTACACATAGCTTTTACTGGCAGATACAGCTGTGCAGTCCAAGCCAGTGGTCCCAAAGGTTTTTCCTTACCTGTAAGCAGGCAGGGAGCCTGGTGTGTTCAGTGGGTCTTGCCTAAGAAAGCCCTTTGTGACTTGTCCTGCAGTAAGGTATTAAGTGATGCAGACTTGCCTCCCTCCAGCCATGTATCCAGCCTCAGAGGAAGAAGAGGAGCTGCTTACTGGGCCATCTAAGCTATGTTTGGCCATCCTACCAGTTGGCCAGACCTGCTGCCCTTCACTGGCTTGCACATGAAAACCAATTGCCTCAGGCAGCCACCCAATGCATCTGCCACAGCTTTCATTGGCATGACCAGAGTCATCTGTTCTGTGTGAATGGGGCCGACCAGCATCTGGCAAATCTCTGCACCACCTGGATCTGTTGTAAAGGGCAAGTGACCAAGTACACCAATAGCACAGCTACAGAGCAGAATTTAGCAAGTAGTGGCTCTGCCCTGGCATGGTTGTCTTTGAGCTTTAAGCTCGAATGAGTTGGGCTCCTTCCCCATTTAAAACCATCTGAATCCACTGTGTCCAGCAGTCACGATATCTGTCACATAGGCAGGTTTTTTTGGGTGGTCTTGGCTTCAGATTCAGTGGCTCTGGCAGCCAGCACATAGCTCAGGTATCTGAGAGTCTGCTCCAGCAAAGGAGGGCTGGATGGGGTGCACAGGTGGGCAGATCTGGCCCCTGCACTTGGCATAGCCACCCTTTTTACCCTGCCATTCCCTAACAGTAAACACAACTCCAGAGCTCGACTTTGGCTAACTGGAAAATGAGCTACATTCACTGAAGAGGCAGCTGAGGCAGTGTAAACAGGTGCTGTCACTCACTGGCAATTTCCTGCATCACTGCATGTGGTTTGTCTGGGCCAGCACTCCATTAGTGAGGTGCAGAAGGGGAAGGGGAATGCACTGGCAATGCAGTTTCTCTAGAAGATCCTGAAATGTAACAGTCTTAGAGACTTAAAGATGCACATTTCCACCTCACCAGAATGTCTGAGATTCAGAAAATCCTCCTATCCTGAGGCAGAGCAAACTGCCTGTATTTTGAAAAGAATGAAAACATGAAAAATATGGCTTTAGGCAATCAAAATGTTTTTGACATGTTTTATTTCAATTGTAAGCTTTTATGATGTGTTTGCAGATTTTTTAACTACAACAACTAAAATCTTTGAAATGACATATTTGAATAATGCTGAAATTTCATTCTCTCTCCGACTTCTTTGTATAAAGACAGTCTTCTCAATTTCTTTCCCCTGCAAGCCCCCATTTTTATCTGGTTTAAGTGAATCCCTACTTCCTGCTTAAAATAAAAATCAGTTGGTATAATGTAAATCTGCTTGCTTCAATTAGAAAGAGCTTTTGAGGAGAAAAGTCAGGGAATTTACCTCTTGTATGATAAATGGTGTGAAAGAGGTTACCATTGGATATAAAATTTACCCCAAAACTAGTTTTTCTTATCTTCTAGCTCAGTTTTAAATGCTGGTAATTCTGTCCTTGGTTTGAGTCAGGAAATCACTGAAAGAAGCCTCACAAAGTACCTAGAGACCATTTGATCACGAGGCAGCCAACAGAAATGAACATCCCCAGGTTTTACAGCCCTAACTGCAAGCAAAGACATTAACTTCTCATCCACTGACAGTTGATTCCAAATCCCTCTAAAGGGCTTCAAGAAAATGTGTGTTATTGAGCTTTATCCTCAGCTAAGTCTCCCCTCAAACTAGGTCTTGTAGCTACTTGACTACAGCTTCATCGTGGTGTGTCACCTGCTGCTGGGCAGGACAATGCCTCCTGTGGTGCTGTCAGAATAAACTGCCTGGATGTACACAAATTCATATGTATTTTGATGATATGTGACACCTATAATTGCTCAAACAGTTCACCTTGAGGAGGGCTGAACTGAGGTGTAAGGGAAGCAACCCTGCCTGGTCAAGATACAGCAGAGGAAATCTCTGCAGTAACCAACAGTAACAAACCACAGTTATCCAATTAAAGCTAAGCCCGTCTTTAATCAAGACAGTCAAGTTAATAGGCCCTAGGGATTTTTGTGACAAGGAGGAAGTTCTAATCATTGCAAAGGGAATTGTTCCTTTTATTACCAGGTTTGAAGTTGCCCCTAAACTTGCAGATGCTAATTTCAAAAAAGAGAATCGTTAGTTTTTAATAAAGAATTTGCTCCTTGGGAGGTGTGGGGATGGACTGAAAGCATTTCTCCATACAGTTTAGAGTTCATTAGTGTACCCATCAGGGAAAATCTGTGAGAAAAGTGAAATCAGATGAATATTCCTTATTTAACTTCCAAACCAGTAATTCAGGAAAAAAAAAAAAATTCTTCTGAGTTCCAGTGACTGCTTTTTATCTGAGCTCTGTTAAATTATTCCCCTGCTAAATTCTTATGAAATAGGCTTTTTGCTCCAGCAGACACTGACTCCCTGAGATCATTTTGAAAGCAAAACATTCTGTTTTCATTAATGATGATCCATCTTCCACCCTGGTGCTATGAGGGGCTTGAGGAAGGTGTATGTGCCTAGGTGTCAATTTTCTGCACTGAATCCCTGGTTTTTATCACTGACATGGAGACAGGCAGGGTGAGCTGGTTCCTGCTTGTCTCCCTGGCTGTGGGTAGCACTGGGATACAACAGAAAGTCATGAGAGCACCTGGCAGTGATTCTGCTTCCAGACAAGTCAAGAGGCATCATTTCTGGCCTCACACTCACTGCTCAGGCTTGTAGCTAGATCCCTCTCACCCTCATTCCCACTGCAGTGTGAGACTGCAGAGAGGAGAGTCTCTTCAGTCTCAGTTACGGTAATTTCTTCCTTCCTTGGTTGTCCCATGTGATTCATTCCCAGGTTTTATTTTTATGTGGCAACCTCCAGACACAATTTTTGTACAGGCTCCTGTTTATTCTGGACTTGCACACAGCAAATTTCCCACACAGCCCTTTTAAAAAACACAGATTTATTTGCTTTTACTGACTCTGGTCAAAGCAGCTATTCTGAAATCCCATAGGGATGGAGCATTATGGGCAGACAAACGTGATGAGCTGGGGCTGCTTCACATACTGAGTGCAGCTGGTTGAAAATAGCCTTGACCTTTTTATAAACAGAAGTGCTGTCCAGCCCTGTTTTCACTGACCTGACATATTAATGTGCTGAGGGGACTGGGCAGAACTGCCTCAACATTTCCCAGGTGGTCTTTTCTTGGGGCATGTTTGCCTTGACAGATTTCTTCCTGTGCATGAACTCTGAGGCAGAAGGAAACTTTTACAAAGATTTTGTATTACTGTCTATGATTTTTATGGCAAATTTGGCTCCCTTCATATTGTTTTGCTTCCCTTCTTCCCTCTCCTTGGTGACCTCACAGCCATTAGTGCCTGAATTCCAGCCTTTATGTACCTCATTTTCTCTCTCTGCTCTGAGGAAGGCTCCATATCCATGACCCAGCATATGAGGCTTGGATGCTTGTTACTGCAGTCTGAAGGGCTGTTCACATGGCATGAACAGACTTGGACCTATCTAGGTGTGTAGAAGGCCCCAGAAACCTGGGATTCCCTGCCAGAAGCAGCACTGGAAACAACAAGCTTGGTTTGAGGCTTCCAGGCTCCTGCCTCTATGCTGGGAAGCCTGGAAGCTCCCATACTCCAAGGATTTGCAGGGTCCTCTGTGGGAATGAGCTGGGTTTCCTTGGCAGCCAGAGGCTACTGAGGTCTGTGACTCAGATATCCTCACTCCAGTGCAGTCCTGCCAACATCCAAGGAGGAGATGCTTCCTATCTAGCCATTTTACTACAGTTTTGGCTTCACATAAGGCAGTGCAGAGCCTAGGTGAGAGGAGAATCAGGCCTTTTATCTCAAGGGATGCAATGACATTTTATCATGTCCTCTGAATTATTCTGCCACAAGCATCTTGAATATCTGGTTTATCTCCTCTAAAATGATCCGTACGCTGCTCATCAATCATCCTTATTTCACAACTAACATGCCATGGGTGATTCAGCAACCTGAGCATTTGGACTGAAATAATTGTAGTTTCTGGAGCTCTGTGCCTGAGCCAGGGGGAAACTGCTGGTGCATTTGAGATGTTTGGGTGCTGTGGGGATGGGGCATGGGGTGCTTGGGTGGAGGGCCGGTCAGCCACCTGGGTCAGGCTCTGTCCTTCTGCATGCCAGCTCTCAGGAGCAGCAGAGAGAGCTCTCTTCAGCTTTGCAGGAGATTATGAAAGCAAGCCTGAAGCAAGTGAAAACTTGTTTTCTTTCTCAGTTAAAGAACTCAAGGTTACTTTGCCTTAGGAACACAGGTCTACCTGCGTGGCTTGCTCCTATTTCTCTGCATCATGGACTTGAATGGCAAAGTGATTCTTGCATGTGTAGAAACTGGGGGTTCCTGAGAAGTATGCAGCACTCAAAGGAGGACTGCCTTCTTGGAGAAACTGCTTGTCATTCACCAAAACCTAAATCTAATTTTAGGCATTAAGCTGAATATGAACACATGAAAACATATGACATCAATTCTGCTTACTGATCAGTTTTGGTAAGTTGTTTTGATGCAGTCAAATCCTTTGAGTTGCTTTCCATGCCCCAACAGCAAATGTGAAAAAAGGAGGAAACTCTAGGGCTGAGAGAGACCAGGTCTGGCCAGGCTAGGTTCAATGCACCTGTTTTAGCTGTCTATCCTCTCTGTAGGACCAGCTCTTTCTTTAGGAGCCCTGCTCTGGAACACGTGCAAGTTGGGAAGAGACCTCACCAAAAACTGTCCACTTACAAAGCCACTGGGTGGTACAGAAAATATAAGAGACTACCCTGAAATACATGAAATGATGAAGTAAAGAGTTAATGAATCCTCAAGAAGCTTTAAGTTTGCATAGAGAAATCAGAGAGGGGAGGTTCACCAGTACATTTCTCTGGCCAAACCCACAGATGAAGATTAACTGAGTCTCCAGTGACAACAAACAGAACAATGTTACTGTGAGGCCAAGAGTTTGTTTTGCCATTTGTTCTCTGTACATTACCATGGAATACAAGTGCTGCTGTGGGTATGAGAAGAAATAACCTTATATTCATACCCTGCATTTATCTTGGACACATTCTGAAGTTTAAATAGGTCATAGTGCTCTTCTTTTCACTGGACCACTTCACTGCTTTCTCCATGGAAACCCCTCCATCTGGGGACACTCCACCGACACCTTTGTTTGAGACTCTCCACAGAGCTTTCCGTAAGTAACGTGCTTGGATTGTGTTCCTGCTCTTTCCACATTCCCTGGCTGGGAGTGCTCGAGCAGGCAGATGTCGTGTGTGGAATGTTGGTGGGAGTGGGCTGTTTTGAGGCAATTGGAGGCAATTGTCCAGAATATCCATGCCAGAGCTTCAGAGTGAGAGCTGTGCAAATCTGCCCTGCAAACCTGTTTTTAAGATGTACTCTTATCCAGCTGGAAATCTGGGAAGCGTACAATGTAAGCTGTGTGTCCTGTTGTGCCTGCTTGTATTGCAGATCACTAATGCTGTTAAGTACTGAAATGGTTTGCAGTACATGACAAATTGTTGTGAAAAATACATAAACATAAGGAAAAAACACCCCTGTTCATAGGGGGGGGGAAAAGCAAAAGGCAGAAAATGAGCAAGCTGCTATTATTTTTTATTAATTAATCACCCATTTTCAGATGTGACAAAATACTCAGAGGAAGCTGGAGTCTCTTTTTGTTCTGTTTTCAGCTGATGCTGGAAGCAAAAGTGTCAGAAATCTCTCTGCAAAGCCTGTTCTGATGGGATTTCCAGACAGTTTCATGAATGAAGTTGGTTTGGATTAACTGTGAATAAGTTCTTGGGCAGGGAACTACCAAATCATGGGTTCATTGATCACAGACCCTTCTGTGCATGGTGTCTGACCCAACACTCAATAAAGGCAATGAGAAACCTACTGGGGCAGCTTATCCAATAGCTTTGGAGCCATTTTGCAGTTCCAAAGCAGCTGGAGTCGGCTATTCTTAGACACTGGAAACTGGATGGGAGGGAAATTTGCTTATGGTCCATTCACCTGATTTATGGGGCTTTGCATCAGGCCCAGGGACAAGTTCACTATACCACACACTGCTCATTTACAAAACTGGTGTGGCAGATGAGACCTGGTAAGAGTCAAGCTCTCATCTTTTCTTCCTGCTGCTCTGATGCTTTATTTTCCAGCTGTAATTAACAGGGACAGATGCCTACTTCTTCTGGGATTGTTTAACTGTGGGGACAGTTCCAGGGCTGTCCCCTGAGTCTGTCTCCACAAGTAACAGGTTTTTAAGTTATGCCTCTCTATTGATCCCCCGTCTGAACAATTAGCAGAGTTGCTTGCTCTGAGTCCAAAGGTGTCTGCAGTCAACCCCACAATGATATTCAAGGAGAGCACTGTTTTAAAAGGCTGCCTCTCCTGGAGCGTGCTGTGTGTTTTAAATGTGACAGGCTACATGACAGGACCCGAAACAGAGACATTTGAGGAAGCTTGGGATCTTCTGATCCTTGAGCCTGACTCCAGCCATACTTCCTGACTTCTTGGCTTGGGAATCTCTGATTCAAACACACCATTTTCACCTCCTATCCATATCTTTATAATTCCTGCAGAATAGTCACTATTTTTAAGATGCCTGCCTTGATATAAAAATGCAATTCTCTGCTTGACAAAACCCTAAAAATCTGGTGGCTGGTAAATAAAAATTATTGAGAATGATTGTTTCATTTGAGGCATCAATGACTTCAGTAGAGCTGTAAGGAGAACAGCTCAGCTTCCCTGAAAATGGCAAAAGAACGTTTTTGTGTTAAGTAGCTCACTTTGCCTGCTCTGCAAACTCCAGCTAAGGCTCCTGGGGGTCAGATTTTCTGGAGGTGGAAATCCAGTACTGAATGTCTTGTGGGGCATCAGGGCTACCAATACTGCTTGTGAGGCTGTGTGAAAACCTAATATGTGTGTTGAGAAGTAAAAGCACTGACTGAATGATCATTCAGGAGCTGTGATTCAGTTCTTGTTTCTGTGCAAGAATTCTATGTGTTTTACATGTTTTCTGCACAGCCTTGAGGGGATTGCTCTTCTCCTTGTCCTCACATGGAGGACAGTTGCTAGACCAGTCTTGTAGTAGGTGGAAGAGAGTAGGAGAGGTCAGGCCTCCCATCTGCTTCTTCAAGCAGCCTGGACAGCCCCACGGCTGGCAGGGCTTCTGCTTGGAGTGCCTGGAGTCAGCAAAGAGCCACGGCAGCAGGGCACTATGATCCTTATCTCCATATGTGCTGTCACTGTGCTCCCATGAGGCTGCTTGTGGAGCCAGATGCCCTGTGGGAGATGGAACTTACAGGGAGCATCCTTCAGACACTGGTTTTCCTTCAGGGCTTTTCCTTTAGAAAGTAGGTAGTCCTCTGTCACTTCTCAGCCCAGTGACAAAGTTACTGAGGCTGGCAACCCTCTGTTTGGGGGCTGATGCAGGAAGACAGGTTGGTGTGAGCCTGCTTGAAGGGTTCTGTGCTGATTAGGGTCAGATGTTATTGCCATAAGGGCAGTTAATTGAGGGGGTATCAGTAGATAGCAGGCCACCTCTAATTTTCCTTCCCTGCCTGTTATTTAGCAAAACTATTGAGAGAAAGGCTCCATTAACTATACTTTTGTCTTTAATTCTGCAACAGCAGTAAAAGCCAGTATAGGAGAAGCCACTGAATACAGGATAGAATTGGTTCTGTAATAATAATAATAACTTGCTTTCCCTCTTTGAAAATAAATATGGTCCTTAGTAGAGAGATTTACCCGTTACTGGCAGTCAATCAGCCAGGACAATTTGGGCTCTGAGCACTTGATTAGAATAACTTTAAGGAAAATTGCCTTCCTGAATCAAGTAAGGATCCATTAACCTGATGAAACAGGGTTTGCTTATCTGAGAGGTTAAGACTCATAACACAGCTTGGGCTGCATTAGATGAGGCCTCTTTTAGAAAAGAAAGTAATAAAAACACCATCTGTCATGTCTAGTCAATCAGACCTTGTATAAGAGAGGAATTATTCTTCTGACTTTACCATTTTAAGATCATCTGTTTGTTAACAATGGGAAATGTCAGGAATGCTGAAAACTGGTTTTGTGCCCTCAAATTATTTCTAGCTGCCTTTATCTTGGAGAGAATTAATATTAATCAGAGTTTATATAGGAAAGAAATATTTCTAGATGAATACAATGCCAGACCATTCCATGTTGAGTCTCTTGTGATTTATTGTTAGAGGTAAAACTGAATGGGAGGTAGAGGAAAAAGTGCCATGTACACTTTTCTTCTGAAAGTGATTATTTCTATAAACAAATCTCTTGCAAGTTGCTGAGCACTCAGAGGGTCTTTGAAGTCAATTGAATGTATTCAATTCACTCGAGTGGCCACCTTCATCTTAAAGGACTGGCATGTCTTGATCTTCTCATATAGCACAGGCATAGCTGGAGGTCATGGAAAAGGTGTTTGCATTTTTTGGCAGATTTATCAAAGTTAATAAATGTTGTCACTAATGGATTTCTCTGATAGTATGGTCTCCTCTGTTCACTGAGGAGTACTTGGAGACACGTAGAGACTGAATGCCAGGCAGCAAAGACAGCTGTGGGCACTGGAGGTGGAGAGAGTGGTGAAAAGCCTGTGCCAGTGTACCCCCAGCACCACTACGCACCAGCCAGGGTGGAAACACCATCTCCACTTGTCACACACCACAAATGAGACTGCAGTGGATGTATTAATGTGCACCATTGCCTGCTGCCTGGGCAAGGCATGTTCAGCACTGTTCTATGTCTTCTGGGTGGCCACAAGCTGGAGAACACCAGAGGTGGTTTTTTGTGTGCCCATGGAAAAACCATTTCTTTGCTCAGGGTTGCTGTTTGCACAAGAGAAGCACACAGAGTGTTTGCAGGTATGTGATACAGAACTCAGCTGTTGTGTGGTGGGCACAACCCCATGCAAGATCCCAGGAGGAAGGAGAGGCTGGGGATAGAGGAGGAGGATTAAAGCAAATGCCTAATTTGGTATTCACTCAGCCAGAAGATGTGCTCCAGTTAAGCTAATGAGACTGGAGATTTGGGAGAAGGTTGAGCAGGTGGAAGACAACAGGTGCTCTGGGGTGGCATGAAGGGAAGACTGAGCACTCCTGGTCCCACTGGTGTCAGGTCGATGAGATACTACTCATCTCCTAGGAAAAAAGGACCTTTTTTAGGA
The DNA here is from genome assembly GCA_013399225.1 of Rhipidura dahli. Taxonomy (NCBI): domain Eukaryota; kingdom Metazoa; phylum Chordata; class Aves; order Passeriformes; family Rhipiduridae; genus Rhipidura; species Rhipidura dahli. The sequence goes on along the minus strand of VXAC01000790.1, from coordinate 1,617,150 downwards.
GATACTGTAAGGATGAAGAGTCACAGATGAATTCTTCCTTCTATGAGATTATAACCCTTCTTCTGCCAAACTCTGAGGGGATTTGTCATGAGTGCCAGTGGAGAGCAGACTGCCCTGGGCACAGGATGGCCAGGACAAAAACAATTGTGCTACAAAGTGTTAGGGTCCCTGGAGATCCAAACTCTATATGGTTAGATCAACATTTTAAAAAAGCAAAAAAAAAATCTCTAATTTTGTGCCAGTTCCTCTGGGACCTGATGCAGGGAAAGCCCACGTTACTGCACTTCCCCCTGGAGCTGGTGAGAGCTGCTCCCACTCACTGTGTTAGCAAACTGATCCCCATGGTCACTGCGGGGGGAGGCTGAAAAGAATGGATGGCACTGCAAGCTCGTTATGAAAATGCAGGGAACCAGAGTTAATGAATCTTGGACAAGCCCCTAATCCGCCTGGCCCTTGGTGTGGTGGTAGAGGAATCTGGGTGGGGAGGATCTGATTAACAGCTCAGTGGAAATGACAGCCCCTAGAATGCAGAAGGTCGTATCATATCTGTCAGTGCTTGCATCTGGGAGGGGCCACTATCAGAGATCTCTGTGGATCAGATCTGGAAGGGGTTTTTTTAATGGAACAGAGGTATTTTTGGGATTTACATGTTCTTTGTCCCTGGCAGCTTGCCTTGATGAAATACCGATTACACAATTGCAATCTGACTTAAACCATAGTCAAAAAATCAGCTGCATGCTGGTTTATGGTGAGAATACCCTCTCTGCAATGGCAAAGATTTGAAATTGTGCAGTGCATTATGTCTCCTGACACAGGAAAACTTGCAGAGAATAATGAACAGGCTGTTTACTGTGGGTGTATGGAAAAAAAAAAATGGAAAAGTTTGAATTAATGCCGTCTCTGAGATTTTATTAGTCCAGTAGCCAGATTAATGAATGAAACCACTTGCCCCAGATGTACAGGAGATTATGTTGCTTGACGTTTGTTTTGTGGGCAGTGCAGTTAAGGTTAGGAAACTTGAAATAAGTGCTCAAGGACCTGACAAGCAACAGTCAGAACCAAACCCCAGGGTCCTGCTGTCACATCCTGTAGCCCCCCCTTCACTGCCCAACAGACCCCACCGGATTCAGGCATCTCTGTGAGCTGGCTGTGAGGAATAGAGTAGTTACAGGATTTCAGTACCAGCTGCCTCTCACTGAAGCCAGTGAAAGCATCATTTTACTCAGGAGCAGGGTGGGAGAGGGAGCAGGACACACCACCAGAAGAGAGCTACTGGTCAGCTGAGAGATCAGTGCAGAAAGAGAAATTCCCAAGGCAGTATCTGTACCAGAGGCTGGAAGTGAGCACGGGGAGTAGGGCAATGCACCCACGGGGTGGCTGAGACCCTGGATGTGACTATCACAGCGTTCCTCCAGACCCAGGCTGCTGCAGGCTGTGGTGTCTTCAGTGGCTCAGCTGTCCCTCAGAGCCTGTGGCACAATAAATCAGTAGCTGTTTCTCACTTGCTCTGATAATACTGCAGGCAGGGCAGCTGAACAGAGACACTGCTGGGCTGGCATGCGAGAGGCTTCAGCGGAGTCTACATCAGGATGTTTCTTCCTTCTTTTGCTCCTTTCTGAAATGGAGGTACTGATATCTGCTCAGTAAGATGCCCTGAGACCTGCTGCTGAAAGGCACAGTGTGAAATCTTGCTTCTGAAACCACCAGGGAGAAAATGTTCTTGGGACACCAAAGGTCCTCAAGTGTTTTTCCAAAGTTCTGCCTCGCCACATGCATCTTTCTTCCAGCCGCAGGGAAGCACCTCCCACCTTCTCACACCAGGAAAGGGACGACCCAGCTTCAGATCCAGGCAAGTGGACTGGGTAAACCTTTAGATTTTTCTGTTTCCAGGCTGTCTCTGTTATTCAGAAGTTTTGAACAGAGAGCCTGAGTTGAGCCTGAGCCAGACAGGTGTGGCATTGGGTGCCTGAGGGGCCAGCACACGTTGTGACCATCAGAACTGATCACTTGCACCCGAGAGGGACAAACAGCACTTACTGCTATGTTAGAAACTGAGCTCACATGCCCTCACACACCCTCCTTGGCTCTCCTTTTCTCCATTTGTTTTTTTTTTTTTCAGAGCACTCTCACTGTTGCTAACTTTACATACCTATGTGAACGCTAAAAATAGCTATTGTTTCAACTAGGAAGTGTCTCCAAGAAGTGGGCAGCATTCCTAAATTGCTTTTAATTTCTATAAAGGGGGAATAAAGGGCAGAACACAGCAACATCCCAGGGACTGGACGTTTCCATTGCCTGGAGTACCTGGATGTACATTTTCTCTGTGTCTTGAACTTACTGAAACTAGTGCTACCAGTCAGTGCATGGTACCTTATAGCATAGCAACAAGTACAGCTTAGAAGTGGAGGGGGAAGTAGCTGGAAAATAATTCAAGAGGTCACTCAGCCCTTACTGGCAGCCTGAATAGTTAAATTATTCCTGATTTTCTATGCAATATATAGCTTTCCTTGGTATTCAGTTGCTGTTAATAAGTGATCTGTCCTGAAAGATCACAAGTCTTATTCTGGAACCAGCTTCCATTTTTTTTTTCAGTGGTTTTGTGATACTCTCATCTTCAGAGCCTAGAATTTAAATTCATGGTTTTATTTTGTTTGTGCTGAGTTTTTTTCATTTCCAGCCTCAGCTCTCTCATGCCCTGTGTTTTGCTTGAACATTCCCTCCAATGAAGAGAAAAATCCTGATTTTTCCTTGCAATGATGTCCTCTTAAAAAGTTGTTCAGAAATAAAAGGCCCTCCTCATGTGTTCCCCTTCTCCCCCTCAATCTTCTAAAAGAAGTCACAAGTATTACCAAGTGAAACTTTTTATTTTTCCCAACAATTATTCTCCTTCCAGCTTTTCTTCTCTATTGCATTGTCTGGCCTGTAGTGCTAATATGTCTTTTCTGCTTGTTTTTCACAGTGCTTGCCCAGAGTCTCACGCTGCTGGCTTTGCCATGCTGTGCTTTGTACTTATCTGTGCTGTATCTTCTTATAATATGAATAGCACTCCCTGGATCCTGGCCATACTTCCTACATTATAGATTTAAATTCTTCTTACCGTCTATCTTTTCTTTAATATCTCTTCTGTGCACAGCCTGCTCTTTTGTAGCCATTATTAAAGTTTTGCTTCAATCCTTCTTTCACAAGCCTCTCATGATTTGCCATCATCTTTTTATGAGTTGTTCATGCTGTTCTTCTTTCACTTCAGGCTTTGCATCCCTTGTTGCTCTATCAAATGAATCATCATCTGTTGGAATTTATTCCTTATTTCATGTTAGAATTTGATTGTGATCAGCTTAGGCTGCTCACTCTTGCACATACAAGTAGCTATTGTTGTGTGCTTCTCTTCACTCTTAAATTCAGATGTCTCTCTGTGTTTCCCCAGTGCATCTTTCTAGTCCTCCTGCCCAGTTCCACTGGATCATGCTATGTCCAGCTAATAGCAGAGCTCCTCAGGAACTGCCTGCCTCTTTGTAGCCTTGACTGTATCTTGAGGTGATGATGATAGGTACGGGGCCTTGAAGCAGGTGGACTTGAGTGCAATAAAAAGGTGAAGGATGCAGATGACTTCAGGGTCTTGATGTTGGGTGATGGACACTCCATTTTACTCTACTGTGGAATTCACAGAATTTCAGTCTAAACTACTTCTTTGTCTGCAGAAAATATCTGGGGTTTTCCTCTGCAGAGGAGTTTCCTTAAAGCCTCTCTGAAAGAAAGTCACAGCAGTTTAGGGGAGGTTATGTGGGAAAGCAGAAAGGAGTAAACAGTGGAAGCACAGTAGAAAAATTGTTGATTCACTTTCAGGCAGCTCATGGCTTGAAGGTGAAAAAGGGTCTGGGGGAACAGCTTGTCAGTGTTCTATCTGCTTTGCTGTGTGATATGTGAAGAACTGGGAACTGAAGCCAGTCTGTCAAAGGTGCCTCATCCCTGGAAACATTCACAATTAGGTTTGACAGAGCTCTGAGCAACCTGGTCTAGTTGAAGGTGTCCCTGCTTATTGGAGAGGAGTTGTAGTGGATGGACTTTGATAGTCCCTTCCATCCCAAACTGTTCTGTGATTCTATGAGACTGAAAGACATGCATAGTTAAGACTGTCTAGTCACTGAGCCAGTCCCTGTCCTCATCCAAAGGAGTAATTTTATTGAAAGATACTGTAGCTGCAGTGCGAAGGGATTGATCGTGAACATCCACAAAAGGTGCTGTGCAGCCTCAGAGGCTGTATTCAAGAAAGGCAGATTCCCTATGACATTTGGGAGCTGAGAATAGATGACTTCAGATCAGAAATAACTGGACATTTAAATATTTTATTGGTGGCCAAAGGACTGCTGTTGTGAAGTGAAACATTAACAGCAGGGTGAAAGAGAGCTGGGATTGCTCAACGAGGTTCATCTTCCGGCACAACAGAGCTGGGGTCGTCCAAGGCGTAGGAAGCGGCTGGAATGGCAGAGGGGGGCGGCACACCACAGCCTGCAGAGGAAGCCCAAGCTGGTGAGGAATTTTTAAAAGATTTCTTCTTGCTGATCGTAGGAGAAACTGAAGGCAAAAAGGCATGAGGGGGGATGAGAATTTTCTCTGATTGTTACAGGTTGACTTGTGACCAGATGACAGGCTCTTAAATACAGATTAGGTACTTGATATTGTTAGTTGCTTTAATCTAAATACCTTTACAATTTTGAGTCTGTAATGACTGGTGAATAGAGGAGAGATGTGGGTTTGATGGCTTCTAGCATATTTTCCTGGTTGTTCAAATGATTTGATACATCATTTTCTTAAATTACTTTGAAGTTTGGGAGAAGTCTGCAGGCAATGGAAACCACTCTCAATCTGTTTAAATCAGTTAAGCCTTGCTCTTTCTTGTGATCAAAGAATTGGAGAAAGTAAGTCAGAAGAGACCTCCAGAGGTTGTCATGTCCTTCCAGGGTCTGGTCATTAAGCCCAAAGTGTTGCTGGCACACATTCATCTGGTTTCTTAAAACCTTATCTCAGAAACAGAGAAAGATGAGAGAAATACATATAGGGTAAAAGGGTTCTAAAAGTATGGCCAGTGTATATGAATTAAAAATAAGAGTCATCATTAAAAGATGAGTGTACCTGAGCTGAAAATTAGGAAGGGATTGTTCCACAGGATGAATGCAGGTAAAAAGGAAGAGATTTGTTGAGTATAAACAGATTAAGGTGTGCAATACTGCAGCAGGGAGTGGTGAGAATGTGAGGATTGTAAAAGCAATGTGAAAATGCAGATTCTCTTTCTGAGGATTTGGGAACCAGAAAAAGTTAATTATGAACTGAAAGTCATAGCAAAATGTATTCATGGGAACTTCTGGCTATGCAAGGCATCTGGTAGCTGAATATTACATTTAAGTATGAATCATCCTACAGACTCCCCAGTTGTATAAAGCATAATTCAGAAAAGAGCAAATCTTACAGAATGCAGTCCTTACTTTCAAACTTTCCAGGTGAAGTTGTTTGGCACAAGGTTTTCACAGAAATTCAGGAGGACAGCTCATCCATACGCCTGCTCTAGGACAGGGCCTGATATTTATGTAGTCCCTAACACAGTCTTATATAACAGACATCATGAGTTGTCTGAACACTGCAGGCTGAGCCACGTCATCTCTGTTCCAGTGCTCATCTGTCCTCGCTGAAAGGGAAATTGGAAAAAGGAGCCCAAATCTTTTTTACTGAAAAAAAGTCAATTGTTTCTCCCATCTTATCCTCAATGAAAATGGGTAATGGTTCATCTCTCTGGCTGTTTTTCCTATTAATCGATAGGAGCACCATTTGGTAGTCTTCTTTCCCAAATGTCATCATTTTCATTACAGAGTCGTAAAATGGTTTCTCCTATTTTTCAACACCATTTTGAATTCATACCCAGTTTCCCCCCAGGCTTCTCCACCCTGGTTTTGGGCACAAACGAGAGTGCCATGCTGGATGTGCTGAAGTTTTCTCGGCTCAAGGAAGAGCTGAGGACCTGCATGTTTCATGCTTTCCTAATCTGATGGAAAATCATTGATAGATACTCTTAGAGGGATCTCCCAGTCACCCACTATTATGGGCTTTTCATATGGACCCTATTTCCTTGTGAGGGATCGAGATACTAGAGTTAGGATATATCACATACAGAGCTGCTCTAGCTGTTACTCCACTTACCCTGTCACAAAGAATAAGGCAGTCTGGTTTGAGAGCATTTTTTCCAATCTGAAATGGCTGTTTTGTAATCCTTATTCTCCTTCTGGTGCTTAGAAGGGATTATCTGATCAAGTATCTCTCTTGCGATGGAGAAGCACACCTGGAGGAACAACCTGCTTTTTTAAGGGCACTGGTGATGCTTGTTCTGCTTTTGACCTTCACAAGGGAAGTGGCTCGATACAGTATTCAGCACTTGAAGGTGAATTTCATCAGGCTCTGATGATCGGAGCACATTTGAGATATCCAAATATTATTTAAGTAGCTTTTGTCTCATTTCACACATTCTCCTGCTGGTTCATTTCAAAGGTGCTGCCTACCTTGTTGCAATTAATTATTTAGTGAAAATAACAAAAAACCACGCAAGTTTCCTGGCTTCTCTGGATAAGCTTTTGTTTGCTTGTTTTCTGGTTTAAATAACAGCTTTTCATTTTCCTTCCTCTTTTTCCAATATTGACAGCATTTCTAACACCTGTTCTTATTGCCTTTTGTGTCCTCTTGCTAGCTGTAGTTCATTTTGTGCCTTAGCTTTGCAGGCACACCTCGACCACTCCGTGTTTGATCTGTTTGTCTATACTTGTCTTCAGAAATGCCACCTTATTTCCATTTGTGGTACAATTCCTTCCTGATTTTCAGTCCAGCTGCACAGGTCTCCTTCTATGAAGCATTATTCTGTATTTGTATCTGAGGTGCTTGCAAATTTATTCTCCTAAACCTGTTTTCACTGTTTGCTACAAGTTACCATTTATTGCCAGACATTTGAATTCCTTTTCTCCCTTTCTGTCGGAGAAGACCTTCTGGCAGCTAATGGTCTAAACATCACTGCAGTGTATTAGACAAGTAGTATGTTAATCCTACTGACTGATAGTGTTTTTCATGCTAGTATTAAAAAAAAAATCATTTAGCTTATGTGACGTATGGAGCTGTATACACACAGAGGAAATATATCTGCAGGAGGCTGAAAAAATTAAGGCATCACACTGCAGCAGCATGGGAGCGTTGTGCAATGGATGGCAAAACCTTTCCTGTCTTCCCTCTTGTATTATTCCTTTAATAACTCTGCTGCTGTGTTTGCTCTGCTCACCTGTGTGAATACAGCAGGTTTCTACTGGGAGCTGTATAGAAATATCTGGGGCATGAGATGCCATCAGAGGGCTCAGAAATCTTTCTGCTGCCTCTAGTGTGGGGTCAGACTTACAGGACATGAGTACGTGCCCACCTGGTGTGTAGAGACAGGACCCATGTGAACAAGACCTGTTCTGCCCCCAGCACTGGGTCTGCTTTTGAGTCACTCGTACCCATGAAAAGAGCTTGACAAACCTGAGCTCCCTGGAGGCTGGACCCAGGTGAAAGCAAGGCTGTGTTTGTGTGCAGGTCACTGGGAGGACTGAAGGCAAGAGCTGGTTTGTGGAAGTCCAGGAGAGGTACCAAACTGTTGCTTTGCCACTGCTGTAGAAGAAAAAAGGATCAAGAAATGGGCAGAATTTTCTGGCACCATATGAAGTTTGGCCTTCAAGTCAGCTGCCCAGTTGACCCCATGTTTAGCTGCCCAGCTAGCAGGAGTGAAACAGGATCCCTGGGGATTTTCAGAGGAAGCAATGCCAGAGCACATGAAGGAATGTGGACAATAATTATATTTCCTCTCTGCAGTCTGTCACATCTGATTCCCTTGTGTACATGTTCTCCATGTCTTGTTAGCAATAACTGAAGCCAGATTAAGGATCTGTGGTGTGGCCAAAGGCCTCTTTCCTGGTTTGTCAACTGCAGACCTGGTTTTTATGATAACCAGGCACTATCAGCAACTCAGTGCTCGAGCTAAGGATGAGTTTATGCAGACTCCTTGCACCAGCTCTGGATTCTGGGTGTGGTCTGTGCTTTGCTGATAAGAGAAGGGAGAAATATTTCGGAAAATTCTTTGAACATTGTCTTTTAAAGAAGCCAAATGTAAGAGGAAGAAAAAGCCTCTGCACTGCGCCGAGGATACAGCAGAGCCCCAAGCACTGGGGATAGTTTATGGGAAAGATGGTGAATTTTGCTCTGTAATTGCAGCTGGCAAGAAGAACTGGAACAATACTGATGAAGGGCTCCACTATTCCCATGGGAAGGGCATGGAAGGGGGGACAACATTGTACCTGCAGAGAGCTGAGCTCACGTAGCTGCAGAGAGAATCCAGGGGCTCCCAGCACAGTTAGACTGCATTTGTCACATATGGAGCCCCAAGGTGGTCTTCTGGATAATACAAAGTAGAGAGAGACATTGGGGCTGCTTCTGGGTGCTGGCTGTGCCCCCTTGATTAAACTGTCCCATGGGAAAAGGCAAGGTCATTCTAGGGAATTGGTGTGGGAATGAACCCTGGGTCACTTCACTCCTGCAGTAGCAAAGAAATGATTTAACACAGTGCAGGCATCTGTGACATCCAGTGTCCAAGGGTTTGGTGTGATGAACATTTTAGTAGTTATGTCTTGGAATGTGTGGCTTTCCAGTGAAATGAGATCCCTACTGAGTAAACCTGTCATTACCACATCAGGAGGGCGATGCACGCTCTGCTCCTAAATCCGCAGGCTGTAGGTGTATCGGGGACCTGGGATTTTTATTCAGCTCACATCTGTGCGGCACCCAGCACCGTGCTGGGCTGGTGCACGTACAATAGCTGGGGGCATGCCAAACAACAGGGAGGTCTGTGCCACGAAGTGCCGACAGCCCCAACCTGTGACTCATTTAGGCTGTGTTCCCTGACTCTTCTTGAACTCTGGAGTTGTCTTTCCTGGTAGCATCTCCCTCCCCTTTCTGCCCTGGCTGCACAAATGTGCTCAATTAGGGTTAACTCAAACTGAATCAAACTTCGTGCCTGAGGTTGGAAATCTTCCCAGTCAACTCACCACAGCCACATAGCATGGTGGGAGACAAGGCGAGAGGGGAGATGAACGCTTTTCAGAGAAATGAATCCAAGGAAACTTTGTTCACTTTTATTTCTGCAGGAGATGATGCCCCCAAAGGAGATTTTCCTCTTCAGAAAAAATCCCCGGTAAGTGTTACTGCTGGTTTCCTTTGCTTTGCTTTCTGCTCAGCTTGTTCTAAACATTGCAAGATCTCTCTGTTCTCTCCTCTGTTGTGCTCTGACTAGAGACAAACACCCTTTCTTGCAGAGGGTTGAAATAAGCCTTAACAACTCAAGGCAAAAATCCCTCCACTAACCTGATTAAGTTAAGAAAAGGCAGCTTAAAGGGAAAACACAAACTGCCTGAATGTTTGGGGAAAAGGGTAAGGATTTTTATTGCTTTTTTCCTGAACACTACTTTCCTTGTGGGAAAGAACTTAAATCCCTGAAGTGGATGAGGATGTTGTGCATAGAAGGGAGGGAGTTGAACTCTGTTTAGTTTGATGAAACCCACCAGGGAAGGGTACCCAGACACTAAAAAGCAGAAGGAAGGACAGGGATTGAGGACAGGTCGCTGGTGAATGTGACGGAGCCCAGCTGTAGTGCCAGAGCCTTGGGTTTACATCTTTGAATCTGATTTAAAGCCTAATTAAGGTGAATGTGTTGCTGCCTTGCAGCTTTGATGTTTGTGCAGGTTTTCAGGCTAATTCTTGTTGAGTGCTTGACCCCTAAGAACTGTTCACTGCATTGGCTTCAGGGAGAATTTGGCTTATATTGCAGCTGCTGTGATTTGAAGGATAATATGTAATACTTGGTCTTAAAACTCACAGTCATGTCATTAGCAAACCAACTATTTAACTCATTTTTAATTACTGTGCAGACATTAACTATTGGATATCCAGAGCTCCTGGGAAATATTAATCTTTATCCCATTTTGCCATTAGTCAGCAAGAAAGAGAGTTGAAAACAAACGTCTCCTGTAGTGGGTACTTTAAATGAACTTCCTTTTTTCCAAAGACACATTCTATCAACTTACACAGTATCTTTAAGAGAGCCATAATCCCACAGATCCCAGGCTTGCTGTGGTAGCTAAGCACTGCAGACTATCTGTGTGTTCATAAGTCCAGGCTTAACCTCTTTGCTTTTGCTGGGGCTCTCTGCTGAGCACAATCCTCCTCCACAAAAACGAGCAAACTGCACCTGGCTCTCTGCATGGATGAAAGCTTCCCACTTTTGGATGTCCAGGCAGGCCATAGGCAGGTCAGTGATACAGTGGAGAGAATACATGAAGGTTTCTGCATGGGCTGATGCCATCTCATGACATACAGGCCAGATGGAAGTACCCCTACTTGTAAGTTGTTGCTCTCTGTTTGTAAGCACTTACTTCCGGTTCTGGCTCAGGCACTTGAAGGTTGGGAAGGTTTAGATGGGAAGTCACTGCTCTCCTTTCCCTCCTTGCCCCTGGTCATTTGTAGGAGATGCCCATTCTAGAGCAGGAGTGGCTGAAATGAGTCACTGCACCTTAAACTGGTACAGATAAATCCACTGGGACTTGTGCACTGGGTGTGCAGGGGTGAGCAGCATTCCTGCCACCTGTCCACCTGGGTTTGAGCAGTCTCTGCATCTCCACCAAATGTTACTGAATGCCATGAGTACTTATAGTGAGGTCTGGGAAAGAGAAGAAAAAAAAAATCCCTGTTGTACAATTTTGCTTCCAATTTCAGAAAATGCCTCCCAGCACCCACACGAAACATAATCTGCCTCCTATGGATTTTCTTCTTTTATTATGAAAAACTTGTAGGAGGAAAATATTTTGTGTGTGCATATGGTTGTGTGTTTGTGCATTTACAGCTTATATATGCCACCATTTTTAGGCTAGTCTAAAAGCAGGAGGCCCCAGTGCAGTTTCCAAGGGAGTCCACACTTTCTTACAAGACATATCGCTGAGCACAATGGTTTCAGAGTAAATTACAAATGAAATGGATACTTATGTATTTACTTAGTAAAGCAAAAAGATCAAGGGTTTCTTATAGAAAGGCAGTCCATAAATAGTAAAAAAAATGTATACGTATATACTATGTATAACAATGAATAAAAATATTTGTCTTTAGAGGGTTAAGTAATGGAAAGTAGGGGGGAGGTGGGAGTTGTGGGGTTTTGATTTTTTACAGTCTGTTTTGTTGCTCTTTGATAATGTTGAAGAAGACAGCGTCATTAAGCTAGACTCTTCTAAACTTGATGGCATTGCTTTGGGAATCCAAATAAGCTTAGGTCTCTTGGTGGTGAAATAAACCTGAATAAACACATCTATTTTGGTACTGTATTTGCATTTGGGACTCTGGGAGGAAATACAGGAATTCATTATTTCCAACATGAGGCACAGAAATGCATGTGAAGAGTTCATCTCACTTCACTGGCCCATACCATCGCTGTTTAAAACTATAAATATAGTTGCAGCTGTTAATATCACTCTCCCCAAATCCCTCACCAAATCCATGGCCAGCCCCTCTCCCCCTCTCTCCCTGTAACTGGCAGTGCTGTGAAAACCAGCTTTCCTGTTGCAAGGCGGTGGAGCTACTAAGCAGCTGGAAGCTGAAAGCTGCTTAGCTCAGACCGCTGTGGGGTAACAAGGGGGACAGAGGCCCACACAAGGTCATGCCAAGACTCATCTGTTTAATGCCTTGTATTTCACTTGGGAAGTGCTGATGTTAGCTGCAGTAAAGTCAGGCTCAGCGAAAGAGTCGCCACACTCAGACAGGTTTGACAGTCCCATCGCTGAGGTTTTTTAAAGTTCTGATTAATTAATTGAATTATCCATAGCTATGCCAGCAATCTTGGAATATGAAATGGATGCCATGCCTGAGGCAGTGCCAGACAGAGGGCTGATGCTGTGCTTCAGTGAGTGGTGGCAAAGCTCGGCACAAGTGAGGTGCAGAGTTTGAGAGAGGGAGCAGCTTCACACGCTGAAGTGGACAGCAGATCCCTGGGGTCTCCAAGTTTCTGAGGCAAGGTCAGGTACTAGAAGAGGGAGCAGTTTTGGGGCAGGGTGGTAGCTTTATATAAAGTGCAGAAGAAAAGGCATCCAAAGGTGGTTTTTGGTCCCAGTGACTTTTCTGCTTTGCGGTGGAGAGTTGGTGGCACCCTTCCAGTGGAGTTCCTGGAGCTACAAGCATGGTGGGCTGCTAACAGCCTGTGAATCCCCATGGCAGTCCTTACTGGGCCCATGTCAGCCAGTCTGATTCACTGGGGAGCCTTAATCAAAGCAAGAGTAGTGTGACATCCATTCTCTCCTCTGAGACCAGCTCACAGGCCAGTCAAGCAGCAGTGAGCACTTGGTTTTTGGACTGGACTCCTCTCCACCACCCGGACACTGTGGGAATCCATTGCTGAGGTGAAGGCTTTGACAGTGGATATGCTCTTGTTTGTCTCCCACAGAAACTCTGTGGCTCCAACTACCCCCTGAGCATTGCCTTCATTGTGGTGAACGAGTTCTGCGAGCGCTTCTCCTACTATGGCATGCGAGGTATGTGGCCTGTGTCTGGGGAGTTGCTTTCCCATCCTGAGGTGTTTATACAAACTGGATTGGTGTTTCTGAGCTGTGCTGTGTGTAGTATCAACTGTCTTTTAAAGTTAATTGGTATTTTGGAATGTGTGCATGAACAGCGTACCCTAACACTGTTGCTATATCTGCCATGAGAAGTTGGGACTAGAGGGCTCCAAATGTACCTTCCAGTCTAAATTACTCTGTAATTCTCTATATCAAACCTGGTTGTCTACTGTGTGATGTCTTTCATAGTTGATGTGCAATCAATGTGTTTGGGAATTGAATCTTACAGGCACCTAATCTGCAAATAGAAAATGTGCATAAACAGAACTACAGGTTAGGTTAAGATAAGCTAGAAAATACATTTCTCAGCTAAACATAAATGTTTATGAGCAAAGAATGCTGGATACTCATATATCTCATTTTAGCTTCTCCTGTGTCAGAGATTATGAGGAACAGGTCTGGAAGCACAAATCTTTCCTCAGCAGTGCTCAGTTGCTAGGCAAATCAGTAGTTTTCTTGCCACCATGATCCTGCTTACCTGCAGAGATACACAGTAATTATCTGATATGATTTTTTTTGTTTTCTTTTAGCTGTCCTGACACTGTATTTTTTAAGCTTCTTCCACTGGGATGAAAATCTCTCCACCGCTGTGTACCATGCCTTTTCCGCGTTGTGTTATTTCACACCTGTCATTGGAGCCATCATGGCAGACTCATGGCTGGGGAAATACAAGTAAGTGAAGACATCTCTCTTAATTCAGTCAGCATGCATCAACACCGTGCAGCCAGTGCAAGGGCAGTGCTGTGTGTGCTCCCAGTTTTGAGCTAGCTCAGAGTGCAGCAAAGACACACTTGTGAAGGTCAGCTCCTCTCTGTTAACAGAGCTGATCTGTTTGCTCATGCTGTTCTGTGCTCCTCTAACACCCAAGGGCCAATAGGCAACAAAGTTGGCACAAATTAAATGTCACAAGCACACTTTTCCTCCACTGTCCTTCCCTACCTGTCTCCAGGAAGCTGAGATGTAGGACAACTAACCCTCAGTTTGCCAAGGTCTGCTCCTGAGAAGGATTCAGAGATAGTGAGGAAGCAACGTCATCATGTAGATCTCACAGATTCAGATGAAATGTCACTAACTATAATGTACTTACACTTCTCACAGCATAAGGAATGTGTCAGCACACCCACTTTTATGCCCAAGAAACCTGGGTTCTCTCAAATCATCTCCATCAGCACATAATCAGGTAAACTCTTCCTGAGTAAGAGTCCTTAGGCAGTCTTCCCTTCTGATGATAAGTTGTGGAGCCAACATCTGCCCCTGAGTGGTGATGACCAGCTGGATATAAGGCTTTCTTCGCTTGGCACTGTTTTTATATTGTCTGAGGAGTCATGGCTGTCAGGGTGATGAAGTGCAGCTGAATCCTTCTCTCTAGGACTAAGCCTATCTGGCAGAAGAGTCTCAACAGGAAATAAACAAGTGCCATATGCCTTTCAAAGAGAAAGTTCTTAAGGAGCTATCAGTGTCCTTTTTTCTCTGTGCTCACTTTTAGTAATTTTCTTGTCCCTTTGAATGAAAAAAATAACAGTGGGAGTTTATTAACTTCGTTATTTAAGGTCACTCAGCAATGTTCACTGGTATTTGAGGATGTCTATCTTGCAGCATGATGTTGTGAGAAGGTAAATCCTTATACAGACTCTGGTGTGTTAGCGAAGAGACTTGGAGTAATCCCTATAATTTAATGGGAGGTGGCTTTTGCTGTAGTAGCTGGGCTTTGGCCAATACCAAGGACAATAACAGATTAGAGGGTCTTTTAGGAATGATCCAGTGTGGCTCTAAATTATCTGTTGCAACCAGGGTTTGAATGCATCAGGGACCACTTTCATGCTCAAAGCTCATAGGACTTCTTCTAGTGTCTCTGTCCTAACAAGTCCTTTGATTCCCTCTGTATGTGTCTTCAGCCCATGAATACATACATTTCTCTTAGTCCTGAAGGTGATGAAGGAATAGAATACACTCAAGTCTGATCATCCTACTCAGATTTCTTCTTCTGCCTCACCAACACATGGGAGGCAGATAGATGAGCTCAGTCTTTCAGAGATACTTGGGACCCAAAACAGACTTACAATGAGGAAACCACACTCCTAATTCAGGTTTGTTGGTCAGGTGGGTTGAATGTGGGCAGCAGTCTCTAGAGATCCCATCCAGTCAAGGGATTCACTTATGCACACCCTAGGAAATGTCAGTTATTAGTAATCTGGAAACTGAATTGGACTTGAACAGTGCTTTTCTCTTTCCAGTCTTCCATGCGTGACAAGACTGGAATATTTTTCATTTATTCTGCTCAGTAATGTCTACAAATAAAGCAGGGGCTATTCCTCCTTAATCTGAACCCATTTGCATATCTATTCCTTCTAGTGCACTCAGTGTTGACACAAAGGAATTATAGCTGCCTGCTCTACCAGTGGTAGAACAAACCAGTTCCTTGTGTGTCTGCCAAGTAGAGCTGCCACATCAGGGAGCATGGGCACACTCTGGTTTTGGGTTGTACATCACCCAGCACCTTCAGTCACTGCTGTTTGCTTTCCTCACAGGACGATCATCTACCTCTCCATTGTGTATGTTGTTGGCCATCTGATAAAGTCAATCGGTGCCATTCCATCCCTGGGCAACCAGGCAGTTCATGTGTAAGTAGCCCTTGAAGCCACAGTGCTGTAGCAGGTTGTGATGGTAGTTGGTTTACCCAAGTCTGTAATTTGTTTCACCTTCATCAGGCCAGCATTTGGGGGGCTGTGCACGGATTACTTTCATCAGGAAAGGGTTAGGAATGTCTGAGTAGGAGCAGAGGGGTGGATCTAGTGTGTGACCATGCCAGATGGAGTTGGAAATCACCACACAGACTCTAACCCCTTTGACATAGGCACTGGGGATCACCCCTCCCGGCTTTATCATGCTACTGGTTTGGTCTCCTCCATCCAACTGCCTACACGAGGCTCCTTCCTCCCTCATTTCATCAGCATAGCTGCCCAGCTCAGCAAGGTTCCCCCATGTGCATGGGAACACAAAACTAAAATACATTTTCTGAAGTCAGGGGAAGGGTCTGTCTCTTCCACAGGATACAACCCTCTAGATTCTGAACTGATAGGTTTGTCAGAGTAGTGTCTCTGAAACCACCAAGCTGGTTTTGTCTGTGTGGTCATGGCTCAAAAATACGCATATGCGGGCAGGAGCAGGTGTTGTTTACAGAACAGTTTTCTTTTGTCCCAGACCTGGCCAGTCCTGATACTCTTATTCCCTAGAGACATAATCTGTCAGGCCAACAATGGTATTTTGAAAACCAATGGGAAGTAGAAAGCACACAAGAATTAGCCTAATTTGAACAGTTTGTCTGCACTTACCCAGGCTAGAAAGCTGCAAAAAGTACTCCCCTTTTTCTTTTTTTTCTTTTTCTCAATTGATCTCTGAAATCTTTTGTTGTCATATGAATGAAAAATAATTCCACAGATCTTTGATCTCCTATGTGTCTATTGGACTGCAGAACAACAAGAAACTGGCAATATCAGTTTGGTTAATTGACTCGTGTGGAATGCAAAAATTAGGATAATTAATTTGTCTTTCAAATTATTAGGATATTTAATTTGTTTGTTTAGCTGGCTCACCATCACTTCCTGTGTACAAAAGACAACATTATTAGAGGAATCATGGTTGGGTGATGCTAAAATGCTCTTATAAGCACTGGAAAGGTTTTGCAATGGTGACATTTTTGTTCTTGCATGAAGGGTCCTGTCTATGGTTGGTCTGTTTTTGATCGCCCTTGGAACGGGAGGTATCAAGCCCTGTGTCTCTGCATTTGGTGGGGACCAGTTTGAAGAGGAACATGTAAGACTTCTTTCCTTTCTTAAAATCTGCAGTGTCTGCTTACTTTGTGAGGATGTTTATGTGATGAAAATCCTCTTGTGCTAGAATAAGGGCCAGTTTGCTGGAAAAGATGTAGTAAGACATGAGGTATGATGATTTGCATGAGACTTGAGAGAATCTTGATGCTTCAGGAAGGCAAAATGACAGCAGAACAGGATTGATACTGGAAAGGATAGGTCATAATTGCATCAAATCATCTAAATGTTAATTGGACATCAGAGTAGTTGAAAAATCCTGTCTTGCATATCACAGAACTGTATATATCATGAACCAGCCTAACAGGGGTGATTGTAATGCACTGCAATGGAATACAGCAAATGAAAGAAAATATTGTATCACCACCCTATGCTTCTGTGGGATTTTTTCCTCAAATCAGTCATAGACTGTGTCTCAGATGTTGTTCAGAAAGGACTGTAGGAAATTCTGGTCTTTTGAAGGTAGTGCCAGAATATTTTCTGGGTATTCCAGAAAGGAATGTTCTGAAGAGTTAAGAAAATGTTTCTGTTTAGCTCTGTGCTGTGTATCCTGTGAATTGTAGTCCAGGTGCTTTGTGTCCTCATTCTCTGTCATGAGTGCTTAGCCCCTCATCTGCACTAATCTCAAACTCACATTATTCAGCACAGGGGCTCAAGCAGGGATAAGGTAGTGCTTAAAGAAGTAAAGCAGGTCAGGAAGTGCTAATCCTCAGGCAAAATGCTAAATTTTAAAATTGACTTCAAGTTAAATAGGTTTCTGTTGACCTAACACACAAATAAAAATTTCCGTTTTCTTAATGTCAAGTATTCAAATCAGCAAGTTCTGTGCATGGCATCAGTCCTCAAATATGTAGAAGGTCACTGCTTCAAAAAGGAAAATAAGTGGTGGGGTCTGTGATGAGTAAGCTTAAACTGAAGGAGGATTATTTAGGACTGACAGTACGAAAAATTTTTCCAGAAATAGACCTAGAGAAATACTGGAAAATACTAGGACCTTCGGGAGATGGAAATTCCCATCAATGGCGGCATTAAAGAAGGGCATTAGACTAGTAGTGTGTCAGGAAAAGCACTGGTAAAGTTGGGTAAGAGTTGTTCCTTGGCCTTGGACAAGGAGCCTGGTAGGGCAGCGTTCTCCTTGTCTTTTGCAATGCCCCAGTATGTAGTCAACATGTAACGAAATAATACACACTAAATTTAAAATTTTGGGAAGAAATGTGCTTTCCCCACAACTGAGTGATGCTGAAGTGATGAAGCTTATGTTTACTAAGCAATAACAAAAAGTGGGGTGTTCTATGGTCACTTGTCCAAAGCAGATCCTTCTGCAGGCATGTCCAACCGTGCTGTCAGTTGGATCTGGTGCTTTAGGGGATGCTGCAGAAGGGGGATCAGCAATGCTCTGGTGGTCACCAGCCTCCCCAGCTGGCATAACTCTGACCAAAAGCAGGCTGGCAGCACAGCACACATGCTCTGGGATAGCTGTGTGCATCCTAGTGCATGGGCATCCTGGCTTGATGCACTAATAGTTGTCCTAAAAGAATTCTGAGAGGTCCAACAGCAGCATTTACACAAGTGCTATTTCTATGAATATTAATGATTAATAGTGTTTATCCAGCATCTTTCAATTACCACCTAATTGCAGTATGATAATATGTAACACTTATCTTCAGAGTGTTTTATAGACTTCAGCTAATGAATCTCAGCACCCCTCTCAGGCTCTCACATATTATTATCCCAAATTTACAACCAGAGCTGAGTTACAGAGAGAAAACCTGAACTGCCTGTGGTTGTGTATGGGCCTGTACCCATTCTCAAGCATTCAGACTACATCTCTCCAACATATTTATCAAATTCAAAGGCTCAAACATTCACCTGTGTGTTACCTTCAAGAAAAACTAATTTAGAGAAAGAAAACTGTAAAAAGTATTTTGATAAGAGAAATGTGTTCTGCTCTATTCATTCTTTTCAAAATAGAAAGTTTTCTCTTTTACCATTTTGAACTGACTTGGCCTTTCAGAAGAAACAAATGTTTTATGCTATGTGATAGGAAGTTTAAGTCATTAGAATTGGAATGAGAAGTTTTGATTTTGTAAGGAATGAAAGGTTTGAAGCCAACCAGAATATTTCTTCCCTCTGGAGTGGTGTTTGAGGGGACTTACGTTTTATTTTCTTCCACTCCAGGTAGGATGAAATAAGTTTTGAAAATTCCCTATGAAATGAAGCATTTGATTCCCCCTTAATTTTCAGGACACCAATAAACTTCAGCTGAGCCCTTAAGTACACAGGCTTAGTTGTTTCTTCTGAAAACTAGGGCTGAGGTAGTTCTGTGTATAAATAACTAAATTGCCTCTGCTATTCCTCGAGACATGTTTATGTTTTGAGGTAAATGCACAACATCAATCTGATCCTCTTTTAAGTAATTCAGGGGCATAATAGTCTTGGACCTGCCACTTTGAGAACAGTACTACTACAGACAGTGATGGGGACTGATTTGGCAGGAGGTCAGGGAAAATTGATTCATCTGCAGATTTCCAAATGACTTTTTCCATGGGATTAGGAGTCCAAGTTAAAAATGCCTGAACAAAATTACATTTACGATATGTCATATGAATGTGAAGCTGCTGCACATATTAATTAGGGACCAAAGCCGCTTTCATACAGTGCAGGATGGTGTTTAAGGTGTTAAATAGCTTTCTCTTTGTTTTTTTATTTTCTGGTTGCCAAGGAGATCAGGATTATCATGTACAGTACCTTTTCTCAAATTAGCTAATCCAAATCATGTTGTTAAAGTATGTCTGCTCCAAAGATTAAGACAATAGGGAGGAAATTCTTTATTCTAATCAGTATAATTTGCAAGCTGCTGGGTCATTATTTCTGTAGTTATTTCAGCTTTTCTCTGACCATTTTTCTTTCCATCGCTGAAATCTGAAAATATGTGAAATAAGATGCTCCAAATTCTTTATGCATCACTATCCTCTTCTCTTACCACCCCATTCTTTTTGGTAATTGTTATTCTAGACTTTATCACGTGAAGAGCTGCATGCTTGAGTTTATCACAGCTCCTGAGTTGCTCAGCTAGGAAGGGTCAGAGACATGCCATGAGAATTTGACTAGAAGAGGGCAGGACCGTGAGGGCTCTACTGCACCACCCTCGACAAGCCATGGGAGGGCTATCCAGGAATGGGGAAGATTGCTGAGGCTGCTCATTTCTCTAGTTTATTTTATGATGACAAGTAACTAGTCACAAATGTAGAATGAAATAGAAAATATAATTTTACTAACTTAGCAGTAGAAAATTCTGAGTTATCAAAACCACCAGCAAGGAATGGAATATAACAGATAGTAAGACCCACTGCTGTTTTCTATTAACCATGAGAACGTGCCATGGAGGTGATTTTTACAAGGCTTTCAAATCCTTTAGTCCAGGATAAATAATTTATGAGGAATGTGTGGGTTAGCCTTGAACACTCTAGGAAATAAAATTGTGGAAAAGCCAAAAACTCAAGTTGATAGGGTCTTCATAACTGTGCTGGGTCAAGGCAGAAAGCCTTTAATCCAGGTAAGCAGATCCCCAGACTCCTTGATGGGTGGCAGTGGGAGATGATGGGGCTCTCACCCTCACCTTCTCACCACCCACTTTACAAGGGGACATTAAGATAAGTGTTCCTATGCTCTCCCACCTCCCCCTCTTCTCTGCAGTAATCCCTCTGATAAGAGGCTTCTTGCCATATGAAGTAGCAATATTTCCTGTTGGCTGCACCATCAGTTACAGGAAGTTTTGTTACGTTTTTGGATCTCAGGATTCATTACTTTAAAGCTGTCCTCTTTTAGCTGCCTGCAATTCTTCACGTTGTCTCCAGTTTTCTACACTTGTGAATATTGTTGTCTCAGGGAGCAGAAGGAAGCAGGACACATTAGAAGGAAGGGAGACAGAACAAAAGTCCCTGAGGAGTTTCCTAGCACTGAGCTAAGTTAAAGCTTTGCATTCAAATGATGCTCAGGTCATAGATGTTGGCTCAAGGTGCCCTAAGAAGCTCTCTGCCAGGCACCATGCAATTTTCCCCACTACCTCACACTCACTCAGGTGTCCCAGAGCTGGTGATACATGTGAGCACGGGGTAGGTCAGGTAGCCTGCTTTTGTTTCTCCTCTCTGCTGGCCCACCCAGGCACAGGGAGGAGGTTAACACTGTGTACAGCACACGTGTGACTGTGCATGTATGTCCCTCCCACAAGCAAGGAGAGACTGCACACACACATTCCTCCTGCAAAAAGGACCAAACTCTGCATCACATTCTTGATTCCTTCCAAATTGTGAGTTAGGCAGGAAGAAAGAAGATCAACAGACATCCTTTGACTCTATAAACTATAATATGTTACCACTTAAATTCAGAACTCTTTGAGTTCATCCCTCCATCAGGCTCTTGAATTTGCTCCTCTAGATTTAATTTACCCTATTAGTTTGAGGTCGACTGGCCTCACCTTGGTGGTCTCCTCTTTGATGGATACTTTTAAACTGCTGGCTCTCTTTAATCTGTTCTGTGATTACCAGTTCCTTAAAATATACTGGGTTTTTTCTGTTTCTACAGAGGAGAGGAGGGAAAAAAATAAAAAGGGCTTAGACACAGGAAGAAATTATGAGCTTGTCAAACCATGCCAAATTGGATTGAATTAGGTGACAAAGGATGTGAATCATGCTACTTGTTCTGAATAAGTAAATGCTCTCCCCTCCTTCCAATCTCACAACACTTTCAAAGCAGTGGCTTTTCCTCTGAAATGCCAAAAAGCTGCAAAGCACTTCTCAAGTAACATGAGCTGATTTGTGTGAGCATTTACCATCACCTGAACACAAGCTTGTTTGCTTAACATTTTATGCACTGTGTGTCAATATTTACCCAGCCTTCCTAACAAGAGAATTGATAGTGTTCAATTTGCAAGCCCAATGCTGTGCGTTAGACATGACATTGATATTGTCTTCTCTTGTTTTAGACCTCGGAGAGAAGCAAGTTTTTTTCCATCTTCTATTTATCCATTAATGCTGGAAGTTTGATCTCCACGTTTGTAACTCCTGTATTAAGAGGTCAGTGTGGATTTAGAATAAAACAATAAATTAGCTGCCCTCTAACTACTCTGCTGTGCATAGTTAGACCCTTAGGACAACAGAATGGCAGAAATGTTATTATCTGTGGAGTGGTCAGTGTATTGCATTTGCACCTTGTTAATCCTGCTGTAGCCGCATAACAGATTTTTAATATAGGCAGACAAGTCACAGAAATTATATTCCTGGTTGTATTTCAAAACCAGCTGTAACAGCAGAATTAAAATATGAAAGGTGGAAGGACCTATGGGCATCTAATCCCCATTGCCAGTGAAGGACTTGCCTTCAGGTAAACTATGGATGGAAAATGATCTCTGTTGTCCTGTGCACAGGCTGAAAAACTTAGCAGGGCTGGTTTAAAAGTCCTACCTTATTCCTCCCACGGGGTGCTGCTGACTTCTGGAGGGCTCTGTCCTGGCACTCAGGCTTGTCTGCGTGGGTCTGCTTGCAAGATTGCTGCCCTGAGCAACTAGCCTTGAAGACAAAGCACAGGCCTGTGCCCCATTTAAGACCTACTTGATATTCTATCCTGCTTGCAAAACGCTTTTTAGTCCCTGAGCCTTGCTGCACTTACTTCATTGTATCGCAGCGCTTCGAAGCCAAGGGGATTGGCACACTCTAAATGCAGGCACAGAGGCAGAGCAGCAGGCCATAGGTGATGGGGACATGGACAAGGTACTCTTCACATTTAGTTGCCATTTTTTTCATTCCATTCCATGGCTTCCAGAAAGCTCTGTTTGTTTGGAGTGTCATTTTAACAGGCTCCTGTCTCATTTTTACACTATGCATCGGGACAAAGATAAATGCTGAATCTCTTATTCATTCTCTCTCTGGTGTCTCCAGGTCAGCATTCAGCTGGGAAGGGCTTTTGCTTAATGGGCAGATAAAAATCAAGTCCCTTCAAACATCAAAACGTGCACCAATATAAACTAGTTGCAATATGGAATTGGAGAGGATGGGGAAAGAGTAACATTTTTACTAAGTGTCTTTTCTTGGAAGAGCATGAAATGCAGTTTGTAGACATTTGGTACAACTATGAAATATATACTTTTAGGCAGAGAAGTCCAACTCATTTAGCATGTTAAAAGTTCAGTGTGCCCATAATGTTGCTCTCAGCTTTGTTGGATTTCAGCTAATTCACTGAAAATAAGTAAATAAATGTTGTGCATGCACACAGCTGTGCACCTGTCTGTGACTGCCCGGCTACAACAAACAGGAGCATCTGAGGGCTTCATGGGCTGGTCTCCTGTTAACTCTGTGGCTTACTTTAACCATTTTGTCATTATTCTGTGTAAGAATGCAGTAATATCTAGCCCCTGGCATTCAAACACCAACCCACTGCTGGCTTGCTGTTTGCAGCTGGAGCACGGTGCAAGAACTGACCTGGACCAAGAGGCCCAGGGTTTCAGAGATGCACTGCTCAGATTGATCCAACCCGTGCTGTAAAACACCTGGGTTGCTGCAAGACCTAACATTTGGAGCAGGCTGTCTCTAGTGAGGTTGGTGGTGGTTGAGGAAGGGAACTGGAGTTCTAAGGCTTGTCCTGGGCTCCCACTTAACACAGTGCAGGCATTGGATTCCGCTTTGTCCACTGTAGGTCGCTATGAAATCAGATTCAGGTTTTTCAGTCAAGACTGATGCAGCTGGCACAAAGAGTGTGGAAACACAGTACTGGCTATTTAGATCTTGTCAAGTACAGAATGGCTTCAGGTTGCTTTAAATGTTGTAGGTTTTTTCCCCCAATTACAGTTCCTAGTACTTCTTTATACCTATTTGTCTGCCCCCTCCCTTCTACCATCTGCATCAATATTCCATTATCAGCTGCTTTTGCTGGCAGACACTAACCCTGCTTCCAAATTGTCTTCATCAAGGGAGGACAACTGTTTCAAGGAGATTCAATTCACAGTGTCAAGCACCAGCAGAGAAGATTTAAAACCAGGGGAAGTGACTGATTTAGGGAAGCAAATCAAAAGCCCCAGTAACATAAGTTTAGCTGTAATGAGGTGCTTTTATTTCTGACTTCTTTTTCAGGGGATGTGAAATGTTTTGGAGAGGACTGTTATGCACTGGCTTTTGGAGTCCCAGCAGCACTGATGGTGTTGGCACTTGGTGAGTGGAAACAGTGATGCTCGTAATAGGAGTTAGCATTTTTCAGTCCGTGGATAGATGAGAAAATGCACCAATTCACTAATTCTGGATGGATACTGTCATGGCAAATGAAAGGGTTCAAGGTCACCCAACGATTCCCCAGCTCAGAACAGCGATAAATATCAGTAGTTCATTAATGGTGGGCAACCCATGGTTTTACTGCAATTTTTTATAGTGATAGTGTTAAGGGTGTGGTCTGATGGACGTTTCACAGTATAATTGCTTTAATGCAAAGGGAGGCACCAAAACAATTCTCCTGATGGCTTGCAGCTTTGCCTATGAGCAGGCATGGCCTTTGAACTGCAATCTGAGCAGTCCTCAGAGACCCTCAGCTTATAGAAGAGAAGCTTAACGTACCACTTCTGACCTTTCCATGGGCTTCTTGCAGCTCAGGGCCATCTTTAATGGCTCAGACTTCTGCTGCCGAATCTATGTGCTGCAGAAGGAGGTAAATGAGATGTTACTTTGTTCTGAGCTGTCTCACTTTGCTTGGCTGAAGTAATTCCCACAATTACAGTGACAAGTTATTATTATGTTGCAATAAAAAATCCTTATTATCCAAGTGTCAGGAGACAGCCACAATCCCCTTGATTCTTAACGCTTGCATCTTAGCCCCATTAATGTACTTGTCAGGATTTCTTCTTCAACCTTTATAAAACATTCAGCAATCTCCCCATTTTACTGTTACTCCTTGGTAGCCAGTACAGAGAACACATTAGCTTTAGTTTCAGAGCTGAAAGATGCTGAGAAGAGCAGCCCCCTTATTACACTGCATTTGTGAGGTTTTGACACAGCATGGGGTGACTTCTCATTCAGCCTGTTACCTTCACTGAGAGACCAAGCAGTTGAGCAATTTCACCACAGCATCTGGGATTTGAAAATTTTGTCCCCCAGACCATGTGAATGTTGCTGTCTCCACTCAAATTTCCATCAGGCAGAAGAATCAGGAAGAAATGTCAAGGGCCAAAGCTGAAGTTGCAGCAATTATTTTCGAAAAAAGTGCGTGGTCACGGGCCTGAGAAGGTTCTATTTTCCCTCGTGGCCTGTTCCTATCAGTTAAGGGCCACACAGGCTCGCTTCTCTGTGCACCATGCTGTGATGAATGTTTCTAGCAGAGCAGTAGTTGCCCAGGGGAAAACAAACGTGTAAATATTGCAGTTTCAGTGAGGGCATCGGTGGAAATGTGTTTTTAGCTAGTGTCCTGCTGCCAGATTCCATGTCCTGTCTGGCAAAGCAGCTCTCTGTTCTTTTGTAATGTGCTAAAATGCTCTGGGAAGTGATACATTTAACTATGTGAGCAGCATGCAGAATTGGAGAAAATACCCTTTCGGCCCTGACTGGCCCTCTCCCTGTGTTGATGGAAAGCAAGGATAGATTTAGAGGCAGATTTAGAGTGAGATTTTCTGGTCTGCTACAGTTTTTGAAGGATGGGGTAGATTGATACCATTTAATTCCAAGTGCCAAACCTAATGCAGGAACCTCAGCTCCCAAAGGAGTCAATGACATTGCCAGGAGATATTTCAGCAAACCTGATGGATCACCTTTTTTTAGAGGTACTGACATCTTCACAGGAGATGCTAAAAATTAGGGATGGTAGCTACCCACTCTGGACTACTTTGCACAAATGCAAAGTACAACTCACCTAAACTGACTTCAGAGGCCTCTCACAGTTCTGCAAGTTGAACCTGGATGCTAAAGGTCTTCATAGTCTGCAAAGAGCAAAGGTGAGTTTCCCACAGGGTCCCAGGCCTCCTGTGTTAGGACAGAGGTACCTGCTATTCTCCACTGTCTATGGCCTGGCCCAGACAATCTG
This sequence comes from Rhipidura dahli, assembly GCA_013399225.1. NCBI lineage: Eukaryota > Metazoa > Chordata > Aves > Passeriformes > Rhipiduridae > Rhipidura > Rhipidura dahli. Next base: position 1,591,559 of record VXAC01000790.1, on the reverse strand, counting down.
GTTAGTTTAAAAAGTTCAGGTTGGTTTGGTATGTGGATTTCATGCTTAGTTTTAAGGTGCTTCTCCCTACTAATCTCTGGAATTCTGATGTGCTAGAAGGCTCTCACAGAGCAGGATAAATGATACACAATCAGATAACTCCATCTCTGACAGGATTTTCAAGTCTCATTCTGATATTCTTTGTGCTTTGAGGGAGAAAACCAAGATAAAACAGTATATTAAATTGTATATCCCTTTGTGGAAACCATAAATGGAGGTAATTTAACATCTGTGAGGCAGGGATCTTTGTGGCAGGTTCCATTGAAATGTGTGTGAGGTGTAAGTGCACAGAGCCTGTGTTATATCTGGATAAATCTTCACATGTATCTGGATTAATCTTCACATGTTTCTAGTGGGTGAAGGTTGATTTCCAATGTCAGGTGCAGCAATTCAATGTCGATTTTATTTTAAGTTCAGTCACAAAAAGCATAGACAGAGTGAATTTTCAAAGTTTTGGTTCCCAGCATGAATCAGATATGGAGGTGCCTGTGGTGCCAGAGCAGATAATTAGACAATGGTGACTTTCTAGGGATCACACTGCCTCTTGTAGGATGTTGAATTTTCTTCCATCTGTAGGCATTAAAGGACTCCTGTATATTTATTTAGTTTAAAGTGCAGTCCTATGAGCCCCGAGGTCAGACCATTTCTGTTGAATACAGGGGTGGGGATCCTTCCCAGAAGCCAGTGCAGGACTGAGCTTCAACCATGTGAATTCCCATTTGGATTATAATATTTTTTCAGTTGTGTTCATTGCTGGAAGTGGACTCTACAGAAAAACACCACCACAAGGAAACGTCTTGCTGGAAGTGTGCAAATGCATTGGTGTAAGTGTGTGCAATTCTCTTTTTCATGCATGATTCTGAGGTTGCAGGACAAAAAGGCACAAAGGGAAAGGGGAGGTGACATTTGGAGTTCTTCTCTATGCTGCTTCTGGATGTCTTGCTGATGAGCTGTAAGGAATAAGAAACACATTTAGGTCCTAGTTTATTCTTTCAGCATTTCAATTGTTTTCCTTTAGCTCCATGAACTGTTCAGTAGAACCACTAGTGGCAGGTGCTGGTGGAGACTGAACTGAAAGGAAAATTCAGAAACTCACAGAGTATCAGATATATTACTCCATTTTTTTTTGGTTGAATAATTTTTCTGAACTTTATCAGTTCAGCAGACAGTAATAGCACACATTCATATTATGGACATTCAGCATGTTCATGTAAATGCAAGAGACACTTGCTGAAGTTGCATTAGAGCCTTATAAATTGTTTTTCATGGTGTGTGAGCTGAATACAGTATGTGGAAAAAATACTCTCTTATTATTAGGTGGATAATGATGTTTCTATTTCAGGAAGCTGTTGCTAACAGCAGATGTTTTCTTTTTATCTAGGTCAATCCTAGTGCCAAATTTACCTTGCGGAAACAGGCAAGATCTTAAAGACAGGATTTCTAAATGAGGTCTGCCACTTTTTTGCCAGGGTGGCTCAGTGTGTTCAGTGACTGGAGCACACAGCAGAAACAGGCCAGGAGCTGGACTTCAAAGACCCTTGTGGGTCCCTTGTAACTCAGGATATTCTAAGATACAATGATCCTGTGATTCATTCCCACATCATACCTTCAATCAACCAGTATCACAGAAACTTCCCTGCAGACAATTCATCATAAAGCATCCAATTTGAGATTTTAGAAGCATCCAGCAACCTATCCCCCCTCAATTTTCTGGCACTTACATTTGGGAATGGGGAAGGTGGGCCTGAGTTGAGAATGTGAGAAGGGCAGGTAAGGCATGAATGAGTTACCCACCTGTTTTTCTCCCTAGTTTGCTATTAAAAACAGGCTGAAAAACCGCTCCCGTGAGATTCCAAAGAGAGATCACTGGCTGGACTGGGCATCAGAAAAATACTCGGTAAGTGATGCTCTACCTGGTAGATATGGAGTGGGAAGGGGGAGATGGGCAGATAGACAGGGGAGACAGTAAGACTGGCCTGGCCACACAGTTTGTCACATGCGTTTTCCTGTCCCTTCCCACATCTGTACTCTCCTGACCCTTAATGGACAGTTTAGGTGCTGCACTGAAATGTAGAAGTGCAAACATATCCAATGTCTCAAGTAAGTGCAATGAAGAACTGCCATGCAGAAAGAAATAGGAGTTAATGCTTTGTGGCTTGAATCACTTGTTGGCTTTACCCCCTGCTTTACCTTTTTGCCTGTTCCCTTTTAGAAACAGCTGATTGGGGAGGTCAAAATGGTGACCCGTGTTCTCTTCCTCTTCATACCGCTGCCAATGTTCTGGGCCCTGTTTGATCAGCAGGTACAGTACAATGTGTACAGCTCTGCCTGCCAGCCTCGGTTTGCACCTCTGTCCTTCTGGGGTAACACCAAAGCATCCTGGGGACACAGTGGGCCATGCTCCTACCCCGTGTCCAGGGCCTTCCACTATCACTGCTGGACAGCCCTTCCCAGTCCTGCCAGGTGTCTGGCACAGCAGAATGAGGGGGGAGAATGTGCCCTGCCTACTGACAGGTGTTACAGGGAAGGGAAGGAATAGATGGGAAGTAAGATCTCCAGCACTGTCCTCTTCTCTATCCCCACACTTTCTAGCCCCATCTTGAAGGCTTCACAGCTGTCTCTTTCCTCCTTAGGGATCCAGGTGGACTTTGCAAGCCACAAAAATGAATGCTGATTTTGTAAGTACTTAATGTCACCAGGGCTGGTAAGACTAAGTAGTAACATCCCTGCTCTTGCTTATTAACCGGAGCCTTGCAGTACTAAGAGCGTCTGCTTGGTGAATCTGGGTGAGTTTCACTTTTGGTGATTAGAAGCCAGAGGCTCTGTTCATGCAGCCATGTCCAGTTCATCACGGCTCATCTCAGCTAGAAGTGAGGGCTGGGGAGCCATCAGCAGCCTGCAAGGTCAGGGTTTCTGACCTACTGGAACCAGTGGCCCTGTGACCTAGAGCAGGTAGGATTTTCAGCCTGCTGCCCCCACAGAAGCCAGACAAGTCACTCAGCCCTTTCCAGGTGTGACTAGAGCTGTTGTAGTTGTACATTTCTGCGCTGGATTACTGGGTGATGCATTCATGAAGCCGCTCAAAACCAGCAGGAATCTTGTGTATAGGGTAATGATGCATTAAGGATTAATTAGCTGATTTCCATAGAGTTCTTCAAAGGTGTGAATGGCAAATGGTGCAGGCTGCAGTGGCAGATAAATGTAGATCAGCTGTCTGCCCAGAGATGTCTCCATACAGGGCTGGTTTTCAGACATGTATGTCTTAACGGGCCATCTAGATCTTGCCTGCAGATGCTCACATCAAAATCTAGGCTTGTAAATGTCAATTTTCTAGTTTAAAATTGACTTAAAGCCACAAATTTGATACCTTCTATGTCACTCCTGTTAAAAATTGGGCTCTCAACATGTGATACTCATTAGGCTTAATTAGTTCAAATGAGGCATATAAAAGACTACACCTTGGGTAATATTTATCCACCCCAGAAAGAAGTCCATGCAGTCTATGTGATGTATAGCTAAAACATTTGTTTTCTGGTGTTTTGCTCACATGCACTTACTGATCCATTAGCAGGAGAGCTAAGTATCACCAGGTGTCACTACTGGATTCTCCCAGGTGGAGAAAGATAGATACAGGGCTTTTTTTTGGTCACAGCAACTTGGACAGCTCCTTGGGTTTTGTTTTAGTCTCCTCTGCTCTCCCCTCATGAGCTGTCCCGCCTCCAGAAGGTGAGAATTAACTGCAACACTGGAGTGATCCCACCCTTAGGCTTGTTGGAATTCATGTTTGCAATACGCTATGACTTTCTGTTCTGCAGACAAGGGCTCAGCTGGGAAGTCTGGAGTCAAGCAGGGAATGATTAGTGTCAGATGAAATATTTGCAGGCTCATTTCCTAATGGCACATTTCTATAGTGTGCACAAAGTAGCGGGAGGGGGTATTTGCCTGGTATTTTTAATTGACCCTTTGGCTGTGACCAGCAGTTTCCTCTCTCCCAGGAGGCAGCTGTGGGCAGAGACAGGCAGCCAGTCTAGACTCAGCTTAGGACAAGTCTGGCAGACAGGAGACAACCCCCCCACAGCACTTACTTGGAAATATATTATTTCCTTCCTAATTTCTTCCCTCCTACACCCTTACTGCCCACCTCCCCCACCCCTTCCCTTCCCCCTTCTTCATCTTAATTTCAAATGAAAAGCATTGCATGGAGTTCAGACAAACACCAGTCCCTCCCTGGAGACAGGTCCATGTATCTTGGAGTCTGGGGTCCTTCCATCCATCCGCTCCTATTGACCTTGACTGTTTGCTGGATATAGCGATGCAAATGTGAGGCACTTCTGATAGCCCTGGGGACTCTTGGCTCAAACCAAGAAGTCACAGTTGTCCAAGCCTGTTAGGTATAGATGGGGGGAGGAAAGAGGTACCAGCTCAAGGATGGTCTTTTTTTATCCTTTTGGGAACTTGGGAGAAATGCCAACAGAGCTCACAGGGCCCTGAAGCTTGGGAACACTCACTTATGGAATTGGGGCTTTTCACATTATAGAAGCAGGGAGAGAAGGAGCTCTAAGCCCACCTCCCAGCTTGCACACTAACACCCCCATTCTCCTCCACTCATCTATTTCATGGCTCAGCCAGCCTGAAAGATGGGCCTCAGTGCCTGTCATGGGCTGTGTCACAGCTGCCAAATATCAAGGATTGAGTGCAGCTTCCTTCTGCAGAATGGTTGTATTAAACATCGTGTCCTTGGACAACAAGTGTCAAGAGCACAATATCAGCTGCTAAAGCCAACATAAAGCATTTGAGGAAACCACCTTGGCTGCAAAGGCCTCTGTGGGACCGATTACTTATTTGCCATATGCACTGATGTGTTATAGTGTTTATGAATCACTTGGAGTATCTTTTTGTTTCAGGGAATATATGTCCTTCAGCCTGACCAAATGCAGGTAAAAGATACTACAGGGTAGGAAATAATCTTTAGAATGTATTTTCTTTTTTTCTCTCATTTTTATTTTTCTTATGGGACCAGTGGCTGTTCTCTGCTCCTTTTCAAGGTAATAGCAATGCTTCTGCTGGTTGCTGTGGTGTGGCCTTTGCCTTATTATTCACTTGCTGTTTTGCAAGCTTGAGGTTCAGAAGACCCTGAGGATGTCCTAATACAAAAGTTGAATCCTGCAGAATAGTGCAGAGGTGTGGGGAAACGTGCTGCCATAATAGTTCTTGAACTAGTGCTGGCATGTGGAGAGGACAACCTGTATCTCCTTTTAACAGGCCCCTGTCCTGGGATGAACACTGTCCTTGAAATATGTTTGGTCCCTCCCTTTCTGCAGGGCAGACGAAAACATGAAAGCTCCAAGAGGGTGCTATGTTTTCATAGTTGATTACAATTCTTATGGTGAACAGCTCTGGAGAAATTCAGAGCTGTTCTGTTCCTTGAAATCTTCCTTTGGAATTGAAGCAACATTTCTCTCTGCTTGTTCTTCATCACTCTCTATTTTCTTGCTCTGCCACTGCTGGCTGGCAGACAAGCTGTGCCCCTTCCAGGAGAAATTTTGTTCCTGGGGGATTACTCAGCTGTGTTGAAGTGCAAGAAATTGCCAATCTCACAGAATAGTGCCTGTTCCTCTGGGATTTTGCTGGAGTCCCAGGATGTTTCCACTGTTGCTGATTTGTTTTAAGGTCCCACCACAGCACCAAAGGTCACCTGTATCTATTGTCAGTGGGGTTTGTACTCTTAAAAAACATCATGTTTCAGTTCTAACTCCAGGGAAACGGCGCCAGCGATGCTTGCTTACCTCTTGGAGGGGAGGATATGAACAAAATGTATTCATGCCTGTGAAAACTAAATAGCAGAAACTGTTAAGTGCAAACTATGATTATATTTTAAAAGGAGGTTTTAAGTGTTTGTCCGTGTCCCTTCTGTAATGGAATTATTTCTGGAGGACAGTGCTTTATGGGTTTAATTACTGAAAGTTGCTTTCTAGTCACTGAACTCCCATTCTTTTGTATTGCAGTTCTTAAATCCACTTCTTATTCTTGTCTTCATCCCAATTTTTGACCTTGGGCTCTACCCCCTGATAAACATGTGCAAATTGAATTTCACGTAAGTACTTGGGGACAGTGCAGATACATCTGTGCTTTTTCTTTTGCAGTAAGTGTGCAGAATAGTTTTTAAGGAAGAAAAACACAAACTTCCATTCACCTTTCCCAATGCCTGAGTATGCCTCAGTCCCAAGAGGGAGCATCACCCTCTTGCACAGACCATGGAAATTCCAGAGGGTAAAACTCAGTGATGTTGGATTCTGCTCTGTACAGATTTTTCCAAAAGCAGATATGAATAGTCGCCCTTTGAATTTGATCAACATGTTTTCCACCTGGTTTCCCATATCATGCCTAAATGATTGCCTCCCTGAAAAGGCCCTGTGGGACCAAATTCATGGTCCCATGCTGGCTAGGATCTGAACCAGTGAGTGCATAAGGGGAGTTCCATGTGAGCCAAGCATTTTATCCTTAGTCTATGTTAGCAAGAAGTGCAGTGTAATAGGAGCAGACCTCAGGTTGTTTATGAGACCTGCTTTATGCATTTTGTGTGAATTAACTTCAGAGTATCTGTGTGCTGCCTCTGTGGAGTGATGCCCTGCAGCAGTGGCAGTGTATTGTGTGCGCTCATGGAGTGCCTTTGCCACCGGAGTTTCAACTGACAGGAGCCAAGTTTCCATGCTCCAGCACCACTTCTCCATGTGAACCATAGCCTGGGAAAGGGCAGTGAGTGGGGAGATTGGCTTAAAAAGCATGCTCCTAACCCAAACTAAAATGCTGGACAGACAAAAACACGTGAAATGGGGGTGGCAGGTGCCTCAGAAGCCTTCCCCTTCACCCTGCTGCTCCTTTCCCACCATGCTGATTTAATTGCACCTAAAGACATATCAAAAACGTTGTCCAGCCCAGCAATGGTGCCCCTTTTGGAGGATACACATCAGAGGCTGTGCTTCTCCCTGATACCTCATTGTGAGCCCATGCACTGTGCCCTGACTTGGCAAAAAACTTCCTGCCTGATGACCAGCTCACAGAGTAGTTCTCCCAGCAGCACAAACTCAAGCACCAACCAGAACTGAATGCCAGGACCTAAGACCATTACAAAGAATGGAGATCACTGAATCTAGAACCAGATTTGTTTCAAATCTCAACAACTCAATACTCATTTTGAACCTGCTGTTCTGGACATGTTTTATTCTGCTTTGTATCAGATTTTCTCATGTAACTCTGGTAAAGTTGCACTATCTTTGCCTTGAGTTTAGAAGCAAGCTCTTTATTTTCTAGAAATGTAAATGTACTGGCATGAGAAATAACCCAGAATGATGCCCCAGATGGTCAGAAACATTGATGACACAAACTACACATTTTTCTGTTCCTCATTCCCACTGCTAAATAGCATGTTACTTATCTTTTGCCTTTCCCAAAAGGGACTTGAAGATACATCATTTGTAGTGCTCCTTCCAACGTCATGGATTAACATAATGTCATGAGCTATTCCCTCTAGAAGACCTGGGAAAAAGATAATATGAAACTTGAAAGGAAAGAACGTCTTTTCACAACATATCAGTTTTAACTGGCCCCAGTGCTGGCTTCATACAGAATAATAAAATAGTTTTGAGTTAAAAGATCGGCAGTTTAAACAGCCTGTCATCCTGAGTGCCACCTGTTGGTCAGTTTATTACATGGTTTTGGCACATCTTTGGCTCTGAGGAATGGTATTCTATAGTTTCAATTACCTTTTTTCCTTAATGGCACCTCTTTCATTTGTTCCATAGACCTATTAGGAAAATGGCAACAGGTATGATCCTTGCAGGGCTGGCTTTTGGACTTGCAGCTGTTATAGAAGTCAAAATAAATGTAAGTAAACACAAGGCATTCCTCAGAAATGCCTTTCTTTCCATGGAGTGTGTTTATTGATGCCTGGTAGATAATCCTTTAAGCCATTGTGCTCCTTGATCAAAATTTGTAATGTTTTCTTTACAATTGAGCATACTGATCCAGTTGCTAATGATAATTCTTACCTTGTCTACTTTTCCCTCTCTTTGTCTCTATGTCTTTCTTTCTAGTCTTTGCGGTTTTGCTGTGCTGGTCATCTGTATTGGTCTGTATTCTAGATTTCCGTCGTCAAAGTGCTTGACAGACATCTAGTTAATGCTAGTGATTAATTTCCAAAAGGTAGTTTGTTCTCTCTCCTATTTCTTGCTGTAGCTTGCCTTTACTTTTCTGTTTGGGATCTTTTGTGTGTGTGTGGTGGTTTTGGTTTTTATATTGTTTTAATTTTTTTAAATTTAATTGCTTTCCTGGTTTAGGGTGGGGATGGCTTTTTTTTACAAGCCAAATTGTTTCTCTGGGAAGGCAGGTGAATGCAGTCACAGGCATCAGGGACTGCCAGGCATGCCCAGACAGGATGGCAGAAAATCCCTTATAAATGCCATGTTATCTCCTGTAGATTTGTACTGTTTGTTTCTGGCTCATGACCAGCATTGTATAGACTTTGGCTGACCTTTGTCTCACAAAAGTTACTCTAGGATTAATTTTTAAAGCTTCTATGTATACTTAAAACACTCTGTTAGAGTGGCTGGCTCACAGCCCTGGATTAACATCTGCTGGTTCCTCAGGTGAATCCCCTAATGAGCCTCCCACTGAAATGAGTCTTTGTGGGTTCAGGTCTTTTTTCTGATCTCTTCATGTGAGCAAAAAATTGCTCTCATTGCCAGCAGCATCTCTGGTCAAGCACCAAAGTTTGCTCTGGCTTCTGGGCAGAAGCAAAGTGAGTGAGAGGTCCCCCCCTGCCTGTGCATGAAAATTTTACCCTAAAGGCCATTTTAAGCTCTAGAAAAGAGGAGGATAAGATGGTCCACCTTCATTTGACTGTGGGTAGCAGAAGTGAAATGCTACACTAATGGAATTTGCTGGATAATATTAGCAGGCCTGTTGGCCCAGAACAGCATATGGATGCAGGGAAATCAGCTCATTCTGTCTTCTGTGGCAGTGTGTCTCCCCACCAAGTTAAGTTCAAAATGCCTTGTTTGCAATACCCAAATTATCAGATAAGATAGAAGAAAAATTAATAGCTCTGCAGTATTGCTGGCAGCTACTTGAAAATAAAATGAGAATTAAAGAGAAGTAAAAAGAAAAAAAATTAGCTCTGCAGGTAGTACAAGGCTGACACTGATTGATGTACTCTCTCTAGGAAATGATTCCTGACAGAAAGAGATACCTCAGTGCTGGAAGCATCAGCTTTCCTATCTCAGAAAACAGGGAATAATATATATATATAGTCAACTGTATAGATAGCAAGGTGTCCAGTAATGCAAAATCACTGATTACAGACACAAAACTGGACTGGGATTTTCAAAACTACTTAACTTCTGGTCTGATTCTTTTCCCTCACTGACTGCAGGGGGAAATAATTATTCTGGTCACTGCTTTTGAAAGCTAAGCACAAATTTTTCCATTCTGATATGTCAGTTGGTTAAATCCAGGCACTAGGGAGCTGTATTATGAAAGCTGTGACATTGTTCTTCCTCCTCAATAGGTGTGTAGTCTGTACACTTAGTGGTGTGAAGAGCAATTTTTGGGAGGAATGATGGGTTGGCCATTGAGCTACTATGAGGAAACCTCCCTAAAAAAGATTTATGTTCAGTTTTCACTGAATGCAACTTCTATTGAGGAAGGGATGAAAAAGTGTCATTACAGAGAGGAAGACTATTATGGCTAAAAATGAAGAGATATTAAAGTGCTAATAAAGCATGCACATGGCACTTAGAGCCTTTTACTTTAATTAGGAAACCGATATGCCTCGACTTGTCCCAAAAGAAAGTTTAATTCGGGTCCTGAATTTGGCAAAGAACCCTGTCCAGGTGACAATCCAAGACAAGGACCTATTTCAGCAGCCTGTGGAGTCTTTTCAGGTAAGCATATTTTTGGGACTGAAAGGCCTGACTTGCATGTCATTGAAGAAAGGATGGGCTTTTTTTCAGCATTTTCTAATAAAGCCCACAGATGCAAAAGCTTGTTCTGCTCCATCACCTTAGAAGTGCATGGGAATAGCTTTACAAATGAAGCATAATATCTCTGTTACATGAGACAGAAATTGAATGTTTGGAGACAAATTTCCCCAGTAAAGGATACACCTTGCATTCACCTGTAATTAGGAATGAAGGATAACAGGATTATGGTCTCTCTTAAAGAGGGCATAGTGTTGCACTTGGTAGGGAAAGACAGATCCTTTTTTATCTGAAGAAAGTGTAACCAAGTTTATTTTCTTCCACAGAACCCAGCTGAGTACTCAAAATTAATATTGAATGGAGAGCAACAGAGCCTTCACTTCACCCTGCAACATCAAGGATTGACTCTTGCTTTTAACTACACCGTGAAGGAAAAATCAGTATACAGCTTAATTGTTTTTGAGGCAGAAGGAAGCCTATCAAGCCGCTTAGTGAGTGTGGGAGTGAAGTGTAAATACAGTATTAATTCAATGGCTGTGATGCTACAATGGGGTAATAGGCTCATTAATTCATTTGCTCAGTTGCAATGTCTGTCTGATTGCTCTCAGATGCTCTAAACCTGACTTCTTAGCTAGAGGCACTGGATCTGTACACATTTCTGCTGGCTGATTAATAGAGGCGTTGTGGCATCTGAGAGTTTCTGGGCACACTTTAATCCACTGAGTGCTGCAGTGGGAGAGCAGAGTCATGCCTGCTAGGCAGCAGAGCTGGAGAAAGCTGGGGAAACAGAGCCAGAGATTTTCCCCCAAAGATGGTTCTATAAAGCAAAGATGTTGAAGAGGCTCTAGGGCTGGCCATGGAATAAAAGTATCAGAGGAATGATTCCGGGTTTAGTTATTGCAAGTGTTTAGTGAAAAAGCACAGAAGGCCCATTTGTTTTGCTGAACAGAATAAATGATTAAGCTCATTTCAGGCTCTGCAGCAGAGCTGGCTGTATTTGGACTTCTGTGTATTTCTGCAGCAATTAGAGAGGGGCATATGGGATGTGTGGGGCAGATTCTGATATCTTTTATGTGTAGCTGTATCCTAAGAAGCTCTCTTGAAATGAATGGTGTTATTGCACATTGTGGCAGGTGTGGAAATGCCGTCAGAATCTGTCCTCATGCTAAAATACTCCTCTTGTAGTTCCTCATCCTTCTACCTTGCAGGGTAGCCACACCAAGCATTCACTATTACACAGTAGAAATTATATAACTGCTCTTCAAAATTAATTGAAAGAATTTATTTTGTCATAACATCAAGGTTTTTTGCTGATGATGAAACTTACAGTTTGGAGTCTGGGGCTCAGTATCACACAAATTTAAGTTTCCCTGTGACCCTGACGGCTGTGTGCTGTTTCCTTAAGAAATGGATACATGTACAGTGGTTTTCATACAGTCCTTAGGAAGCAAAAGCCTGCAACGGGCTTGGAATGTAACAGTCTCAGAGCTCCAGTACATCTATGCTGCCCCAGCTGTCTAGACTGTGCTTAAATTAATGCCCACCCTGGCACAGGCAGGCTCCCATGTGCCGGGAAACAGGTGATGCTATTGACCTGTCATTCACAGCTGTAGATAAGGGAGATGTGGAAGACAGTGGGGTAAATGATACTTTGCCAGCATTGCAACACAGGGAAAGCAGTGCCAGCATCACTGCTGTGTTGCACAGCTCACCCTCGAGTAACCTCCCTCACTGCTGGGTTTGGCCCACTCACTCAGGTGGGAGTGCTTTCCTGGAAGGATCCAATCTGAAATTGGTTTCTTCTCCTTTGTGGGCTGTTGAGTAGGCAGGAAATGAATTTGAGATCTCTGGGGATCATCAGTGAAAACGAGTAATAATTTGGCTGGTCTGTCTGCAACAAACTAGAGTATTCATCCCCATGTGTCTCCCATGGAAAAGAAAAGGATGTTGCCATTTATTATTTATTGCTCTAACATTTATTATTCACTGTGGCTATTTATTATTTGTGGCATATGTTATTTGTGGGTAGCATATTACTCTGAAATACAATAGACATTTTACAGATATACTGAAATTCTGGATCCTTGTTATCAGAAAGTCAGGGTTTTGCATCAGGAAAATGTGTGGAGAAGGGACCAGAAAATTTTTAGAGAGCCAGTTTCTGAAAGTCCCTTTTTGCTTGCCTGGGTTCCATCTGTGGGCAGTGCAAATTGAAATTGCCCTGCCATCTCCAGTGGACATGGCACAGCTCTGGATTTCTACCAGCCAGGAGCTTTGATTCCTGTTCTTTTTTTTGTGCCATACAACTTCAAGGGCAGGTCTGTGTCTTAACTGTGTTTTTTCAGCATTGTACACCAAATAGGTTTCTCCAAATGAATGTTGATTAACTATCTAGCTGCTGCTCTAGCTGTGATCTCCAGGAGAGACTCTCACTGCCCATCCAGATGGCCATTTCAGGGGTCTATCTGCAGAGACAGTGAGCACAAACATGCACAGTGCATCTTGGTTTCTCCTACTTTCTGCCTGCTCATTACAACAGTTTAATCTCTTGACTATTGAGGATCAGGGTAAGCATGAGTGATGCATGATGATCAGTACAGTAACCTAGCAGTTTTTCTCAGCTTTAGACTTCTGTCAAGTCTATGAATATGACAAGAATCAGGGTCTGAAAGTTAGATAGTTGAAGATTTTGTAGGAGTGAGGCACTCAAGTTTAGTTGTAAGTAGTCACTGGAAGATGCTAACGTGGATAGTGCTCTCTTGCTGTTTCAAGATCAAGACAAATACTTTTTTGGAGGGTGTTACATGCCTCAGTAGAAGGGTGACTGGCTGAAACTCAGTAGCCTTTGTTACAGAGGAGATGAGGAGAAAAGGTATGATCTCATAATAAGCCCTTGGAGATGAAATTTTGCCATTGGCTTCACTGTAGCAGGACTCCCCATCTGTGGCCTGATGTAAAGCTTATGTGAGAGTCCCGTTGATTTCCACAGGCTTTGCAGCACATGTGTAACTCTACAGACACCAGTATTGTCTACCACACATTGTTGTAAGGCAGCATTAATAAATGTGTTTGATGTTTTTTTTCTTCCCCTCTTTAGATTACAGACTTGGAAGCAAAGCCAGAAAATGGTTTGGCAGCTGTTAGGTAGGAATGGCTTTTTTGAGGATTTGGCGGTGGTTGGGTGAGGGAAAGTGCTTTTGTCTAATGCATCTGTATGTAACATAGCCCAGATGTTCTCGGGTTGGAATCCAGAATCCAGTCTGCACTTCTCATGCAAGACTTGGATGTCAGCTGTGGAGGCTTGACAGGGTGTCACCTCCTACACATGCCATACAGAGCTGAGAATTAGTGCTGCTCACCGCCTGGGATAGTCTGGGCTGAGATGGCAACATCTCCTTCCTTGGAAATGTGGCAAATTCCTCTCACTGATGAAAGGGAAGAAGCAATTTGGACAGGAGCTGTTGCCATGTCCTTTGCAAACTGGGCAACCCATGACATTTCACCCAAACTCATACACAAGTGTTTACTAAACTGGATACAGCAACAATTTTACATCCTCATAAACAATTGAGCATTTGGCTCTGCTTAGTCCACTCTTCCTAATTTCAGCTACTCTATTTAGTCTATGAACACTCCTGTGTTGGTTTGTGCTGCCTGCTGCAGTGCAAAAGATGCAAATTTGCCAAAAAAAAAAAAAAAAAAAAAAACCCAGCGCGGCTTTCTAAAGGATTTGGGGAAGGTGAAATTAAAAAAAAAACCACAACAACAAAATGAACCCACCACAAAATATACCCAAAAAACAACCAAACAAAGCAAACCTTAAAAACAATGCCCAATCCCTGTATCTGAAGCCTGTGTAGACAAAGTAGGAGAGCAGTATCTCTTCATAGCCCTGTGCTTGAGAAGGTTGCTGCTGACTCAACACCTTGAAGACTTGATTCAGTCAGAATTGTTTTATATTTTCTTGTGGAGGTTTTTGACAAAATCCCCAGACTTTCCCTTTAACAATTTGTAAAGAAGTTTCACTAGGAAGAAACTATTTTTTCCCTAAAAATTTACTTTTGTTAAGCACTTGAATAACTTCAGGGATTTTTTCCCAATTTAAACAACTGAAAACCAAAATACTTTAAAACACAGATCAAAGGAAAGGTATTTGGTTTTACTAACAATTTTTGAATTGCCAAAAGGAAACTGTCTTTGGTCTATGAAAAAACACCAAACAAACCATTCCCATATAAGTTTTAGTTTTGATGAAGATATCTTATTTTGCTAGAAAACTCCATCCCACTGGTAGAAACTCATTGCCAGCATGGTGCACCTGCTTATCAGGATACACAGCTTGAGAGTTTGCTGTGGTGGGCTGAGGCTCTGTCCTCTCACACAGCCATAGAACAGACCCCATAGAGTCATAGAATGGTCTGGGGTTGAAAGGAACTTGAGATCCCCTCATACCAACATCCCTGCCATTGACAGGGACACCGCCCACCAGACCAGGTTGCTCAAAGCCCCATCCAACCTGGCTTTGAACACTTCTGGGAATGGGGCATCCACAACTTTGCTGTTGCAATGTCTCACCACCTTGATAATGAAGAGATTCTTCCTAAAATCTATCACAATCTAACCCTACCCCCTCTCAGTTTAAAGCCATTGCCTCTTGTCCTATAGCTCCATACCCTTGTAAGAAGTCCTTCTCCAGCTCTCTCATAGGACCTCTTCAGGTATTGGAAGGTGCTCTAAGGTCTCTCTGGAGCTTTCTCTTCTCCAGGTGGAACAGCCCCAACTCTCTCATCCTGTCTTCATAGGAGAGGTGCTCCAGCCCTCTGATCATCTTCGTGGGCTCCTCTGAATTTCCTGCAATCTTTCATGGTCTCTGAGACTGGATTGCCTGGAGGTTCTAGACCACAAAAAGTGAGGGTCACTTTTCACAGGAAAGAGAGTAAGAGGGTAAAATTATGCAGCAGGGAAACTAATCTTGTATTGAAGAGCTAGGCAATGAATCAGACAGATATTTTGGTAACTTGCAGGAGGGACTCTCCTAACCTTATGGAATTACAGAATGTTTTGGGAGAGTAAGTAAACTTCTAAAATGTCTGCTATTAGGCTTCTTCCTGCCCTGTCTGACAGGTCCATGAAACATGGTTTCTTTGCAGATTCATTAATGGTTTGAACCAAGATGTCAACCTCACCATTGATAGCAAGAAGTTCATTGCTGTTCAGAAAAACTACAGTGCTTCTGAGTACTCGGTGCTGGAGAGGGACATGTAAGTCTCCTTCCTGAGCTGAAGGTCCTTGCTGAGGCATTTCCTTGGATACAAAGAGGCTTTTCTCTGCCTAATATCAGAACCTTCATTGCTATTGTCTTGGCATGTGGTTGTGGGGGCAGATGTTTGTAAAAAGCAGAATTGTCAGCTCAGTGCAGAGCAGGTGCTCCGGGCCACTCATGTGTGTGCAGAAGTTTTTATTCACATTATGTGGGAGCCTGGAGGGAGGAGACTGGCCATTCCTGTGCATCTGTCAGTGGTGTTAGGTGGGGTATGGTAAAGTCTCCTCTGCCATTTTGTGCCTGCTTTATTTTGTTATTCTCTCAGGCCCAAGCTCCTAGTGTTAGGGTGCTTTCAGGGACAGGCCAATCCATATTCCATGCTACAATGTGTTGGTATGTGGGCTGGTAACATCAAGTAGCATTGCATGGCTTTGCAGGCTGGGCTTGTTAGACAGGGACTCCATATGGCCTTGGTTTGGCAGCACTGGAGTTGGCTCTTGTAGGGTATTTCTAGCATTTCCAATATTGCAAAACAAGCTTCATGGCTTTTCTCTGCATCAGCTCCATCCAAAATATTTATTGCTGCAATTTAGTAGGATGCAGCAGCCATTGTGGCAATGCTGCTGAGCCTCTGTGCCATCTCACACATTCAAAATCAGAAGAACAAATATGCAGACTAATTTGCTCTGCTGAAAGTAAACAAAGTGGCTTCTGGGTGCACATCTTTGAGTTCCTGTTGACTGCTTGTCTGGCCCACAGTTGCTGAAGAAATGGAGCAAATTTTGGGAGGAAAATAAACCTGAGGGGAAAAAAATAAATCAGCATTAAGAAGCAGAAACCATTTTAAAATACTAGCACTGGTTGTTAGGTAATTCCAGTCAGTGTCTAAGTGCTTCTGGAAGGACATGATGGCAAGAACTCCAGTGATTGTCTGATGTAAACACTACTGTATCTTTACATCTTGCATCCTCTCTGCTCCATTTCAGGGGCATGTTTGATAGCTTTGCTCTTTGTTCTTTGTTTGGGGAACTAACTGGGAAATACTGTCCTTCATCCTTTTATCTAGATACAATAATGGAAAATGTGTAACTGAAACAGGAGAGTTCCCCCTGGAGCTGGGGCTGCTTGACTTCGGTGCCTCCTACACTGTTGTGATAACTAATGTAAGTGTTCCTGTGATGGTAACACACTCCTGTTCTACTCTCTGGCAGTGCTTTTGTTCTTGTGTTGGTGGCTCTCACTTGCTTTGTCCCTTCTGTGATCCCTGGGTAGTAGCCATCTGAAGGCAGTCCATTATGAAAGAGATAGTAAAAGGTTTTGGTACCTATATCAGCAAGGTGGGTGTGTATTTGTTCCACCTTACACTGTGATCATGTCAGAATGCATGGGTTAAAAAGAAGTAAAATATTTTCCTGGATAGAAATCCTCCACAAAAAATCATGTGTTCTGTGGTTTGTGCTCATTCCAGGCTCGAGCAGTTAACATTGACCCAGAGCACTGCAAAGAGTTATTACCAACTGCCAAGAGCTGACTCTGCTTGTGGTCTTTAAAAAACTGTACCTGGTAGTGCTTCACACCCAAAAACTGCAGAAACAGTCTGCTCTACCCTCACATTTAGCTTACCGAGCTAAAGACTGATCTTCCAAGATTTGTAGATTATGCACAGGGGGAAGAGGGACAATGTCCTGAGGGAGGAGGTTGGTGTGGTTGTACATCTGTTTCCTCCTCTCACTGTCTGAACAGCTAATTTGGAGCCTAGTGTAAAGTCAAGGCATGGTTTTCTGAATAGCCTAGCCCTGATGGGCTCGGAGCACTGCAGAGAGGGTGGATTCCTCTCCCTGCCTGCCAGCCTCTCAGGCACACTGCTTCAACTCTGGTCCAGCTGGCTGGAGCCATGGAGATGAACGTGACCAGCTTAGTTCCCATTTTAACCTTTCCACCACAAAGGCACACAGACAAACTGGGTCTGACAGGACACACTGCTAAGCTGCCCTCTGAGATTTTGGCTACTGTGTTGTGATGAGCAGAGCAAAGTGTTGTCAGCTACTCCCTGGCAGTAGCATCTCCCTGTTGGGCAATTAATGGGAGCTGTTCACGTCTGCAGAGTCCAAATATGTAGGAGGAAAAATATAGCCGTGAAGCACCTGGCATCTTTTTTTTCCAATTCCAGTAGCTGGAGTGGGATGTACAGCCCTGAAGGGAACAAGCAGATGCTGCCATCTGTGAGTGCAGAGATTTATGTACATAAAACACACACACTTGAAGGGATGTTGGCCAGACCCTTCTTCCATGGCTGCAAGCCTCTTTCACCAGCTGAGAAACCAGATAGAGAAGTTGCATGAAAAATATTACACTTAGAAAATTGCCCCAGAGCCTCTGGTAACATAGGAGTCAGGGCCAGCTGAGGTAGATGTGTCCCATGTCACTGTGGCCAAGGATTCCTGTTTGTGGTCCCATCTGCAGAAGTCCCCGCTATAGCCCTGGCTGCTCAGAGTGGCTCTGTGCCTCAGTCCTTCTGAACCCTGTGCTAAGTACTTTAATATTTTTGAGCCTCTGTTTTTCCATATCTCTCTTTGTGGTTTCTGCCTTCTGTAGAGAGTTAGTTTGCTTGGGGCCAAGATCACCTTTAATTATTGCAGTGATTTGTACTGAGCCCTGCTCCTCTGCCAGGAGTGCCATATAGAAGAACCAAGAATACAATATATTAGTCTGCTAATGTAGCTGAACTGTGAGACTTAAATCATGGG
This sequence comes from Rhipidura dahli, assembly GCA_013399225.1. Lineage (NCBI taxonomy): Eukaryota > Metazoa > Chordata > Aves > Passeriformes > Rhipiduridae > Rhipidura > Rhipidura dahli. Next base: position 1,573,533 of record VXAC01000790.1, on the reverse strand, counting down.
GATGCTGCCTTCTGCCCAGCCTTCCTCACTGTGCAGTTACAGCATGGTGCTTGTGACATTTCTTTATGGGCTAAAGAGCAACCCTCACCCCTTTTAGCCTGCTGAAATACAGTCTCTTGATTTCTCTCCCTGGCAATGATTGGTGATTAAGACCATCTTGTAAACATCCCTTGTATTTTCCCAAGTACTCTTCTTAAACACAGGGCTTTCTGCCTGAAGTCATTTCAGTCTAGTGTTTTCCTGGCTTGTAGTCAAATCTCTCTCAGCCTCTGAGCCTCTGCATCACAGGCAGTATTAATTACAATTGGGAAAACAAACAAAAATAATTAGGAATACAGGTACCATAACTATCTGAATAGATCTGATATGGAGCAGTCTTTGCTGCTCTTGGCATTCCTGAGCTGAATTTGTTTGGGTGTCAGTGATATCATAGGGAAGTTGTACAGTGCTGATAAAATGGAAGCAGTGACCACGTGGATGCAATGAGCACTTACCCTGTCATCCTTCTTTGACCTTGGGGACAGCAGCAGGTCACAGGCTCTGCACTGGAACCTCACAGGCTTTTCCCAGCCCCACTACGGAAGACAACCTGTTGGTTTGCAATAATTCAGGGAATTCTTGTGGCACCTGAATGAGCTGGAATGCTTCCATCCTGCTCTCTCTGCCCTGTGCAGCGGGAGTCACCCCATTCCCAACAGGCTTGGAAATGGCAGGGTTGAGAGCCATAGTTTGCTTCAAAGGCAGAGCTTTTTTTCCATCTTTGCTTAAAAATTATTGTGGTAAAATTGCTGTTGTTGTCCAGGCTAAGAAAGATCTGATCTTTCAACAACTAATCAGTGTGCCTTTATTTTCCTGATAGATTTCTGGAGGTGCTGTTGAGACATGGAAGTCAGAAGACATTAAAGCCAACAATGTCCATATGGCCTGGCAGTTACCACAATATTTATTGATATCTGCTGGGGAGGTGATGTTCTCCATCACGGGTCTGGCCTTCTCCTATTCTCAGGTACTCCACTTAAAGATAAGGGCCTTACAATCAGACTTCAGGATTCATTCCTGCATCTGTGTTTGACTTGTCATACCTCCTTTGATGTGACACTTACTAACAACGTTATCTGTCCTTCAGCTGAAAGTGGGATTATAGCACACCTTGCTGGGTGCCCTCAAGCCAAATTAATTCATATTCTGAAGGTACCTGTTCTCAGTGATACTTTGAAATGTCCTTTTCTGGTAAACCTGAGAACACAGAACAGAACTGGATAATTAATGTGAAAGCTCTGAATAGTGTAATATCAGGGTTTTCTCCTAGTGAAGGATTTTTTGATATGTATTTTTCAGTGATATAAAGGCAAAGGTATCTCAAGGGCTACAGGGTGGCATGAGGGCTTGGTACCTGCTTTAAATTGAGACAGTGAAAGGGTCTAAACATGCAAGGTTGTAACAAGGGAGCAAGGGGTAATGAATGTGCAAGGGACTGTTTGTTGTTTGGGAAAGTTCATGAGAAGAGAGGACTGAGACACTGCATGGTCAAACAGCTAATGAAGCTACTCAAATTTATCCCTGGAGTAAAGTGCAGATGTTTATTAATGAGGGTGATTAATACAGTGGGATGATCTGTAATGGGATATGAAAAATTTGTCCTCAGCAGAAAATTTCACATCACGATCCAGTCTCTTTTCCAAAGGTGTACAGCCACACGGCACCAGACTCCAAGCTGCAGGGCTTGTGTGGCTCCTTGGATGTCCTGGTTGTACCATTTCAGATTATGCAGGTTGGAGATGACCAGGATTCAGCTCTGCAACAACAGCATCTCCTGCTTCTTCATGTGTCCTCCTGTCCATGTTCTGAAAGCTCCTTTTATGCAGCTGTCAAGATTAACCACAGATTAACCACTCCACACAGAGGAAATCTCCTCCTAGGCTGAGCCCAGTGACTCCTACGCTGGGCAGGACACCAGAAGGTGAAGGAGGGCCAAAGGGCACAGCACAATTCCCACTGATCAGGCCCTTCTCCTCTTTTCAGTCTCCAGCCAGCATGAAGTCGGTGCTGCAGGCAGGCTGGCTGCTCACGGTGGCTGTGGGGAATACCTTTGTGCTCATTGTTGCCGAGGCTGCACCAATGGCACAGGTATGGTTTGGCTCTTAAAACAGAGGTAATGCTTTACAACAGGCTTCTGGTGCTTCTGGATGTCCATCTCCTGGAGACACATCTTCTCTGCCCAGCCCCAGACTCCTGCATCCAAGTGACAGCAGCCCACTCTGAGCTGCCCCGTGTCCCTGCTCCGTGGGGCCCTCAGTGGTGCTCCCCTCTGACCCTCCCTGACCCTCCCAGTGCCAGGAAATAACTGACCTGCAATGGATAATGCTGCTGGAGCTCAGCTCTAGGCAAGCTGGCTGTGTTTGGACCTGGAGCCTGGACACAGTGGCAGCCACAGGCTGAGGTGCTCACTAGGAACGAGACCAGTGGGCACTCAGCTCTTCCTCAAGGGTCTCTCTTGGGAGTCCTGCCAGACCAGCTGCCTGTGGCACCCCTGAGATGTCAGGCTTACAGGGGGAGGTTGTGGTGCAGAGGTAGTTTAATTCAGGCTGTGAAACTTCTGGGATGATGCCATGAATGTGTGAACTGGGGCTTGTTTCTGGCCAGCATGAACCCACCTCTCCCTAAAGAATCTTGTAGGCAAAAAGCTCAGGTAAATATGTCCAAGTCAGGACAGATTTGTAAGAAAAGATTTAATGAGCACAAGTCAATCTAACTGTTTTGTTTCAAGATGTATCACATATTCATAATTACATTATGTGTACAAGCATTTACCAGAAAACAGAATGAGAAAGTTTGTATCTTTTGAGCCATTTTGGAAACGAAAAAGTAATTTTCACCCAGCTCTTTTAAAAGCACTTGAAAGTGCAGAGATATCCTCCAGACTGAGAGTCTGGGGTCTCCTGACCTGCTGTTCTTTTTTCTTTCCTAGTGGGCTGAATTTGTCTTGTTCACTGTTCTCCTCTTTGCTGTGTGCATTATTTTCTCCATCATGGGATATTTCTATGTCAGTGTGGATCCAGAGGACCTAGAAGAAAAAGAAGAGAAGAGAGAGACCTCAAGCAGAGGAAACATGATTGGTCTTGTTACTCAGAAAACAAAGCTCTAACACATCATGGGTGGGGATTTTTTTTTTTATTTTTAACTCAGAGAGGATAAAAGGAGGGTGGGGACACTGTTATTTTATTTTAGACCATTGCACTCTTTATTACTCAAAATGTAGCCACCTTACAAATGGGACCAAATACCCCTCTATAAAAACAATGGGGGTCCTGAAATCAGAGCAAAACTCCCTGGGAAAGCTCCTCGGGTATTAAAAGACCTTGTTAGTAATTACAGTGTAATTTAAAACCTGCCCATCTTTTTAAGCATGGAATGCTTTCCTATGATTTTGCCTTAAACATATATTTAGGGCAGCAGGGAGGAAGGGTGGAAGGAATGCCATATGACACAAAAATCTGGAGATGTTAGGAGAGAAGAAAGAGGAAAAATTAGTGTAGGATTTAGGGAAGAATAGATGTTAGTGACAGAAGAATTTTTAATGCTATCATCAAGGACTGTAAGGGTTACACACAGTCCCAAAGGATTTCATCATGTAACTCTCCTTATGAGTACTTCATCCTATTATTGCATGTTATGAATGGTTCTGATTTATGATTTTCACCTTCAGGCTCAGAAGTAATAACAGGGAATTAAATTCTGCAGGCTAAAATATTCCCAAAACACTACTGATGAAGACAGGCATGCTACCACCTCTCCGATACCCATTTTTTTCCCTTGAAGTTTTTAGCAACTGATGGTGTTCTTTGATTAGACATGATTAGAGAAATGGTTTATGCTTTCTTATTTCAGAATTCCAGGCAGTTATTTGCCATCTTCCTATACATTAAGCCTTTATTGGGCATTTCCTTCTACAGCACCTGTCACTGCAAGTTACGATATGGCTGATTTCTTATCTCATGCCTCAGTTATTCCCCACTGGGAGACAAGTTGCAGTAGTTTCTATAAAATCCCAGGCATCCTGCAGTGAGTTATTTACAAGGATGCACTTTATCATTTTTTCAGTCTACAAGAACAGACCATGGCATATGAGATTTTTCTTTTTCCTCCTCATTTTTCTGTCTCTACCAAACTTTGGATATAGCAGTTTTATTGGAATTGTGATATAATTGTCTGATTTTCCTCAGTCGTGTGAAGCTGTGATTTTGTGTTCTGCATAGGAGTAATTCAGCCACTGCTGATCTAGTAAAACTCCTGAGAGAGTCCCTGCCTTCCTCTGTCACTTCAAGGCCACAGTTGTAACAGGTGTGACCTAATTTAAAACAAGGTTGTCAATAAGATCTTCAGGTTCACAGAGAATAGATTTTAAATTATGCTTTCCTTTTCCATCTTGGCATTGGCCATAGGTGGCTGCTGATACTTGGATTCAGGAGATCACAAAATACATGTTTGATTTAATTCCTGTTCAGGACAGTCCTCGGAAATACACTTAGTTTGACACCTCAGCTCTTTTGATACGCTGCCTGTGTGTGTGGATCTTCTTGAGTAACACTAAGAAAACACAGCTTTTTGGTTTCTAACTCACAGATTGCTCCCTCTGCTTCATGTCCTGAGTGGTCATGGACTTCCACCACTAGTTCTGCATAAGCTTGTGCCTGCTGTGAAGTGGCCTCTGGGGTTGTGCCAAGGGGGACCATGGTCTCACCAGATAAATGAGAACAGGCTGCAGATGTGCATGCAGGAGCACTTGGGGTTCAGTCCATGCAGAGACATTTATTAAGCTGTGGTGGCTGGATCCAGGCAGCTGAACCCTGCAACTCCATGGGGAACAAAGGGCACTGAAAGCCACCTATTAGGTCATCCAGCTTGCTTCTGAGAAGCCAAGTGAGGATTATTCCCCTCTGTTCTTTCTGGTATTGTTCTCCTGCTGTGATTCTTTGTGTGGGTTCTTTCTCCTCCAAGCATTGTTGTTTTCCTAATCCCATTTTATGACACACTGTGAATCGGCTCAGAGGCTGCTGAATCATTCTGCTGTGATGCTGTTTGACCAGCTTCCAACTTGAAGCACTAATAGAAAGCATTTCTTCCTCCACCCACTGCAAACAAAACAAAAATCCCCAAACTGAAGGAATGGCCAGGCTCCAGTAACACTGAACAAACACAATTTAGAATTATTGGAGCATTTAATTTTTATAAGCCTTGAATTTGGAAGTATGTTGGGGTTCGAGGGCATACATGGTGAAGAGACAATTCAAAATTATTGAAGCACTTTCCTTGAGAAGCAATTGGTAAGCAGTTCAAAGTTGCATGAGGGAATGCAAGATATCCAGATCTCTAAGACTACATATGCTTAAGAATCTCTTGATTTTTTTTTGTTTTATTTCCTTATTGGCGACACTACCAGAAGCTGTCACAGACTCTGAGCTTAATTTAAAGGAATCGTTCCAAACTCATAAAAGATACATTTAGGATGTCATCTGAATCTGCTTTTTAGACTCCTGATGCCAAATTGCCCCTTTCCAAACATCTCCATGTTCCAAACCGTCACCATAATGCTGGGGGAAGGAAGAATTGCAATTCACAGTTGGGAGGGTTATGAACAGGAAGGCAATGCTATAAATAAAGTGCTAACATGAGGCTGGGGTCTGCTCCTCCCAAGAATTGCTCAAGGGACTGTAAGGCTCTGTTCACATTTCTCTTAGAGATGAACTGGTTACTTCTTCCCACCTGCTCATCATTACCTATTGGAAGCTTTTTCCTTCTCTGATCTGCCTGCTTGGTTGCTGGTATGATCCTTTCCCACTGCTTCAGCTGCAGTTGGAGCTTTGCTAAATTGGACCCATTTATTTGGAATGCACCAGCAGTTTGGAGGGATTTCCACTGGCATGCTCACAACCAGCCAGGAGCAGGCTAGGGGCTGCAGCAATGGGCTGCCCCTTCTGCAGAAGGTGGAAAAATAGCACATTCAGCATAGTACTCCTCCAGTTTTAGAGCCACAACTCCATCCTTGGAGGCCTCACATCACTTTCAAATGGACTCAAGACTGGATCAAAGGTTTGGGACTTGATTCCATGGAGTAGTGAGGTCTCTGGGTTTTTCTTCCATATGGTCAGCCCAGAGATGGGGCCATGTTCAGCTCTTAATACCCAATTTTAGAAAAAATATTCTTAATTCCTCACAATTCTTTGCTGTAGGATCACAGAGAGGATCCAAAGTGGTGACAGTGTATGTAAAGCTATAAGAACCTCCAGAGAGAAATAGCAGCCTGCTGCCTGTCCAGCTTCACCTGCCACTGAAGACTCTCAGCTGTTGGTGAAGCTTTACCTGGCACTGATTAGGGGAAGCTCACACCAGCTGGCCTGCAGGAATTACCCTCTCCAGCTGAGGGACCGGGAAGAGATGGTGGGTAACTGTAGATGTGTTGCTCCAAGAACAAACCTTCTTGGAGATTGCAGGGGTTTGGCTTTGCTCTGTTTTTCAGAAGGGTGCTTTCTGAGAAAGATCTTTTTGTGCAGAAAATTTCCCTTCATTTGCACTGGCTGTTGCCAGTTTTCCCCTTAGCAGGTTGTAAGCGTGACCAGTGTTATTTACAGTTTTGCATGAGATAAGCATAAAAATGAGATTTCAAACTAAGCAAAAACAACATCTTGGCTGTCAGTTCCCTAAAGTTACCTCTTCTTTCTGAGGCAGGCAAATGCCTTTAGGTAGCAAGCTTGTGTGTGCAGCTCAAGAGGCTTGCATCTTTATTTTCTTCAGTCTTCCTTTCACCACAGTCCCAGAATTTCACACAGTCCCAGAAGATGAGCCCTGGGAGGGCTGCATGGGACTGGCTTGGATGCAGCTGGTGTGTGCTGTCAGCACTGACTGGGAAGCAGGAGCTTGGCCAGGTCAGGAGCTGGTTCCTCTCTGGATACCCAAATGAGGGCTGGAAAAGCAAACTGAGGCAGGGCTGGCCCTGGTGGAAGTTGTGGTTTCCTGAGCAGTGACCTGGATGTGAGTTTTATTGTGACAGTGAAATGTAGGTAAGTGAAAGGAAAAGTTTTCACTTTACTTGGCTGAGGCCTGAGGCAAGGGGATTGCAGACTGATGGGCAGGAAGGAAAGCAAGCTGTTTAGTCAAGTCTTCCCAATTCCTCAGTGAACAGCTGAGGTTACGTTGAATTAATTGCAGAGAATATGAGATGAGAGAAGAGGAAAGCTCAGATGATTAAACAGTGAATGACTTCAGGTCTTTCAGAAGAGCACTCTCCTAGCTGGTGGTGAAGGGCCATCAGGGGAGATGGTCACCCATGGCTTGAAAATGGGTTTAGCACTCCAGAGTACTGCAAAAACCAGCACAAAGACCAGCATTGGTGGGTCTGCAGTGACTGGAACAGGAGGTAGCTGTACCCCTGGCAATGTCCCCACCATCTATGGGAGCTACCACCTTGGCTTCACCCTTGGGACATAACAAACACCTGAATGGGTATTACAGATGTGATTAGCACAGGAGGGAGAGCTACAGTTAGGGGTGGTTAACAAGTTTTATCCAGGTTGATACACAGAAGAATAATCTCCTTTTCCCCCTGCATTGAATTTCTTTGCTGAGCTACAAGAACCACTTTCTAGCACAAGCTGCTTAAACTTGGGAGTGCAGCTCCGTGGCAAATACCACAGCTGCTGAATTTTGGATGGTACCAGACCCTGCATTTCATTATCACTACATTTGTTATTGTGATACAATTTTGAAACAGCATTTAAGAGATAAGTCGGGTCCCAGATGTTGACAGATCTGCCCAGGGTTTTGCATGTTGATAGCTGGATTCACTAGCTGTTGGTAGGTAGTCTTTCATGTTAATGTGTGTGAAAAACCTCTCATGTACAAGTAGATGTGGGGCCTTTGTAATTCTGCAGCAATTTAGGAAAAAAGCCCCAAAGTTCCACATAAAGCTGGCTAAACTTGAACTGTGGCATTGCTTCCTTGAGGGAGCTTCCCATGTGCTTTGTAAAACAGGGACCCTCATTCATGTCTGCAAAGTGCTCCCCAGGGGGACAAAAATGGGGCACACAAACATTTTTGCCTTGAGAAGGGCTCATGTTGCCTAATGGAAATTGCTTGAAAGAAAATATTGCTTTAAATCCCTTTTTCCTCACCATCTCAGGTGGACATCAAGGAAGGAAGCTGTTTCTTACTGAGCTTTGAATCAAGGAGCTGCTGCATCTTCTCAAGGTCTTTTCATGCTGTGTTTTGCCAGCATTAACCTGGCTCTAGCACTGTAGATCAGAAGACTGTCAGGAAGCAGAGCAGTCACACTGCAGGCTCCCACAGTCAGCTGATCACCTCTGATCTCTTCATTTTTAATGAATAGTTGTAGCAGTTATCCTGCAGGGCTCAGTTGGTCAGAATTGCCACAAATTTAGGCCACAACTAAGAACCTGAGAGAACTGTAATCAACAAGATAAATAGCTAAAGTCTCAAAAACCTGCAAAAACACTGACTTAGTGCTTAATTAAAATTTTAATATGCTTACAGAAAGTGAAAACCTAAACCTGAATTTAGCAATTTGGTCAGAGCAATGCAGAGCTGTAGCTGGAATCCACCAATGTGACAACTGGCAGTCAAGATGAAGATACACAAATCAAGCAAACATCCCTTTTTAGATTATTTTTTGTCATTGCATACGTTGCTCAGTGTGCTTGGCCTGTCCTGTTTGATCTACCCGTGTGTGTAAGGAAAAGAAGCTGAATTGGCTTGTTGAAGACACGTGCCCTGTCCAAGCTGCACCTTGGTTCTCCTCTTGTTGCAGACCCCCAAGTTAGCTCCAAATGACTCCCTTTTAGCAGGCAGTCCCCTCAGTCCCACATGCTGATCTTCCCTCCCCACAAGTCACTTCTCACTAATGACTTTGCTAGCACTCAAAACCTTGCTTATTCCTCCTTTCATGTAGTCTCTGTGCTGACAGTAACAGCATGTTTGCTTGGAAATTGTCCTGGGTGATGCTGCCCTCTTTCCTGAATCCAGAGAAGCTGCTGACCCACAGGAGAACTGTGTCTGGGCAGAGACCAGCGGAGCAAATGTCTGGGTGGTAACGGCATCTACCCTGGCTGCTTTGGCTCTGGCTTTTTGTCACAACTTCAGATGGCCTGACCCATCTTCTGGAGGCAAATCAGAGCACAGCGGTTATGCAGCATCTCCCTCCTGCCTATCCTGTGCCTGGTTGCTGCCCACAGTCAGCCCTTGTGTTGTGCTAAGTCAAGCCACAGGGACTTCTGGACTGACACATTGCTGTCACCAGCCCTGGAGCATCCATTGGTGCTGCCTGTAGCCCCAGCCTATTTACACATTATTTATGGTCCTGCCCAGCCAGCCAGTTTGTGAGTCTCTACTGCAGAGGAGTGAGAGAAATGCACACAGACAGTGTCCATCTTAGCAGTGATGTGTGGTCAGTGGGCTGTCTTTGCAACCACAGACCTCCTATCAGCATGGACACAGCAGCTGGTGGAAAGGGGCAGCTCCTCTGTCACCACTGCCTGCTGATGTCAGTGGGGCTGGCTCTGTGACCATCCCAGGCTTGGCCTTTTAAAAGTCAGTGTCAGTGTTTTGCTGAGAGGCCTTTGTAATTACTGTGTATTACCCTGTGCTGCCAGCCTTCAGCTGCTGAATCTTGTGGTCAAGGAGCAGCAAGCTGCATCCTGGCAGGGCACTTTCTGCTCTTTCTTGGTCTACTTGCCCATCCCCAATGACCAGGTCTTGGGTAATACCTGGCATCTCCCAGACCTTGCTGTGTTTACGTACCCACTCACAAATGAAGTTTCTTCAAATGAAAGTGAATTTTCTTGGAGCTCTGACTCTACCCAAGTGTGCTTGGAGCTGCTGGGAGCCTTTGTTCAGGCTTTTTCTCTGATGCCTGTGCATCAAAACACTTTCCAAGTAGCCTTCATGCTGTCCTCACCAAAGAAAGAAACCTCTCAAAGATGCTGTACCAATATGGATTTTTCCTGCCTGAGTTAGAGGTGAAACAGGCCAGTGGGAATTCATCAGGCACCAAGAGCTGCTGTCTTTCAAAAAGGCAAACTGCTGTCAGTCACAGTGGCTCCCCACATCCTGCTGTGCCCTGAGCTCAGCAGAGGCCAGCAGATGCTCTGATGCCTCTCTGGGGGCTACATCTCCCAGGTGCAGCACTGGCCAGCCCATAGTATGCCAGTCATGGACTGTCAGTGCCACCTTTGCTTCCTGACACTTTATACAGCCTAAAATCTGCAGAGCAAAGAGAAGACAGTTCCCTCTTTCCAGAGAGTGTATTTAATTTGCCTGTTCCTGCTCCTTTCTCATCCACAGCCAGTGTCATCAGCTGCCCTGTTATTTCAGGAGCTGGGCAGTCCCCCCATCTCACCACCACCTTGGAGCAAGGGGAGGTTTGGGCTTTCCCACTCTGCCCACCTACAAGCACCTTCCTGGAAGGTCTCCTCAAATTCAGGTTCTTCACCTCTCCAAAGAGCACACCCCTCATGAGACCACGTTTTTAACCAGTCAGTCCCTTTGTGGGGATTAGCCAGCCTGGGTAATGCTTGCATTTTACCCTTTGCTATCTACTGGTTGTGGATTTACCTTTGGAGGTAGTATCACTGTTTTTCTTCCCTTTTTCTTCCAAAAGGTTGTCCTGAACCACCTGCACTCTCTGTATAAAATTAATAAATGGTCTTGACTGTTTGCAGGCAGATGGTCTATCCATCTTCTGCCAAAACTTAGATAGTGCCATGAAGAATCCCTCTGCACTAATGGTGCCAGCACAGTCCTTTACATCCGTACTGGAGGATTTCATTGTTCCTCCTTTGCACCATCCTTTTGTACGTGCTGCTTATAACCAAGGGGCTAGTGCTCCATTTCTCACAGCCCATAGCGCTCCTCAAGCTTCTGTGATGCAGGCTCTGACTTCTCTCTTCTGTTTGAGCTGAAAACTATTAAAAGCCATTGAGAGTTTCAGAACCAGCTGGGTTTTGTCTAGTAAAGTTCTTTTTTTTTTTTTACCCACTGTGTTCACATCCATCACTTACAGCTAGGGAGTGAAATACTGCTCCAGTCTTCTCGTGTCAACTCTCTCAGGAGAAGGCTGGGCTTTTAGCTTTTCCATTAAACGCTTATCTTTGATGCCTTTGGTCCTAATGTTCATTGTTCAGCATCCCTTGAAGCTAGGGATTTTGGTTCCTTTCTTTGGGTTTTTGCTTCATTCTGCTCAGCATTTTGTAGCTGGTGTCACTGTATTACATGTCCTGGGGTACACTGACCTGTTGGGCTGAAAATGAGCAGAGAAGATATACCAGTGGTTTTTAAAGATCCACCTAGACAGAACCTGCTCAACTCTGAAAGTTTTGAGCTTCTTTTCAGCTTTTTAGGGCAGAGCAGGCACTTTTCCATGCAAAGGTGTGTTTTCATGTCTACCGCATCCTTCTCTGTCTGGGAGGGGACGCTGCCAGGTCAGAGCAGCTCCACCATCCTGCTTTCCTCTGGCTCTGCATTTCCTGGCTTGGATTTCTCTACACTTGGCCCTCTCACAGTTGTGATATTCACTCAGAGGTAGATAGTGCCTCCAGCAATTTATTTTACCAGTCTCATGTTGGTGGCGACACCAGTCATGGGATTTATTTTGCCTTTTTAGCCTCCACTGTTTTTCCAGGTTTCTGCTGTGGTTTCTCTTGATTCAGACTGTCACACTCTTGCCAATTTTGACTTCCTTCTCATGGTTTCCCATTATCAATGCTGTGCTTGGAGTCCAAGTGGCCTTCATGCCCCAGATCTGCAAGATAAGTAAACTTAGAAAATCATTAGGGCAGACTTTGACCGCTCCTGTCTCCATCAAAGACTGGGATTAAATTAAGTCCCTTTGATAAACTGAGCTGATGGGCCAATTTGGATTGCACATGTGGTACGATGAGCCTCGCGGGGCTTATGATTAAAAGACATGAGAGAACACAATTATTTAGAGAGTTACCAGGAGATTGCTGTAGCTCACTAGTCACTTCTTTATCAGAACAAAAGAAGAGTCCAATTCTCCAGGGGGACAGGCAGCTCCTGGGAAGTGTCCGCGAGTCTCTAATTGCTGCGGGAGGCGGCAGTCGCGCTTTGATGTGTGCGATAACGCTGCGGGGGGGTGCTGCGGAGAAAGCCACTCCGACCACTTCTGTCCCCAAGGCACTTGGTCCAGCAGCGAAGCCTTCCACACAGGTGGCTTCTTTATCTCTTTTTACAGTTGCTTGGGGGTTTTTTTCCACCATAAAGTGCAGCTGCCTTTGCAGCAAGATAGAGCTCAGCTAGGTTTCTTTGCTGGACTGTGATCAAATCCTGACCAGCATAGGGAGCTCAGTGCAACGAGGGCTGACTCCCTGCATCAAATCTTCAAGGCTGGGCTGGATCCTGACCCAATAGGAAAAGTCATGTTAGTTTAGGCTCTGCAGCCAGCCCTGAAGATGAGAAATGTCTGAATGGACATAAATACAATTTTGCCTGGTTTTTCTTTCCTCAGGGTCAGGCTACTGAGTCGGGGCTGGATGGTGTATGTAATTGTAGCAAGGCTATTTTCTCACTTTTTTTTTTAGAGGAACATTCATGCTGCATTTTAATTACAACATTTAGAACATGTCCAAATAGCTTGAGCTCAAATTGATCTTGTTTTTCAGCCAGGAAGCTTGTTTTTCATCTATTATTATAATAAATGTGCTATTGATAATAGTTTAGGTGCAATACAACAAAGCTTTGTGTTATGCATCAGCTCTGGAGGCTCAAAATTTTCTTATTATCCATTACTGACATGACAGTTTACAAATATTTAACAAATAAATTACCAGGTTTTCCTTGTTCCCTCTTAGTTTTCAGTCTCAGACCTTTTGACAGCTGAATTCAGGATTAATGATGATCTTGTTTAAGATGATTGTTTGCTAGCAAACAGCTTTATTCTCTAAACCTACAAGTGCAGTAGGAGAACTAACACTGGCACTTCAAATTAAATCTCAAAGCAAATTTTTTAGCTTTATTCCATCCAATTCTCCAAAGAAGAAATAGGATTTACCTGGTAAAGACCTGTTAATAATTTCTTAGGTTATGTAGTCATTTTAAATATAGACACTTAACATGAAGGGCTGGCAAAAGGAGTATTTTTTCTCTGCCAGCCCTGAGCTTGCTGGGTCTATTCAGGCTGTAAGTGTTTTAAAGTCCTTTCTGAGCACAAGCAGGGGAGCAAATAGACCACCTTGAGCCTCCACGGAAAAGAGAGATCCAGAAGGACAAGCTGGATTTGGTTCCCTGTGAAGCACTGGAGGCAGCACTGGGAAATATTCAGCCCAGCTCCTGGGAGTGGTAAAACACATCCACAGCTTCTTCTGCAGCTGCTCCAGCTCTGAGCACAGGGTGGAGGGCACAGAAGGGCCTGATGGCCAGCATCTGCCTGGGAAGGTTGTTGCTGCTGTAGATGGCTGCAGGTGAAGCGAGGAAGGTGCTACACCCCCTGGGAAAGCCTGGGCATCTTCTGGGAGAAAACACAGCACCAGAATAGAGACTGAAAGAATATGTGAAGCACCCCCTTCAGAGCACGTCCTGGGCACTGGGCCATCTCTTTCCTGTGGTTTCTGATCTTGGGCTTTGCATGCACAATACAGGAATTCACTGGTGTGTGGGCCTGGCTTTGGAGATGAGAAGTGAATTTGTTCTCAAGAAAAATCACTCTTTGTTGGCAGAAAATCTGTGATTTGGGTTCCCCAAGGGCATAGTGTTTGAAAATCACAGATGATTAAAAGATAACACATTTGAGGGTTAGTTTTGGGGTTTTTGCTTAGGTTTTTGTTGTTTGTTTTGATTTGTTCTTATGGAGGATGTTTGCTTGTTTGTTTGCCTTCTCGGTATGACAAACTAAATGCCACACATAAATTTCTCCACAAATTTCTCTGACCTGGCCACAAATGTTTTGTTTTAATACAAGAAAATCTGAGACTCTCCTTAAAATAGGAGGCCTCCTGCCTGAGTTCTAGAAATACCAAATGTCACACTAGCAAGAATGACTAAAGTTGGCAAGTCTGAGTGTAGTTCATCACATTGATCTTAAACAAAAATGAGCCAAATCAAACGAGGCTTGATGAAACAGAATAGAAGCATGCTTAGCTTGAAATAAAGTGTTAATGGAGAGTATTTCTAAATTTTATTTGATGAGCAATAAAACCACAGAGTCACAGTGCACACAGTCTGTACGTGCCCTCTGCTAATTGCCCATCGTTGTTTGCAATGCAAGCACTCATTACTCACTTCCCCTGGAACCAGTGTGGCCAGCATGGAGCAGCAGGGACAGGGACAGGGGCACAGCCGAGTGTGTCAGCATCTCTGCACATATGTTTGCAACCCTGGAATAATCCCCATAATAAGGACATCTTAGGCTGGTATTTAAGCCTTCATCTCACTACTTTTTAAGGCTTGCTTAACACTTTTTCAGTTGATTGATACAGCATCAATCACAGTAATATGCCAGCTATGATGTTCCTGTTAATAACTGCTCAGGAGATGGGGGTCTCAAGGCCCTAAGCTGAGCACAGGCATTTTCCTTGCAGATGTCAGGGAAGATTTACTGACAACAGCAACTTGCAAAATGTGTGGGGCAGCAGCAAGAAACTGCCCATCATTCCGCCCCCAGGCATCTCCCATCTTGGGAATGTGCCTGTCACTGGGGTTACATCTACAGCCTTTTTCTGCCTTGGGGGTTAAGGCTTTGAGGAAAAACACGCTCATGTGCAAGTTTGTGAAGTGCTGCTACCCACTGGACACACCAAGGGTAAACTGGCTCCAATTACCTGCTTTGCTTATACCAGTTGCTATGTATTACAAATCAAGCCACTCACAAGGAACCAAACTATTAAGCTACTTTCTCATAATCAGTAATTATAAAGATACCATCACTCATGTTTGTAATCTATGAACTGTCCTGTGATAGCTGATTTACTTTTTTTTCAGTTCAGTGATCTGTGATGGTGAGGCTGCAGACAGTGTTGGCAAGTGATTCCCACAGGGATGTGCTCCTGCAGGTCTGAGCTGGTGAACCCCCCCTTTTCATGACACAAAGCCAGCACAGCGACCTTGCAGGTACATATTTATACTCCCCCCATCCTTCCTGGCCACCCTGCACCATCTCTGGGAAAAGCTCAACCCAAACGTGTCCTGCAGGAGAAGGTCAGGTAAATATTTGATACCCTGACAGTCAGTTTGAGGAGAAGCTTTCAAGCCAAAAGCATGTCACCCTAAAGACTTTCTCTGGCATGGTGAGCACTCCAAAACTTTGCTGGAATGCATCACTGTGGGTACTGATTTCTCTTCTCATTTGCCATCCCTAATCTGTTTAGGTTCAGAGTGGCATCACAGTGAGAGGGGCTCTTAAACCCCTCCCTGGGCAAAGGAAGCAGCTCTGGGGAAACCCCATGTTTTTTCAGCCCTCTCCCAATTCATCCAGCTGATGTTCAGCCTTCCTTACACACCTCTGTGCTTTCCTGCTGCTGTGTAGGGCAGCCAAATGGGTCAGAAGAGCAAAAGCCCTTCAAAGCTGCTCTTCCCACCACAGCACCTGGGATAGTCCTGCACTACTTTCTCCTGTTGCTGCTTTCTGGACAGATGTGTCCCAGCTGCTCGGTCTCCTCGGATGTGCACACGAGTCCATGCGTGTGATTGGATCACTGATCGATGCTCCACAGCCATCTGGATCTGGGGGAGACGTGACAAATCTCCGCCCCTCCCCCAACCACCACACCTTCCATGAGATTTTGATGAATGAGATCTTTATTGGCTGCTGAGCTAATTAAATAGAAGTTGCATCAGCTTCTAGCTGACAGGCTTTAATTGCTCCTGAGCAGATTTTGAGAGGACCAGATGAATACGAAAATAAAAGGAAAGACTGTGGGTTGGATCCAAGGATGTCTCTGACTGCATTGTGCTTCAGCTGGAAGTTTATTCCATCTTTCCCTGTGGAACTGGGATGGGACAGGGGGCTCCTGTGCTGCAAGAGTGCTGTCAGAAAAGCAAAAATTAACATAGATAACAAAAAGGAAAAAATAGTACCCTGGTTTAGATAAGAATTCTGGAGTCTTATTTTTGCCCCAGCCTCTAGCTTTGGCTTGGAGCACCCATCCACTCTGTACTCCTGTTCCCATTTGTCACACAGGACTAATGACGCCTGCCGAGGGCTGAACTGCTTGGGATTCTCTGACACCACATGTATTCCTGAGACTCTTTTTCTTTTTTTTTTTCCTCCCTCATGTTTCTTTGAAGTCCAAAGACTGCAAAAGGCATGTCAGGCGTGCAACAGCCCCTGTATCTAGGCTGTGTAATTCTGCTGAGAGCTTAGGAGAAAGGTACTCCCCTCCAGCAACAAGGATGTTGAGACTTTGAGTCTGGCCATTCGTTGGTGCAGGTCCTTTGAAGACAAGAGGTGCAGTGTGTGTCCCTCAGTGTGTGTTGGCTGTCAGCAAGGGCTGCACAGCCCTCTTGGTCTCTTGCTGCCATTTCCCTGTGCAGGAGAAGGGGAGGGGGCTGATTTGCATCTCTCCTCCAGGCTCCTGCCTAAACCTCCAAGTGGCGTATGTGGATGGCTCAATAGGAGAGTCACTGACAGAAAAAGTTCCTGGGTACCCAAGTTTCAGATTGGTACAGGACAGAGATGGACCTTGTACACAGTAGATTAAAAAGTTAACTGAAATTAATGATCAAGCCCTCAGTGACTTCAGTGGTGTCATGTTTTCCCCAGTGGACTCTGCAGTCTGTATCTGGGCACATCCAGACTGAGAGGCTTGTTCCATGTTTAATTTATGGCATGATGAATGAGTTCTTAGCATACAATGCACTTAATTCCATTTTGGGCTGATTTATGGTGTGATGTGAACTGCACGTGAAGTTTTTAATTCAGTAGGTGGTGACTCTGATCCAGTATATGGAGTGTGACGGAGGAGATGATAAATTTGATTCCAAGGGTGATGCATCAATTTCAGTGTGAAGTGCATCAAATTTATCACATGGCACATTGGTTCCAGTGCATGACACCCCAGCAATGGCAGTGCCAGGCCTGTTAAGTGGGATATTTTCACTGCATCACCACTGGTCCCCCACATCCACCACCTCCTCAGAAGAAATTGGCCCTTGATGTTGGTCTTTCATTTGATCTTGCAGGACTTGAAGAAAACCAGAAAAATGGCCCATTAGGGGCTGGTCAAAATATTTGTCTTCAATTTAATACATGCACCAGGTAAGGGCTTTTGATATCCCACCTAATTTCAGGTCTCAGAAAGATGCTGCTCCTCCTGGAACCTCAGCACCAACCAGCAACTTGGCTTAATTTTCAGTTCATTTCATGACTCAGTATCTTTGCTTTTCACTCAATATCTGGCTCATCCACACTGCTGAATGGGGATGTGGAGTTTGAGTCCTCTCTACGAGACTGGGCTCTTTAACATCTGTAACCTCTGAAAGGTGTTTAACAAAATCATCCCTGGAGAAAACTCCTCCTCTTTTCCCTCACTCCTCACCGGGGATGCTTTTGAGATAAGATTTCCTGAAATAAACCCACATCTTGGTTAGGAGTTCCTAATGGCATTCAAGCAGCAGTTGTTTGGGCTTTGGTGCACACAAACAGGACAGCCCAGGGCATGCTGGGCACTGAGGAGCTCCCAGTACCCACGGTATCCTTTCCCCATTCTCACACTCCATTACACCAGCACCACTGAATCCAGCTGGGCACTGCAGGGCTTGGCAAATAACTGAGGCAGCCAAGAAAGACATGAGAGACCTGATGAGAGGATTTGGTGACAAGCTAGAAGTAATTACTTTTCTTCTTCTCCTCTTTTTGCTGCCACAGCCTCTGTGGCAGTGACGATAAATGCAGTGTATTAGCAGCAGTGAGTGGCAGATTCACTGAGCTGCAATTTATAACATTGTCCTCCCCAAAAACCTCACTGGAGGGCATTATGAAGTTAGCTTTATAAAGGGGGATAAAATTATGAGAGGGTCACTGTGGAAAGGTGTTTGGAAACCCTCAGAAGAGAGGCTGTTTTCTTCTCTCCAACTGTCTTGTTGAGCTCTGAGGGACAGTTAGTGCTCATACACCAGATATTAAATTCAATCCAGTGAGAAGGAGCAGATGTTGATGTGCCAAGCCTGTCTGCCACTACGTCTAATGCATAAGGATGGCTGAAAAATCTTCCATCAAAATGTTTTGATTTTTCTTGAAGCAAAAATAAACTTCTACTGGAAAAAAAACAACGAACCTTCAGGGCAGAAAACTTCTGTCTGAGAAAACTTTGTCTTCAGACTGTTGATAAAGGGTTGCTGCTGTCAGAGGGGATAAAGAGGAGGATGTTTTTCATCAGTCATGTTAATCTGATCTATCCCTGCATGCAGGCTTGTGCAGACAGATAAAATAAAACAGATCCTGATACGCTGATGAGCCAAATTCTATCCGTTTCCAAGGGACTTTGAGCTGTCTGGATGGAGAGGCAGGGGATGGATTTGCTTTGAATTTACTCCCTGGTGAAGGGTGTTAAGCACTGGGAAAGGCTCTTGGGCTAACGTGAATCTGGTGTGCCTGGAGGGAGCTGTTTGCAGGTTTGGCCGATGCTCTGTGCTCCCAATATCTCCACAGCAAATAGGTGCTGCTCCTTCTGCTCACAGCCCAGTCCCTGCAGGAAGAGGAAGCTTGAAGCCCAGTCTTCCACTCTCCTAAAGGGTTAAAAAGCTCACACAAGCATATGGTTTACATGGTTTAAAGAGTACAAGGAGGGGAAATGCTAACAATCACTCCTTTCAGTAGCAAAAATGCTCATGAATCTGAACTCGTATTTCAGCACCACCTTGCAAACAACTTTGTTCATGACCAGGGTAAGAAACATTGGGTTTGGGAGGTTGCTGTGCCCACTCCTCTGTCCCCCAGGCACCCCCCTGAGGGGAGGCTTGTGCCCAGTTAACCCTGGCCAAGGGGACCAGACAGGCTATGAACTTCTACAAGTCTGACAATCTCAGGTGACCTAATTTTTACTGAAGAGATCATATGTTGTTTCAAGGTGTTTTAAAATATATTTGACTGAGAGAGAGCACACATGTCAAACTGTATATCCCAAACAAATGTGTTTATCACTCCAAAATAAGTCCAGGCCAAAGCACTAGCAGAAAGGAGGTCACTCTCCAGTAGTATGTACTCCAAAGGCTACTGTTCCCAGTTAGCCAGGCCCCCTGGAGGCTCAGTTCACTCCTCTTTGCATTGCTGAGGCTCTCAGCAGACTTGGTGGTTTTCCTCCTAACCCTTTGACCATCATCAGCAGTGAGGCTGCCGGCACTGCAGGCTGATAGGATGGCTCTTGCCTCCTCCTTGGTTCACTCTAGTCCACTATTTCCATCCATCCATCCATCCATCCGTCCGTCCATCCATCCATCCATCCATCCATTTAGAGTGCAAAATCCTGAGACAGGGACTGTCTTTCCTTTTTCTCTTTTATCCCCTTTTATGAGCGGCAGGTTTTGATTGACTCGCAAATACACACAAAGGGAATTTCTGCCCACGATCAGAAGGATATGGTTGAGCAAATCTTTTTCCAAGCTGCTTAAGGGTGAGCCCTCACTTCTGATTTAAACTGCAGTTTTTAATTTCTGATGGCTAAAAGGAGGGCTTTGTGCCTTGTGGACCACACTGGGCACCTACATGGCATCTCCACCACAGGGTGGGCATCACCACTGGGTAATCTCTTTATCTTCCTACATGAAGGATCCCTCACATCTCTCATGACCAGATGGTCACTCTGGGTTTCCTTGAGATGTTTGAGACCTGGGTGATTTGCACCATTTTGTCTCACTCCATTTCCCCACACTGCTCTGCTATTAATTTTTTTCACACAGAGAAGAGGAAGAGAAGATCTGTGGACTCAGAGTGATACTCATCCTCTGTAAACAGAGTGAAATGCACACTCAAGTGGATGTGGGTCTGTCCTGGCTTTTGATATGTTTTCTGTGCAGACAGAGCTAAGCTTAGTTTCACCTGTAAAATTTCCCATTCACATGAGAGGATGTTTCAGTTAACTGATAATTCATGATAATGATTTTGCTGTGAACCATAGGTGCTGGGAGGTTTGAGGAGAGTGTCTGTCTCTCCCTGTGACATGGGGCATTTGGGAATGGCTGAGTTCCAGCTGTTTTCTGTATCTCAGCTTTAAAAAGGTGGAAGTTATAAAATTTGGGCAGCTCCTTATTTGTTTTGAATCAACTTTCCCCAATTTCCACCCCCAGCATCTGGCTTTGACACGTTTTTAATATACAGCTTCAGCTTGCACACAGAATTGAAATTTTCAGCCACATGGTGCAAGCTTTGTAAGTGGTAATTGCATCAACTTAGGATCAATGGAGCAGAATAATATCTGCCCACTATTAACGGCTTAATAAAATTAATAGTGCTGGCTCTGCCATGAATTACTTTAAAATAGAGATTGTAGGATAGTAATGTAAACAATCATTGATTTTTCTTGGGAGAGTACTGTGAATTAGATATGACTCTCTTCAGTGTGTAGTTGATACCAGACAGTGCAGAAAGTGTATCTGAATACCTTTAAGGTGGGTGGAGAGGGGAAAAGTGAAAGGGCCCCTGTGGCACTGGGGAGGTGATTACATAATGAAACTAGCCCAGACCAGAAGATGAAAGCTCGGAGCCTCCTGGTACTCGATATTGCTGCCATCCAACCTGACCCAATTAATAATGCATTAGTGCAGGACAGGTCTGTTCAATGGTTCAGGTCTGTTAATTGAAATTGTGTGATTAGTGGCATTAGAGGGGATGAGGAGTACTTAGAAAAATGACAGGAGTCTGCAACCCTGCAGTGGAGCTGATGCATTACTCAAGGGTGAGGGAGACAGGAGGTGGCTTTTATTCCCATTGAAATCCTGCCAGCATCCCAGTACTGAGCTCAGTGTCAGTGCCAGAGTCGGAGAGCTGGCAGCTGGAAGGGCCAAATCCAGCCTCAGCTTTGCCCATGGGCACAGGGGAACTGCGTGGGCTCAGTGGCACTGGTGCCCTTGGGGTTTCCATGCCAGTGTCAGGCTGCACCTGGATCTGGGGCAAAGGCATCTGGAGTGTAGGTTGGGCTAGCATGGAGTTGCCTGTCTCATGGGTGCCAGCGCCCACTGCTGCCCTGCAGGGGGACACTGGGGCCTGGCAGCAGCATGGCTCTGTTCCCACTACTCACACACAGCCAGCATCCGCATTTCTCCTTCCAGAGGCCAATTTTCCTGTCGATTCCAATTAACCCCAGTGCTGACATCTCAAGGACAGCTCTGGAGGCGGCTTTGCAGAGGAGCAGCAATTTGGAAATGTGTTGTGGGGTGGTGATGGCACTTTAGAGCCCAACCTTAATTACATCAAATGGCCAGAAAGAGCTGTACAGTGGTTTGAGCTATTGCCATTTGCAGAATGATTCTTCTGCAAGATTCCCTTCAGTCCTGCTTTTGTAGTGATGTCTTTTCTTTAAATCAGTGCCCGTGCTTGAACTTGGGTCTCAGCATAGGGACAGGTGCATATGATGCACACCCTGGGTGTTTTCCTGGCAAAAACAAGTCTTCCCTTTCTTCTCCCAGTTAAATATGCACCTCGCAGCTGGTGCATGGTGCCAGGGAGGGCCCACTGCAGTGGGCTTTGCTTCCAGGGAGCCAGGGCAAGCAAGCAGCTCATCCCAAACCATTGCTCCCCAGCTGCAGGGAATGAAGCACCATTGCTTCAAGATCTGCTCTTCCCTGATCCTTTCTGCCATTTCCATCAACCCCATGAAAGCTGGGTGGGAGGTCTCTCCCTGTGTTTGGGCCAGCCACGCACCCACACCTCTCTCCTGGTGCCTGTGTGGCCTGAGAATTCACACCCAGTTTGAAATACCAAATTCCACAAGTTTTTAGAGGACAGTGTGGCTAATGGGGACAGTTTGGGCACCTTCATTCCTGGCAGAGGCTGCAAGAGCAGCAGACACACTGTATTTGTTTTCCAGTCCTCAGAATGAAAGGGACAGAACTTCAAGAGCATCAGCAACACCAGGGAGAAGTGGGTTCAGAAGGACAAGCCAAAGCACAGCTTTTAACACGGGGAATAATAAATGAATGGAAAGAGCCACAGCGCTGCAATAAAACATCCCTTAAATCCTTTGTTTTCATTTTGGATGATAAAGGAAAATCATTAGGGCTCAATTAGTCATGAGAGACAGGGGTCCTTCTGCATTGCACTGGCTTGAGAAAGCGCCTCCTGTTCAAGAGCACACCCTCCCCATGCAGCCAGGGATCGTTAAATATCAAACACTTTATTTGTGCCATTTGCATTGCTTATTGTGCCCTTGTGCGGGATGGGAACTCGGCAGCAATAATTGATGTACGTGGATTTAAAGGCGCCTGGATCTCTTAAAACAGGCAGGGAAATGAAGGAGAAGCTCTGAGCAGCAGCGGCTGCCGGTGCTGCTTCAGCAGCACAGCAGGATAAGAGGAAATAAAGAGGAGAAGGAGTGACAGACAAGCTTAGGTGACCCTGGCACGAGGACATAGGGGTTTTGGGTGCATTGCCTTTCACCTGGGGATGGAGAGGAGGGGACCAGGCTGGTGACAGCCACTGCCAGACCCATGATGAGACACAGCTGTGCCACTGGTCCCAGCATGTCGCTGGGATGAACTGGTGCTTCCTCCCTGCTGTGCTGGGGGGAAACTTTGCTGCAGCAGTCCATGCACATGAGCACAAGGTCTTTAAATATTTATAAAGCAACAGATGATGTTGAGATGCTGGGCAAGAGACTGAGAAGGTTCCCAAAGCCCTCTGCACAATGGCCCTGCTGCAAACCCTTGCTGAATGGCTGCTGGAAGTCTTGGCAATGTCAGCACAGGGCTACAGCTTGCACTGAGCAGACAGAGGACACCCCAAGAGGAAATAAAGTAAGTAGCTCATTAAAAAATCCTCCACATCAGAACAAGCTCCCCAAACCCCTTTCTTTTCCCAGAAGTGACCGTGCTGCACAGAGGCTATGATTTGTTGTTGTCACCGTGGGAAATGTAAAGCACAGCAGCAGAGCATCACTTACTGCTTTATTACCCTTCCTGCTCCCTTAATTTCTTTGCTGAGACTGCAAATGAAAGAGCAGACGAGTGGTGGCCGTACCACTGTCCCTGTGCTCAAAGGCAGGGTGGGCAGAGCTGGCCAGAGAGGCAGAGCCCCAGGATGTCCCCACAGAGAGGAGCTGCTGCCAGCACAGGGCACAAAGTGGGGACGAGCACACAGGGCTGTGCCTTGTTTTGGCACACGAGAGCCTGTGATGGGACAGAGAGAGCAGCTCCAAGCAGTCACCTCAGGGACAGGCCACACACTGGGGACAGACTCTGGCACAGGGTTTCAGCAGGAGCAGGTTGGCCATGGCATGGCATCGAGTGCCAGGAAGGAGATGCTTGTGCTGCCACAGGCACAGGGAGAGCTCTGGAAAGAAAAGCCTGACTGAACCTGCCCAGCCTAAAGCAGAAGGGACCTGCTGTGGCTCTGGGACTCAGGGATTTAATTTTTTCCTCTCTGTGCAATTTTTTCCTCCCTTCAAGCAGAGACTGCAGCAGGCTAAACAAATAAGGGGCTGTAATGTAATCTTAGACATATGCTCTTGAATTCACATTTAGAGTGCAAACCATAATGTTTTGGTTTATTATTTAATTACAGAGCTTGTAAATGTAAATGGATTTAGACCCTTAATTTTAGGAAGCTTGAATTACCTTCCATTCCTTGTTTAATATTCAGGTGGAGAACTTCCATGTCTGGCTGCAGCACGTTTGGGGTGTGCAACAGAGCTGGGTGAGCCAGGCATTTTCACCACTCTGTCTTTTCATTTGTAGAAGTTGGGCCAAATTACATTTTACTATAAAGTGTCTAAAATTAATTAAGTGGCAGAGCATAACGAGTTGGTTTCAGTCTTTCTTCCCCCAGCAGCATTTTGCAAACTGTGATAACCCCCTTGGTGAAAACCGGGAGAAAATTGAGCCCCCACTTACTGGGTTTTCTTTAGCACCTGAAAAGAAAAATCCTTTATTTCTGAAAATGTTCCCCTATTAGAAATTGTTTGCCTAATGTTAATTGTGTCAGACAAACCCCCGATGGTACAAGGCCTCCCTGGTTTGAAATATGAGCTCTGTTTCCCACAGTACTGGGAGCATGTGTCTCATTTTGAGATTTGTTAAAAGGCTTGAGAGCACCTGTGTGGGACTGATGCTGGAGTATGCCAAAGAACTGCTCCCATTCAGGGTGACTGAGGCTCCAAAACACTAAAAACTATGCAGAAACTGCTTTTGAGGCCTCGAGTCTGAGCCCCCTGCTCTTGGGGCAGCTCCTGCAGGGGTGGTGGGGTCACCCCCACAACAGAAGGGCAGCGCCCACACATTCAAGTCAGTTATCACCAAGCCCCTGTTGTTCAGGCTCTTGCCCTGGGAGGCACAGCATTGCTGTGGGGGTTTGGGATGAGGCCCTGGAGGTCCTTCCCTGCTGCCTGCCTGGTGACCTCCTCATTGTCTCCACAATGGGACCGAGGCAGGTTTAGGGATGCTTTGCTTGTTCCGTGTGAGAAGGGGCCTGAAAGCAAGGTGCACCCTTTCCCACTACAACCAGAGAAAAAAGTCATTTATTTTATCTGTTTGGAACTGTAACTGAGGCTTCTCATCCCATGCAATTCCCATCTCATCAGGCTGCCTCCCAGCATCAGTGATGTCTGCAGGCAGCTGGTCAGAGCTGTGAGTGACTCCACAGAGACACTGCACAGGGACACATTTAAACCTCTTACTTACCATGCAGGCAGACCCCAGCCAAAATCAGGGAGGGGGCTGCAGTCACATCCGTACCTTATCAGGCGTGTGCACACTCCCACCTGGCTTTTGAGCAGCAAGTTATGGATAGTGTACCCTCCAGGTCAGCTCCTGTAAACAAAACTCCAGCTTGTTCCATGCTGAGTACATCGTTCCTCCATGAGAAGAGTCTGTGGAGGGCCCTGCCAAGATTGTTAACATGTTCTCTGGATGTACACTAAGTACATCCTAATGTACTAATTAGTGTATAACTTTTCTCCCTCATGAGCATCGTGTTTTAACAAAGCCTGGTGTTGAGTTTTCTTATCCTTTGTAATGTCATATGATTTTAAACTGCTACATTCAGGCAGATGTACATTTGGCATCTGGATAGACGATACAACATGAAGTAACAACCATCTAATTCCTATCCATCTGGCTTCACCAAATAAATAATCAGAGAAAAGCACCTGGAGAAGGGAGGTGATGGGGCTGAGCCCATCAGCAACAACGTGCAATAAACAGCATAAGAAGATGTCAGAGTCCACATGACGGGTCAGTCTTGATCCCTCACTACAATTCAGTTACATAAAAACATCCCCTGTTTGAGGCTGGGCTGTTTACACAGCTGGAGCATAAATATTTAGATTTGCAAGAGAAATGCTTGCTCAGCCAAAATCGCTGTGAGATCTCTGGAGTCAGCAGCCGGGGTTGTAGAGAGGCCCAGCACATCCTTGGAAAAAAGAAAATCGATAATAATTAAAGCAGGGAGCTCTGTTTCCACAGAGAAGCTGGCACTTATGTAAAACTAACTTGGCTCATGTTCTTCGGGGGTGTGCAAACCTGTCCGTGAGGGCTGGCCAGCCCTGTGACAAAGCTGCACAAGGGCCACACGAGGGCAGTGGACACAGGGGGTTGATGTGTGGGTGGGGTGATGGGGAGGGTGCAGATGTCGCTCTGAGGACTGCAGGTCCTGGGGAGCCACAGACACCTCCATGAAGCCAGTCCAGCCTATGGGACTGCAAGGAGTTGGTCCAGTGCATTTTCTGTCCGTCAGGTGCTCTGTGAGTGATGTGTCTGACGTTGCCCTGGCCAGGAACCACTGTATTTCCATAAATTGCTTTTTCCCCCTTCCATTTGACTACCATTAAGTTGGCTGTGGGCCCAAGTTCATCTTTTGGCCACATCTTGCCAGGGTTAAAGGAAAGCTTTCACTGCTCTTCAGTATAACACAGACAGGTAAAGCATCCCCCACCCCAGGGAGGGGATGGAGAACCAAGCTGGCTCCTTCCCACTGAATGACAGCAGCCTCCTGTCTAGAAAAAAAATGTTTAAGTGGAATTTTCATCGGGTAAACACTCACTTTAGGAAAACCATAAGGTATAGCAGTTATTAAAAAGAGGATTTCTACTAATGCATCTTCTGTGTCTTCATTGTATAAGGGCATCTCCATGAAGAGATTTGCAGAGAAATCCAGCCATTCATTTCTACACATAATTCCTCAATAGCCCATTTGCTTCAAAGACTTTTATAGACTTTTACTACTACATGAATCCTCAGATACTTATTTTTTAGGCTCCAGGTGATCCATTGAAACAGATATTCATTTTCTGAAGTTTTATGACAAAGGTTTTGCTCTGGATAAAAGCTTCCCGTTATTTCCAAACTTCTGTTCTCCACAAAGATGACTTTGGCAGGTCTGTTCCTATGGCTGCCACAGGGTGTGAGGCATGGGTAGAATTTCAGGTCCCAGAAATAAATAATGTATTTCTATTGGAGAAAGCTCCTTCCTTACCCTCACCACTTTTACTAGTGTGGACATTTTTCTACAGATATCCAAACACACAGGAAGTGGGAACCCTGCTTGTTTCCATGTTCCCATCACTGTCTGCCTCATCACCTGACCCATCTGGGCAGAGGCCAGCCCCGCCATGGATGGCCAAAAATGCTCTCACAGATCCTCCTTGTGCCCTCAGTGCTGCCTGAACAGTGGTGCTGGGGAAACAGCAGTGGGCAGTGGCTGGTGGAAAAACCCGAGGGTAGCTGGGATGTTTGCCCCTAGCCAGCAGGATCCCACCTGGACAGAGAGGCCATGGAGATGGCAAAACTTAAAAAGAAACAGGCAAAACTAGTAATAAGAAAAACCTCTCTCCCCATTTCCATGATCCTTGTGCAACATTTAAGTCACATAAGGGCAAGGCAAACTCACAACACTCAGGGAACATTTCATACATCAAGTGCTTTGTTTGGGAAGGAGCCAGGTCTCTTCTCATTTCGCTTTCATAAGGGTTGGGAGTTTCCAAAAGCAAATCAGATGCCTTGAAAAATAGACTAATGTGAGTGGGGGGATGTCACACACATCCACTAGCAAAACAGGCATTCAAGGGAGTCCAGCAATCCAGGTGTTTCTGGCTTGTGTAGCTCCAGGATAATGGTGACCTGTGTAAGCTGGAGCAATCAATGTGCCTGGTTTAATAAAAATATAAACTGTTTGGTGCAATCCTGCTCCTGCTGAAGTCTGTCAAGATGACATTTCAGTGCTGCAGTCTTCAATGAGGCACTGAGTGAAGTGGGGTGATGGAGATGAGGCCAACAGAGAGGGTGAGAGGGGAGGATTAGAGGAGAGCAAACAGGGCCACACCAGCCAGGCTCCAGAGGGAAAGCCAGGTGGTTACACTGCATCAGCATTGACACAGCTAAAGGAAATATTTAGCTGGACTCTTTTGCCAAGAGGTGTCACTGGAATTAAGAACCAACATGTCCATCAAGGATGAGGTGCAGCCAGCACTGGGCTTTATGAGGGATGTAAACCACCACACTTCAGGGAGCGAGCCAGACATGTCGCAGGGAGGGGAGGAGAAAAGATGCTGTGGGCAGACAGGCACTTTCTGGCTTTGTCCATGGAAAATGTGCTGGCAGAAGACGTGGCTGGGTTTGGTGTTAGTGAACTTGTGTGGAGCCATGGCAACGCACCCAGGATCACCACTGGCAACTGTCTCCTTACAGACCCTCTACATCAAACCAAGCTTCTTCCTCCATCCTGCTGGCTCTGTCTGCCAGGGTCATGTCCCTGTCCCTTTGCTTGCATCCTGGCAGGGCTCCATGAGCAGCAGTGGGACCACAGTGAGTCCCATGGAAAACTGGGCAGCCATCTCACCATCCCTGCATCCATCCAAAGGACATCTCCAGACCTTCACAGCCCAATAGTTCTGCCTCAGAAACTGCAACTGGCAGTAAAACAGGGCAAATAGCCCTCATCATCCTGAATTATCACAAGTCCCCCTCCATCCTGGCTTTTCTGCCTCTCCTCCCTCCAGAACTTTGCTCTCTCATTAATCGAAGCAGAACCTTTCTGTCACCACTGATTGCATCGTCCTGCATCAGCTGCCTGGAAGGATAAAAATAAAAGATGGAAAGTGTGTGCTCTTGGTACAAATAAATAGGTGCCAGAGAAGGCAATTTAATTATGCAGTGATTGAATTAGGTGGAAGAAACTGCATTATGCCCACAAAATATCTGCCCTGATGATCGATCTGAGGCATGGTCCCTGTGTGGCCAAGCGATGGGGTTTGGTTGGGAGGGTTTGAAGCAAATCCCGTCCAGTGCCATCAGGACCATTTTGTATACCTAATACCCTTGTTGGCAAATTTGGCTGCTGGCAGAGTGAGGCTGGCATTAAAATGCTCTTGTTGTTCACCACAGATTTTCTGTGCAAGAAAAAATTACTTTAGAGTGGATGAGCCTGATGACTGGGCTGTGTCCCTCCATTGCTGCACCTTCCATGGAATTAAATGGAACAAAATGGAGCAATTAATGGAAAAAAAGGAAAAGCTCATCATGGATGTGTGTTACTGAAAAGTAAAAGCTGTGAAGGGGTTATATGGGAGGGAAAAAAATATGGATTTATAGCCAATAAAGGGTCTCAGGGATGTCCCAGAGCCAAGTGCCCTCATGATGTGCCACAGCCCCAGCACACCTCTAATTAGGATGAATTTCCCTTCTGCTGGAGTTAATGCATTATGTACTGAAACCATTTGTGTTCATTTGTAGCAAATAATTACTTTTAAATGTTATCATTCATTTGGATTATTTGACTTCTCAATTAATTCTACAAATAATTGTTTAAAAGATTGTGTTGAGGTTGGTGGAAAGCACCACTACTTGCTCCATGGTGGAGCAGCTCCCTGTGGTAGGACCAGCTGGTGGGTGACGTGTTGGCACCACTGGAGACCCAGCCTGAACCCTCCATCCCCAACAGCTTCCCACTGCCCCTTGGTGACACAGGACACAGAGCACATCAATGCTGGAAATCACCACGTGCCTCAGACTTGGTGCCTCTCCCTTAATTGTTAGGAAATGCTCTGATTTCCATGTAAAGCTGCACCCCTGTCCTTGCTTTCCCTTGCTGTAAATTTTCTGTCCCATGACACCTAAAAGCAAAAGCAATCTTCTTAATCACAGCACTTCAGAGCACAAACAGAGGTACAAGGTAAGAGGCGCAGGGCAATGAGCTCCTCTGTTGTGTGCCCTTCAATCTGGCTTGATAAATGGAGATTTTGCCAGGAGATTTTTCATGCATGAGCATTAAAAGGGGTGCAAAGCTATTTTCTTTCCTTGCAAGGCGAGGCAAAGGAGCTGTGCTTTCCAACTCAGCAACATTAGTCTTTATTTCAATGGGAGAAATTAAATAAATGAATCCAAAAGCGGGAAGGAGGGAAAAGCCTTCGGAATAGGATTTAAAAGAATTATTTCTGGGGTTCTTTGTGTCCTTCTGCTGTTTCAGCCAAGTCCATAAAGCATTAGAGAAACACATGGACCCTGTAAGCATCCCACAAGCAGCCCCTAGCTGGGCACCCAATGTCACAACTCAGCAAGCTGCCAAAATTTTTAAAAAGTAACCTGTCAATTAGCAGATTCTCTCTGAAGAATTTAGTCTGGATAAGTCCAAAGGGGGAACTTAAAAGCTCAATATGTTTAATTTTATCAAAGTTTTAATAACATCTGGCTGGATTAGTACATGGGTACTGCTGTGTTCCCAGGAGTGGGGCTGGACCTGGCCTCCCAGCACCCCACGTTTGCTGTGCTTGAGTCACTTCCCCACCAAGCTCACGTGTTTGCAAGTTAAAAGGATGTTGTGTGTTTCAGTGGCTCCTCTGGGAGCTGGGGGTCCTGCCAGCACCGCTCCCCCCCACTGGCGCTGAGAGGTGCGAGGGAGATGGAGAAACCAANATGGGGGCTCAGCCCCTCTTGCATCTTGTGCCATCACGTTGTCTTTCTGTGGTGGTTCTTCTCCTGGGAAGGCGTCGCACACCTTGCACCAGAGAGGGATTTCGCCCGCCCTTAAATCATGGGAAGATGATTTAAGGAACTGAAAGCTTCAAGCCAGGGCTTCTAACTGAAAAGACACATTGATTTTCTGTAGCTGATGGAATAAAATAATTACTGTGGCACAGAAAAAAAGGAAGCAAACTTTGTTCAAAAAGCCACCTTGGCACGTGCTGTGCATCAGTGGGGCTGGTGTTCCCCGGAGATGAACCTCCTGCAGCCCCAGCCTGCACAAACATGCTGGGATATTTCTGGGTGCCCTGTGGTGGGAGCAGCCAGGGCCCAATGCCCAGGGGAAAGCCGGGCAGTGATGGGGAACTAGGTCTCTCCTTTTGGGAGCGCAGCGTCTCGACCCCACTCTGGGGTTTGAGGACCAAAGTGCATCCCTTAAAAAAGGGAGCCAAAGGGCAAAGGCCTGAGGAGAGGGCAGCAGCCAGCAGGGAGGGGTCTCTCTTTTTCGCCGGGCTCTCCAGGGGCTGGCAGCACGGTGCTGGGAGGCTTTGCGCTCCCTGCGTGTGAGGAATTGGTGTCCCCCGTGCCCCAATCGCCCCGCACGGAGTCAGTCGCTCCCTTTCGCTCACTTTTCCCGGTGAGTATTTCACCCTTCCCGCTGCGCGGCTGAGGCTCCCCGGGCTTTGAGGAAGCTCCAGTCCCCCCGCCCGGGGGAGAGGATGGGAAAGGGCCGCACACCGCACAAAAATGCCCCAAATTGTGTCCCCAGGGCGCCCGTGGCGCTGTCAGCGCCCGGTTTGGCGGCTGCGCCTCTGAGGGAAGGGTGGAAAGGCAGGAGGGCTGCGGGAACAGCGGGGAGGGGCCGCTCCGCGATCCCCAGGCACCGGCCCCTTCTCAGGGCTGGACTGGGGAGATCCCCCGGCGGCAGCAGCTGCCCGGGCTGGGGGCAGCCCCTGACCCACCCCGGCATCCCCCGTCCTGACCCTCGGCTTCCCCACCGGCCCAGGAAAGCCCCAGCACCGCCGCCAGAGCCGTGGGGAGCTGGCAGCGCTCCCTCGGCCCTCCACAAAGCTCTTGTTAATTCTCTATTCTCCCTTAATTACACGAAAGCAATGACCGTTCTATCATCACTTTACAACGCCTCCGTTTAAATCCACTATTAAGGCAGGAGTGTTGTGGCTCAGACACTTTAATTAACATGAATGATCTCACCTTTGTCCACAGCATCTTTTTACGTGTTATTATATCAGGTAATTGTTAAACTATTCACTGGTTTGGAGAGGTCTATGCTTTCATTAAAATGTCTTGCTTTTTCTGACCCGGCAGATTACCCACATTTTTACGCTTAGAATTTTCAGGTGATTTGAGTTAAATCAATCTGCAAGAAACCAGATGAATTATTTAAAACACTAGCGGTCTCAAGCTAGGAAATGGGATTTGGTCAATGCTTCTCCAAATTTTAGAGTTCCAAGGTGCTCCCAGAGCTGGCTGGGAAATCAACTCCCTATTGACCAAAGCTATCAAAAGAACGAACTGAGTAGTTTAAATTAATTTGAAAACTCCCCACACTTGTAGGGGGAAAAAAAGGCATTCATTAATTTTTAACGCACCCTTTCTTGTTTCCTCTTTCACCAGAAAAAAAAGCTGGCAGAGAAACCAGGGGCTCTTCCCTCAGGAAACAAAAGGCCTTCCAACTTTTTTGAGCTTCTCAGAAATGCTGCTCATGGGGGTTTTTTTTAAGTGAAATTACATTGAAAATGTGGAATGATTAAATAAAACCCAGCCCAAACCCCCAGCTGGTAAGTCCTTTCAGGGCAGGCTCTGATGTAGATGAAACTTGCTTCTGACCAATTTTGACCACTTGAAAATGTCTGTTCTCTAAAATCAGGGAAAATTGAAATAATTTTTGTGCAAACAATTAGGACTGGCTAAAGCATCTTGCTTGCACCCTGTGTCAGCCCTGAAGGTGGGCAGTGATTCTGCTTCTCTGCTAAAACATGGCTCAGAGGGCTGCAGGAGGCTTGGTCCTTCCCAAGAGCATCTCCAGCATTTGGAGAATGATCAGGTGAGGGCAAGATGGGGATGCAGGCACAGGATGAGACTTTTGCCTCAGCTCTTCAAGGACCAAAGCACTGGGTAAACCCTGAAATTTGGTCTGAGCACCTGAACCTTCATTTCTTACTCTTCCTCCCCCAGAGCTGCTTCTTAGAAGCAGCAGCAAAGCTGAGTTAGGACAGACAGGGGAGAAAATCCCACTGCCACTGGCCTTCCCCATCAGCAGCAGGAACATCACCTGTCCCCAGCCCATGGCAAGCAGGGATGTCACTGGAGCAGGAGCACCTGGGGGCTCTGATGGGCTTGCCCAGACTGACCTGGCACACACACCTGCACATGGGTACTGGAGCCCGCTGCAGCTCAGCCTGGCCACCAGTCCCAGCTTCAGCCTCTCTTCCCAAGGGGTTTTGCATTATTTCATCCCATCTCTCCAGCCTGGAATCCGTTTGCTCCCATCTGCCGGACTGTGGCAGATCCTGGATCTTGTTTGGGTCTTTCTGTGCGTGGAGGTGTCAGTGGAGCCTTGTCCTAGCCCTGCAGGACTGCCCCCGGGGGTGAGGATTACCCCGACCCAGCTGGATCTGCTGCTCCCCAACAGTGAGTTGTTGTGCTTGGGATGGTGCTGAAGGCGGAGCTGTGTGTGAGCCACAGCATTCACTGGCATCAACCTGGGGAAAAGGGCTGGAGGGCACCCTGCATTAAGGGACTGGCTTAATTTTGCTACGGGTGGGACCACCACAAGTGTGTGCCTTTCCCAGGGCTGGGGTGGGTCTGCTGCAGTGTCACCCATCGTGTTGGAGAGGAGCATCTGAGCCATGGAAGCTGCACTGGGTGTCAGGGTTCTCATGCTGTCCTGCCTCTGAGAAGAGCCTCTGGCACTGCTGGGCTGGGGGCCACATCTGTGGCTACCAAACCCACCCCTGAGGAGAGAGAATGGGGAGCAGCTCTGACCCTCAGCCCTGTGGATGTGCCAGCTGGGGACAGGGCAGGGAGGCTCCTCTGAGGGCAAGGGCAGCTTGGTGTGGCAGTGAGGAGAGTCGTGGTTAACTGGGTTAGTTATATTCATGTTGCTAGGAGCATGGTGAATTATGTTAATAGCAGCATCTGGGGAAATTACATCTTCATTAATTGGTCCTGATTGCTGTTTGGCAGATGCGAGATGTTTCTGACTTTAGCATGCAGGACAAAATGTTTTGTCATCAGTGCATGCAATAAATGCACCAACACTGCTACCCTGCCTTGCTAATCGACTCTCTGGAGAGGAAGGGATGGCAAAGACCTGCGTGGCCATCATCATCCTTGCTCTCCTGCCCCAGCCAGGACAGGCTTGTCTTCTACTGATTCCTGCTCCTCTGCTTCTTCTGATAGAGTTTGGAACATTGTTTTGAGTTAATAATGGTAGTAATGTGGTTGGCAGACACAGGAGAGCAGTCACGGGGCTGAGAATGCTTCTGTTGATGTGTTGTACCCTGGAGTTGGCCTTCTTGTTCTCTGGCCTTGTTTGGCCCACAAGGCTCCTCCTCATGGATGTAATTTGGGGGCAGTTGGGTCTATCGTGGAGTCAAAAGTGATTTGGAGACCTTTGATCCCCTCAGGTCCCCAGCAGGAAGGAGAGGAGGCTCACCCAGGAAAGGCTGGCCACAGGCACCACCCTGGGTGGGAGATGGGGCTGCTGGCGTGTGAAGAGATGCCAGCCATGGCCAAAGTAGGGGCAGCTACGCGTGGTCAGTGGCATCGATCTCTGCAATGCTGCAGCTTTCAGTCAAGGGAGCAGCAGCAAACGAGGAATAAACCACATTGCAATGAGCTATCACACCATGGCAGAAAGCTCCATTCTTAACCACGGCAGAGATCCTAATCCCTTTGGATAAAGCCCCAAAGCTCCCAGCAAATGAGGAGGTAATACATTGCCTCCCTGGGGAAGCACGGGCTGAAACTCAGGCGAGCACCGAGTCTCTCATAAGTTATAAGGCTCGTCTGGGGACAGCAGTAAGTTGTGCTATGGCCTCGCTTGCTCTGCTTTTTTACACACCACCATCTTTCATTTTAACAGTGGTTTTCCAGCCAGCTTTGTTAGGGCTGCTGCTAATTGGGCTGGATTCATGTGTCCCACCAGAGCACAGGACAAGCCTGGCACTCCTCAGAAGGGAAGGGTTTTACTGCCTGGTGCTTTCAATGGGCATAGCCCAGGTTTTGGGGAGCATAAGGAGGGGATGTGACAGGGGTGAGAGAGGAATTCAGGAGCAATTTTAACTCTCTGCCTGCCCTTGAAGCTCCTAAGTACCCTCCCTGTGGCAATGATGGCACAGAGAGTGGCTCCACATGAGTCAAATATCCCCCAGGAAGATGAAAACCTGTTTTACAATCAACCTTTTTGATCTGGAAAGATGTGAGGCCATGTCTTTTGCTGTGAAATTGGATTTAAAAGTTCTTCAGTGCTGAAAGTATCAGATTCAGACCTTCACAAAGTGGTTTTCACAGGTCATCACATGGAATGGGAACTCATTGCTGAGACAATTCCATCAGAGCTTTGGAAGCAGCAAAATTTGCACCCTCAAAACCTAGAGCTAGGTTTTACTGAGAATCTGTAACAGGTGCTGAACAGGGAGCTGGCCATGTCTTTTCCATCACACTGTCCCTGTAAATAAATGCAAGGACCAGGACAACTGTGATGCATGTGAGATCTGGCTGCAAAGGTCCCTCAGCACAGGGGCACTGGGAGGTCAGAGAGCTCCAGGGTTTCTGCTTGTGTTCTCTCAGCCTCTGGGAGAGTCACAACAATCCTCTCCCCATTGCTGTTGCACAGCACTTGCCAGCTCTGTCCCCACTGCCCTACAGTTCTCCCTGGAGCCCTGGGTGCTGTGGTCCTGCCAAACTGGCTGTTCCAAGGTGACCAGAACTTCCAGCTCCCCGTCACCCCACTTAGATGGAGAGATTAAGGTTTAGTGGGAGCATCCACTTGGGATGTCTGCAAAAACACAGCTCTGAAATGTGTGTCTCTTTAGTTAGAGATGCCATCATCCCACTGCCCCTTCAGCCAGCATGGCAAAGAGTCTCCCCATCTTGCTGTGGGTCAGAACTCTTTTGTCTGGAAGAACACAGTACAGGAGATCTATAATCCTTTCCCTTCCCTATCTGGATGAACCAGATGGTAAAACCAGGCCACTTGTTTGCAAAGGTCTTTCCCCATCAGCCACTGTTGTAATAACACTGGAAATGTCAGGAAACTCCCTTGAGAGGGAGCCTGCTCATGCCAAACACCAAAACAATTCATATTTGTAGCTGAGAAACACAGCAAGGAGCTTACTAGTTGGCAAACAGACTGAATTGTAGCACTGTTTTTATTTTAAAGGGCAATTAGCACAGTGGAAGGATTCTCTCTGCCTCTTCAATATGCCGTGTTTGTTAGTTAAAAGCTCAATTTATGGTTAATGTTATATGATAACATATGTCATGGCTCTGCAGTTGAGCTGCTCTGTGGCATCAAGAAAACTGTGCCAGAGCAAAAGTCCTGAAGGAGGCAAATGGGGGCAATTGAGCTGTGAAATCCAATGGCACCCACCAAAATGTAGTGGGGAGGTTTTCAGGACAAGACCTAAACTCTGGAAGATGTAACTATCTCTCTGCTGCTCACTTGAGAGCTGAGACTGTTAGACCTGGGTGGGGTTTTTGCAGATTCCTCTTAGTGAGGGTCGTGCTCAGGGCCAGCCAGTAGCAATGTTAGACAGTCCAGGAGAGACAGCCCAGGCTGGCCCATGAGCCACTCTGTAAACCTGGTGTTGGTGCAGGGAGCACACAAGAGTCTCCACCAGGCAAGTGGAGCAGCCTGGATGTGTGTGGGGAGATGAACGTGCTGGTCCATCCCACTGCTTGCACTGCCCTGGGCTGGAGCAAGGCTTTAACTCGAACACCAGGCACTGCAGCGTCCATCTCTTGCTGTCACTCAGCTAAAGCAGAGATGACAAGCATGTCACCAATGTGACCACCCTAGTGATGGCTCCAGGCTATGATCTCAACTGCTGCCATGCCCACTGCTGACAGGGAGTGGGAAATGCTCTTTCTAGGGGGAGAAAGTTTTCTAATAGCAGTTGCAGAGGGCTAGCACCGGGTTCCTGCTCTTCTTGGAGACAGACTGCCACCAGAGAGATCAGAAATAATTTATTTTTAACACTATGAATATGTAGAAACTTGTCTGAGCTCCGCACGCAGTGGCCATGAATTCAGAAACGGCGTCAGGAATCGTGGCATTCGGCATCCTGTGAATCGGGTCAGAGCTATAAATTTCTCTTACGGGTGCACAAGCCATTTGCCATACGTGCCTTTCTGAATTTGTGGTCATTTCTCTCTCTGCCCCAGCGTGCAGAGTGTATGACTGAGATTTTATATTGCACCTCTGAGACACAAAGTCCTTCTGGTGCTTTTGCCTTGCATCCTAAACAGCCTCACTCGCTCTTCTCCCTGTCCCCTTGGCTTAATGGCTTCTGGCCACAGCCTGACCCTTAAATAATGGGCTGCACCTGGATAGGCATAAACTGCAACTGTCCCCAGACAGAGGGGGTTTCATTGGAGTGGTGAGGGATGTGACTCTCAACACAGCTCAGCCCTGGGAGAATGCTGCTCCTACACTGAGCCTGAGATGGGTCCTCAGACACAGGCACCAAAGGCGATGAGAGCAAGTCCTACAGAGACCCCTGACAAGTTCAGTGAGCCTTTCCAAGGACAGTCACTCGGAATAGAGGGAGGGAATGCTCAGTGTGGATATTGTGGGGATATGTTAAGAAGATCTGTGTGCTGGGAGGCAAGCTTAAGCTAAGCAAGTTCACACTGTGGGGACTGGAAGGTGATGCTGCCATCCTCCTCCTCCACTTTACTGCCTGTGCTTCTCCTCCCCCACCTCTATCTCTTCTAGACATAAAATATTTTTTATTGCAAGACTGGTTTTGCACAGTGAATTAAAATGAAGCATTTGCAAACCCTCCTCCCCAGTGCAACTGCTCCCAGCAGCAGTGCTCTCCAGCTGGTCCCAGCTCCTCTGGTCAGCCTGGGGAAGGCAAGCCCAGCAGCAGGACATGAGCAGGGTCTGGCTAAACCCAGCTCTGCTGAGATGTGCCTGTGCCTCAAAACGGGTCTGCTCTGTTCCACAGGCTGCTCCCTGTGAGCCTGGTGAATCACTGAAGGCAGCAGAGGCGACCAAGATGTTTCCTAACTGATTCTGAATCCCTCTGTCACAGCAGTGCCATCACACAAACAGGAACTGTATCAACAGGATTGTTTATTAAATTCTGGTTTGGTTGCAACAGTGCAACCCCACTGAGACTGTTTGGTGTAGAAACATGAAGCAAACCCCGTGGATTTTCTCACACGTTGCTGAGAATTGTATCTCGCCTGCAGGTTGCCCTTGAGGATCACACACAGGTGTTATCAGGGTCTGAGCCCAGTTATGAGGGCAGAGCAGGACACTGGAAACTGCACATTTGTGGGTCACAGATGGAGCTCCTGTGGCCTCTGCTACTAACTCACAGCCACTCTTCAAAGCCAGGGTCTCCAGCAAAATACACATACAGCTCTGTTTCCATCAGGGTTAAGGTTTCTGTGCTTGTTAAACGTGAACCCTTGAGCCTTTTCAACATAATCCTCTTCCAAGTGTATTAGATTTTTGGGGAGATTTTTGAAATGGCAAGGTTTCCTGAATTTCTGATCCATTGGTGTGTATCTAGAGCCCTTACCACAATTCATCAGGGCCCTGCCAACATGCAGTCTGAATAAAAGCAGCAAGAAAGCACCTTTGCTATCAGGATTTTTTAACTGTAAATTGGTGGAAGTTGATCTTTGTGAAAACATCACTAGCTTCATGTATTTAGCAGGGAACACACATCAAGCAAAGGAAATACCAGCTGGAGGGATGCTGGTGCAGGGTTATGGATATGGGAACAGGCTGATGATAGAAACTGGTTTGGTGGTCTCTAGCAGACACGAGCAAAGAGACATTTTGAAAGCAAAGGTTTCACAGGAGCTGTCCCTGAAGCAGTCTCTTAAAACTGTGGTTAGGGAAAATGCCTCTCTGTTGCCACCACAAACAGAAACCAGAGGAGGTAAGAGCATCCTGGAAGATGCCATCAGTTTTCTTCCCAGGTTTTGTTGAAGCCTCCATGCAGAGCTTCAGAGTTAACAAACCTTGCCTGTATTTCATGTTCCCTAACTTTTCAATCAAGGAACAACCCAGCCTTTGAAAACAAATCCAAGGACTATTGTCCTTTGAAGAAAGGATGATCTTGTTCGGCAACCATTTGCAACCAAAAAAAAAAAAAAATTAAAATACATTTTGATTGTTATGGTAAAGAGAAGGACAGAGGTAAAAAACCACAGCTGTTTTGCTTTGTTCCTTAGAGATAGAGGACTGTGCACATCTGGCATAAATAAATAAATAACAGCAACTTCCCAATGACCTTTAATCTCCCAGCTTCAATAGCTTCTGAAGTAGCTAAAGGCTACTTTCTTGCTAAGGGCTTTTGTCTCACTCCAATCTAGATCTTTGTGACAAAACTGAAGTTATTTAGTGGAAGGGAGGAAAGATGCATTAGTGAGTGCATCGTCTCTTGGCTGAGGTTTAGGCTTATTTGAATTTATTATTTCTGATGTAATCAACTGATTGCTTATTGACCATTTTACTTTAAATGTGGTCCAGGACTGCAGTCTACAGTCACTCTATGTGCTCCCACCCCTCTATGTGACCGTGTCCCAGCACTCCCTCTGTGGTCTATCAAGCCATACTTGTTTCCCAGCTCAGAGCTGTAGAACAGTGAAGATCCCACCTGCACAGCACGGTGGGAGTGTGACTGTGTGTGCTCTCTCTTGTTCACAACACTGAGCAGCTCCCTGACTAAACACACCTTTCTCTTCTCAGCCATCACTAATCACCTATTCTTCTTTCAGCTCAACTTCAACCTGCACTTAACCATTAACTCTGTCTATCTGTACCTAAAAATTATTTGAAATGGGGCATTCAATTATTACAGATCTTAAACACACAGAACAAGGCTGCTGTTTGATTTCTGTTTCAGAAATGATAAAGCACTCCAGCATCACACTCTTGTTCTCTCCAGCAGCAGCTGAGCCACTAAACTGATGACACGAGGATTAACCAGACAGTCTAACAAATCATTGGTAGAAAGGGCTGTTTGTGGGGTGCATGGACTGCAGTGTGAATCCATTTGAAGTGCAGCTGTCTCACAGTCATTGCTCATTAGCAATCTCTTCCTCTTGCAGTGTAAGTTTCCAAAACATTCTCCTTCATGTTCACAGAGATCTCCACCGTCACTTTCAACTGCAACTGCACCCATCACGTTTGTTTTGTGAGACTGTGGTAAAACCTGAATAAGATGAGGCCCAAAGGGTATTTTCTGCAGCTCATCTGCCTTGGGTGTTGAACAGTCCTGGGTGAGTAATGTGCAGCCCTCTGGTTCACAGCCAACTTCCCTTCTCCTCCTCTTGCACGAGGTGTTTGTCCTCTGCTCTGCACCAGTGCTGCCGGAACGTGCCTGCCCTGACACACCTGTCTCCTGACACCGGAGGTATGCAGACACTGCTTCATTCAGGTACTGAAGATTGATTTCATGGGATGTTGCCTCAACCTAAGAAAACACCCAGAATACACTCAGTTAAAAGCAGACATGTTTCAATTCAGCCTTGTGTGATTATCTTCCATGAATTATTTTTGCTATGTGAAGGGACAGAACTTAAAATTCTTTTCTCAAAGCAGCATAAAGACTCAGGGGGAGCTAAGCAAAATGGCATTAATTCTTTGTTATTGCTGCTATAATGGGAGCAGTAGAGGGCTTACTTCTGTGGGATTTAGCCAGAGATCTCCATCACTGGGATTTTCTGCTGATTTTATGGCGCATACCAGCATTCGAGTTATTGCCTCTTCTACACGGGCTTCATGATCTGCATCCTGCCTCAAGAGAACAGAAGGTTTTAGGACATAGATTAGCTCATGATTCTCTGCAGAAAGCTGAAAGACCTTAGGAAGAACATGGATGGCCTTAGTTTGAAAGCTGCAGTCCTGTTTGTGAAGTCAGTGAAAGGTTTCAGACTCTCTTCCTGTGTACAGCCCCCACATGGGTGACAGCACAGGCTTTGGTGTGGCTGCTCATCTGAAAAAGGATTTGCAAAACATAGTATGTGTATATAATCTTTTCCCTTATTATTGTTTTTTTAATTGAATCTGGTGCTTGAAATTACAATGCAATATTAGCATTTAATTAATGTATGCAATTAAACAGCTCTTTAAGATGAGAACAGCCATAGAAGTACATGGCACATTTTTATATCTACATATTATGTCTAATTTAAGTAATTATAACACACAGGATATTATAGCAAGGCAACAGCTATCTAGGGGCTACACAAGCACAAAAGTCAGTCTTAGGGAAATTTAGGAGATATTTTATCATGTGACAGCAGCTGACAAACTGCTGCATTTTTGAACATCACCAGAAGGAAAACCATGTTTCCTCTGAAAGCTCTCCTGCAAAACTAAAAACTAACTTGATAATAGGCTCTGTGTTTCAGGCCTTCACTTCCTGCATCACTCCCCTTGGGCAGCTGGATATTAGCTATGTTAGGATAGCAGAACGAATATAGGATTTTTCAACTTTCTGTCCCATTTGAGTTTCTTGTATATGGAAGGGAGGGGTATGTGGAAGGAATGGTAGACTCTACTAACTGGATGGGTGGTTTGGTTATCTCAATGACAAGTACCTAGAAGTGGATACAATAAATTTGCTTTAATTGAGATGCTTAGATGTACTAGTTTTGGAGGAAAGGTGCAACCTGGTGAACCCATAGCCCTGATCAGCCTAACTGTGGATCCAGCTGTCAAGCAAACCACACATCTGGCTAGTACGAGTGCTGAAGGCAGCAGTTTGTCCTGGAACCCTAAGCAGAATTTAGGATCGAAGCAGGGTGAAGTGCTCTTGGCATTTTGTGGCTTTGGATGCTTGGGTTTTTAATGGCCCTGTGGAAAAAGCCACCAAAATACAGTTTGTATCTACATGTGGAAATTATTTAAGATGTTGCATTCTTGATATTCATCCTGGCTTGCTGAATAACAGCGCTGTACTGATTGCATGCCAGTATGTTAGAAAGCAAGGAATACTTTTGGGTAGCTCACATCCAGCTGAAAACAAATTAAATTTCTACTCTAAACTCTTGCCAATATAATTAATGGTTTCACTGGGACTGTAATTGTTGGTGTGATTCACATCTGTCAATATGAAAGCAGCTGGTAACAGCTGCGAGCAAGAACTGCTTGGTTTGGTAATGGAAATGTTCTCAGAATTGTCTTTTAGAATCCATGTCAGAATTTATTTTTATAGATGGATTGCCCAACACCTAACAAACAGCACTGCATCATCAGCTGTAGGGATGATTTCTGTAAGGAACTTCCACCTTGGCTGCAATAGCCACACTTGCTTATGGCAGGTATCACTATTTGGGGTGGGTTGCTTATTAGCAAGATCCAGCAAACACTCCTCTGTTTATGATACCACACAACCCCTGACTCTCACTGTCACCAAACAGGATCTTGGTGGCTTCTGCAAGACCTCTGTGACAGGAAAGGCCATAGAGTTTAGCTCCACTGTTTTTTTTCCCTTGCAACATATAATGGCTAGAAATTCCCAGGCCCTACCCCAGCACCTGGGAACTACCAGCCAAGCTGATCCCATCACAGCCTGCTCCTCCAGAGGAGGACAACTTGTGAGGCACAGCTTAGGGCACCAGGGTGTGTGATGACATCAGAGCCTTTCCAAGCCCAGGGCACACAGCC
The DNA here is from genome assembly GCA_013399225.1 of Rhipidura dahli. Lineage (NCBI taxonomy): Eukaryota > Metazoa > Chordata > Aves > Passeriformes > Rhipiduridae > Rhipidura > Rhipidura dahli. The sequence continues at coordinate 1,531,526 of VXAC01000790.1, read as the reverse complement.
AGTTCCTCTGAGTTACCTCAAAGGCTTAAATTCAAGGCAGGCTTAAGTGGCTGCTCTACAGTACAGTTGGTGCTTCCTGTGGCAGTGGAAACAGCCTGACTGCACGTGGGGCTATGTAAGAGCCTGGTCTGGGCTGTCAGCCTGCTGTCCTTGCTAAATACATAATTTTCATCTGGAAAATTTCTCCATGAGGGAAACACTTGAGTTCCTCTGCTCTGGAAATGCTTGGTTTTGATGTTGGTATGAGAACTGCATCGTGTGGTCTTGGAACAGCAGCTGAACACGTGTTCTTTCCCCTGCAGATTTCCAGTCTAATATAGCTTTTAGAAGTAGGAAAAGAAAAAAAAAAAAAAGCCAGTGACTATTTCAGTGAGGCAGCTTTCACAGGCCATTTCAAAAATTTAATATTAACCTAGGATTAATAATAAAGTAATTTGAATCAGAAAACCTTCTGGAGTATTGAGATGATCTAGTGGAAGATGTCCCTGCTCATTGCAGGATGGTTGGACTAGACAACCTTTAAAGGTCTCTTCCAACCCAAATTATTCCATGATTCTATGATATCCCTGGAACCATCCCATATACACTCCTTAACACGAGCAAGAAAAATCAAAGCCTGGGGAGAAGAAAATTAAATACTTGAGGAAATCCAGCTTCAGGCAAATCAAAACTATCAGAGAGGAATGAAAATTCAAAAATCCTCTTCCCCTCCCTTCCTATCACATTAATCTGATTTAAATTCTAATTCAGCTTTGCACATAAGCTTGTCCTTAAGATGAAGTTGCTGGTTTTTTGTTCTCTATTCAAACAGCACAAAGCTGTTTAGACCTTAACAAACTGGACATGAAAAGTTTTGCTGGTGTTAATTGTTTACCTGATTGAAGTAAACTTGAAAGGGGATTTCTGCTGAACTGGGGCTTCAGATCTGGAATCTTCAAAGGTTCTTCAGGAAAAAAATGTATCCATAAGGGCTCTTCCCTCCCCCGCCTCTCAACACAACACACCCAATAGGACTGAACCTGGCAGGCAAGGGACAGAAATCCCTTGGAAGTGCTACATCCCCATGACATTAAAAGGAAAATACCAGTTCAATCCAAGAGTTTATGCTGACAGTGACAGGATCAATGGATTCCACATAGTGCCACCAGTGCCTTGGAACGAGCAGGACCTGGAATGGGAGACACTACATCAGGGTACAAGCAGAAGCCTGAAGAAAGATAAGGTGTTTTAATTTAGGTGATGCGGGGTGCAGAGACAGAACTGAGGCAAGGACACAGGGGTGAAGGGTGATGTTTACTTCTCTTTTAAAAAGCCTTTTCTCAAGACTTATACGCCCACTCTATCAGTACTATCATGTAAGAAATGGATATGATCCAGAACTGCCTTTCATCCAAACTCCTTCCCATATAGTCCCAAGCAGGACTAAACCTTTAACTACTGCAGGTAAGCAAAGGCCAGCAGGACAGAGGGGGTGCAGCTAGTCTAGCAGTACATCAGGGCTTTAGAGAGAGTCTCAGCCAAGCAGAAATTCTTTTGTAAACTCTCCAAATGAGCAGACTTCCTAGTTCCTTTAGGACTGCCAGCTGGTTTCTCCAAAAAGCAGGTATCCCTATGCTCAACTAGGTGACAAATCATATCTTTAATTCTGGTAAATAATCACCAGTATTACATTTGTCACTTTTAGTAGACAGGCTTTTAAAAGAAAGTATCATGGTTTCTGGGACAATCTAGTTTAGATCAGAGCTTTATAACAAAGCAGGATGATAGCTGTGACATAAAATTGATTCCAACCCATGGTTTTTATGGTACGAGACATTGATGTTGTTTTGATGATAGAGGACAAGCTTTGCAGATTACTGAACATTAGATTAACATGGAGCTATGAAGAAAAGCATAAAAGATATTTTTTGACAAGTTATAAAAATGGTCAGAGACAGATAAAAATATACACTTCACAATGGAGAAAGTGAAGCAATCATCTGTATCTGAATTGCAGACAATTCTTTCTCTTGGTAGACACAAATTACTTAGAAGAATGTTCTGCTACCCAGATAGCTCTGTGCTTCATTATATCAAAACACGGCTAATGAGAAAATGTCTGTGGAGGAAACAATGGCACCAGTCCTGCAAACACTTACAGGACACTTGGAACACTCTCATTTTTTGGGCCAGATGACAAAATGTTCTCCACAGGCTTCAATTTAAGTCAAACAAAAAAAAAGCACTGGCTCTCCAAAGGTCAAAAACACTTGGAAATTATTCTTTTATCCGGTACAGCATACAGAACAGAAAAGGAAGGCAGTCAGTGGAGAGTCATTATTTTAAAAATATCACTAGTTAGTCCTGACATAAAGTGTATGAAACCCTACAGACTGCAGCCAAAACATGTTTTCTATGCTGAACAAGTTTCAAAGTTTTGTTTTTATCACTGAAACATCCACTTTAAATGAACAGTGCAGTTGCATTAGCAGCAACAGGTTTATCTGTAAGGAAGTGTTTGCCTAAGTTTCACTGCAAAATCATACAACCCACCCCCTAAACGCTCATCTGCTCTATAGGGGATCTCATACTGAATGCTGCTAAAGAACCTGGGTGCTCTCCAAGTGACCGGGTGTAACGATGAACCCTGGAAAACTTTGTTTTACAGCAGAAGAAAGCAGAGCTCCCATAAGCAGCCGTTTGCAACAACGGGATCCTTCCTGTGGGACTTGGGTAGGAACAGTGAGCTTCCAACATGCTGGAGAAGGGGATGAAGGCACTGGGGAATTGGTGCAGAGGGACTGCAAGGGAACAGGAGCAAGAGACAAATTCAGGGAAGTGTATGAATGTTTCAGTAAGAGATGCTGCCTGGAAAACCAAGATGGAAATTAGGCATGGAACATGCTGGCTCCACACGACTCACATGCAAAACAGAGACAGAACTGCTTTGGAGAGAGGAGCTACAGCCCGGAGGAAAATACAATCCCCCCAACTTGTCCTGTGTTTTCAAACCAAAGAGGAGGAACTTGGTCCTTTAGAGACTAATCAGGTTTCCCTTGCCAGCAGGTTAAGGGTAATAACTGCAAAGCTGTGTCTTTCTGCAGCTGGCACTGCTTGCTGATGCAATTTATACAAGAGCTACAGAGCTGCGACTCAAATGAGCAGAAGAGGTTCCATAAAGACACTTGCTCTCCCTCTTTTATTGCTCAACAAGCTTATGCTTGTTAAAATAAGGATTTATAGCAACAAGAAGTTTGAAAATTATCAAAAAGCAAAAGGACTAAAACTTGAAGGAAGATGAAGGAATGAAAAAAGGTAATTAAAGCCAAAAAATACAGCTGGCAAGCAAGCAGAACCAACAAAGACCAAAAAAAGGAAAAAAGCCAGCAAAGAAAGAGGTGGGATTCTTCTACATTTACAGACTAGTATTATTCTAGGTTTTCAAATGAGAAGCAAATACAACCACAGCAAAATGACAACAAACAAAAAAACCCCACCACTGCCACCTCTAACAGTCAATTCCATGAATTCCACAATGAAATACAGCAGACTTCCATATGTTTATGAATATGGGGCACAGATTTAGATACATTCCTATGGGAAATGTGAAAGTAAGCCACAGTGAAACAACACACACAAATGCAGCAAACATTTTACAGGGAAAATGTAAAGTTCTATTGCAAAACAGAACTACTCCAAGCTAAGCGATAATCTTGTATGGCCTGCTTTCTACAGAACATATCTAACTTTATTAGTGCTGGGAAGATACTCATCTAAACAGTAACCAATCAGATATTTTAATATTTAGGCTAGTGACAGCCAAATATAGCAAATGAAGTTAAAGTAGGGCAGAAATCCCAGAAAAGATAAAATAAAATGCTGTAATGGGAGGAAAGAAACCAAAGGAACTGTTGGGAGAGCAAGTAGAGCAATGCTCAAGACTTGTACAGCACAGAGAACAGAGCAGGTTTGAATTCTCAGTGGACATGATTAACTTGACACAGTGCAAAGGTAGGGCAAAGGTGGAATTGCTTCAAAAAGAGAGCATACCCTGAAGTGAAATATTATACCAAGAAATTTCTGCTCATTAGAAAAAGATATTTAGGTAAATGCACACAGAAAGGAAGCCAGTGTGATGGGAAGATAAAGTCGTGGGGCCACAGGGGTTCTCAAGGAAATCCTGAAGTGTTTGCAACCATGGAGATGGAAAATAAAATGATATAGATGCAGGCATAGTCAATTCTGTGGGAACACCCCCTGAGGACTCTGTGTGAGCACTGGTGCCCCAGCCTGTGCCTTGTCCCAGCCTGGCTGTCCTGGTGCTTGGAAAGTGCTTCTCATCCTGCCCCCGTCCCCTCTCCTGGTGTCTTCCCATCTACTGAAATGGAGCTCCAAGGGCCACTGGAGTCAGAAATTTGGGCACAGCCCTGAAGAAAAGCACAGTGACCAGGGAGGGAGTGGGGCTGTATCAGGCCATGTCCATAGTGACCCAGGCGAGAGAATGAGGGAAGCTCAAGAGATGGAGAAAGAGAGTCAGGAACTTGCAGCTTTGACCTTTGGTTTGCCTGGGTTTTGGGGCATTCATGGGCTTCTCCATATGTGTTACAGGTTGAACAGTGTTTTTATTACCAATCCTAGCATAAATTCAGCTTCTGGACTCTTTTGCTTCTTCTGTGATGGAGATGATAGTTCTGGTGTCTTGAGGTTGGGTTGGGCTGTCTGCCTTCTTTATGGGGTGACTTGGGGCCCGCTCTACAGCCTCCCATGTGAAAACTCTTCCTTCCCCAGAACACAATTATCAGCTATCTAATGCTCTGGCCAGCTCAGAATTCTCTTTAACTAAAATCACTTAAATTCCTCTCCAACAAAAGTAGGATCTTTTACTGAAACCCCTTTTAAAAAGTCTTTTGTATACTTTGAGCTGGAACATTACACTGCATTTGAATTATTGCATTTCTTAACTTAGTCAAACACTTTTCTTTGGTATCAATTATATTCTTCTTGGCTATCCAGACTGTCTGTTCTGCTATTCCCCACTTTAAGCCCAATCTGATGTTCTCACACCCTTTCTTTAAAGGCTGCACACAGGGAAATCCTTCTCTGACTTCATGAAGATTTCTTCCTGCTCAGGGTTGGGTTAGAGGTCAGAGGCCTGGGAGCTCTGGTGCTGAGCAGGATCCCGTGGTGTGCAGCAGGAACACAGAAGGAAAAAATCTTGCAGCTAAACACAGGAACTGAGTGACAACTATATTTGTGGACACATAAATATGATTCTTTAGACTTTGAGAAAGCAGATAAGCAGAAGCAGGGGAGGGGAGCTTCTGAGCAGCAGATCATGGTGAGAACCAGCAAGCAGTAATGTTGATCTTTTTCTACAATAGTTTTTTCCTGTCCAGTGACAATATTTTTCAGGGCCGAGGGGGAGCATCCTTCTCAGACTCCATGTGCCTCTTAGACTAGCTCAGTTAGGCCTTTCCTTGCACTTCTGCACTGCAGCTCCTCTGGCTCCAGGCTGCACTGGGCCACAGGGCCAGGACACAGGGCAGGCGAGCGCTGCCTCTAACAGCACCTGGGGTAGTATGAGGGAGAATGGGACTGCTCATGGGAGCCCAGGGTGCCAGCTGCTTGCTCTCCATTAGGAGGGCAGCTTTGTGGAGCCTTATGTGTCTACCTTCAGATAAACTGAGATGTACTTTCTAGTCTTTCTACCATTGTCTAGTTATGTGCATGTGGATTAACAGGGAGATGGATTAAAAGCAATTACATTAGTGAGCAGGAAGGAAGCCAGAAACCAGGGAGAAGTGGGGCAGAGGAAAGAATGATCAATGATTTCATACTTGCACAGCATCTCAGTCTTTTGTATCCTTTTCTGGTGGTATTCATCTCTCCTATTTTTAAACATCAAAAAAGTTAAGCATCTACGTGCGTAGGCTCCTTCTGTAGCCTGTGCTGAAGGACAAGATGGAATGAATATTCCTGCAAGACTGTAATTGTATAAGAAGGATGAACTGCCTTGTTGAGGTGCCAGGTGCCACTGATAGGACACCTGTCCTGAACAGGGTTTAAGCTGAGGGTGACAGATCCCAAACTCTCATATCACTTGTCCCAGAGTGTTGGTAGAAGGTACTAAAATAGGTAAGTTTTGTCCCATTTGTGGTCTTTTAGGGAGTATTTGTATATTTGAGAAAAGAGTCAAGGTGTTACTACAAATGCTGCTCCATACTTAGTCCTCAGCCTTGCAACCATCACAAAAGTGACCAGGTCCAAACATTTACAAGGAATCCCTACATTTGTATAACACAACTTGAGCTTGTAAACTTTGTGGATGTAGTGGATATAATCATGTACTCCTGCAAGCCCTTCAACTACTCAGCTGCCTATTTGAGTAAGCTTGACATCTAAATGTTTTCATAATTTGTTTCAAACCAGATCACTAATGTATAACCAGAAGTTGTGTTAAGACCTCTGTCGAAATGCAGCTGACAACCACTGGTCAGGCACAGGATGAAACCTTATAAAACCTAAAGTCTCAGTCAGCTACCAAAAATCATAACAGAGGTTCATCTCTGAACAATCCACTGGAAGGGCACTGAAGTACACACTGTGCACTGGCACAGTGTTACATGAAGGAATTCTGCTTTCAGGCAGACAGGGTGTAGAAAAGTGGCTGGTAGCAAACGTCGACCAGAAGGTGGCATTAGACACATTAAGTTTTTGATATTCAAAGCGGCACTCACCCTACATGCAGCTGCTCTCCTGAATACCTAAGAACACCTTTGTCTTTGTTTTTTCAGCCTTTTATTGTTACAATAATCCAAAATGTTCTGCAAACCCTCTGGGAATGAGTGGAGATGCTACATATTATCACAAAATAAAGATGCCTACAAGTTCTGCAGTAATTGGGCTAATTCTATGTGAAAATCACTGTTAAGCACGTATCAAGACATTATTTAGGAATCCTCTCCCTTGTTAATAAAGGAGTTTTTCTAGGTCATTCCTTTCCTCTCCATCAAATGGCAGCAGTTCCCAGCCATTTGCCCCATGAGCTTCAGGATGAGATGCTGGCAAGCACCGCACAGAAGGCACTGATAAAACAGGTGAAGGAAATACCTCACTGCTCCATCACTGCCTCTACATTACTTTCCCCCCCAAGAAATCCAAACAGTATCTCCTTCATGGCAATGCAGACAAATTGCATTACTGAGCTGGCTCAAGATCTTTATTCCTAGCAAGATTAATTTGTAATTGCTTTAAGCCTAATTAAAATTAAGATCATATTAAAGGTTCACTAGTACACTTGATCATCGCAAAGGAGATTATAAATTCAAACAGTATGGGGGATCAGGGATAAAGCAGTGCTGAATGGATGTGGCATTTTTATCAATAGTAAAAATTTGTTCTTTGTGCTTTAAATTACTGACTGCTGCAACCTTACAAAGTGCTGAATGTGAAACTAGTGTTTTGCTTTAGGAGAATGAGCTAATGTAGTGCAAACAGTGAAGGTTGATCATGGATTCCCTATCTGCAACTGTACCAACTGCAGAGCATACACTTCCAGTTGATGGGTATCATCCTGTTGTTGGAAGCTACGGTCCTGCCCCACTCTGCCTCCTCAAAATTAACTTAATTAACAAAAATCCATTCTTTTAATTGTTGAAGGCAGTTGGGTTTGCCAGTTATGGACAGGGGAACGCTCACACACGTTGTTGAGCTGGCAGGTCAGAAGAGGTGACAATATCTAGTAGGAGAATGGCAAAAGGGCTCCAGAAGCAGCAACTCCAGTGTCGGAGCAATGATCACTGCAAGGCTCCTTCGGAAGGGCCTGACAGTTTGAGATGCTCAGCAGCGCGTTACAAGGACACGCACGGCTGAACAAATGAAAAAGGGCAATTCAGACTCCAAATACAGACCCTGGTGATTAAATAAAGAAGGACACTATTTACAGCAGGAGACTGGGAATCAAGAGTCCTGAGCCCTGCTCTCATTCTGCTGCTGATTGTGTGACTGTAAGCCAGGCACTTACAGCTGAACCTTCTCAGTAAAGCAGGATTAATAATATCCCCACAGCCCTGTAAAGCACCATGAAACCTCTGGATGGTGTGCACTCTAAATGCAAGTATCATCATTAAAGTATTTATTAAAGCAACACATGAAGGCTATTCACTATATGAATTCCTTTGTTAGCTCTATATACTCATTCACCAAATACATCTTGTGGAACATACTGCTGTCAGAGGAGACAGGTCAGAGTTCAAGGAAGTTCTGAAGTAGACAGATTTGAGGTGGTTGCAAGAAAGGTGGTTGTATGGAATCAGGCAGCTGATCAAACTGCTCTCCAAATGTCTGCAGATTTCATACAAAAATTTCTAGGCAAATAACTGTCAGCAAAGAAAGTTCCTGTGCAGAGAGAAATCTATAAAGTCTGAATGTGGAGTGAAGGAAGAGGAAAGTTCCACAGTCAGTTGTTAAGATTTCCTAGCCCTTAATTAGCCAGTTAAATAGAATATTAAGTAATGTAAAGCTCGTATATAAATGGTACCTGTCCTGGACTGAGTGTAACAACATGGGCTGTTGAGTTCCTAAACTCAGGAAAGCGTTTCAGATCGGGGTTGGCAATGTTGACTTTGCTGAATATGCTGGATTCCTCGTAAGGGATCCTGGTAGGATAAAGGAAACTGGTGTCACCAGGTGGGAAGAGGTGCCATCTCTTCCTGAAAATAGAGAGAAGATAAAAATGTATTCAGTGCATGTCACTTGCAGCAAAGAACTAAAGGCAGTAGCAAGGTTTTCAATAAAACATAAATCTGCCTCGCTGTGTGAATCTCCTACGCAGTGAGAACACAGCCAGTGCTTACAGGCTGTCTCCTGAAAATGTTTTTAAAATATTCCACTTTTTAATTTTTTAACTGAAAAGATTTACAGCTTCTCACCAATCATTTTTAAAAAGCAGATAAAATAAAATTTAAAAAACCTCTCCCATCTGGTTTCTCCTGCCTCCTTTTAACATGCAGCATTTACAGATGCTCAGAGCATTAAAAATTGCTCTATAAACTAGAGGAAATAGTTTTGTTACAGACAATGTATTTTTGTTCACTGAATAAAAAGCTTTCAAAATCTGTCTTTGTTTTGAAAGGAGGGCAACAGTAAAAGGGTATAGACATTATCTTGTTTCCTGCAGTACTTACATGGCTGTCAGTCATGAACCCCCCATTCTTAGTAAAAATCACCTTGATGTTCCCATGCCAAAGATGGCATAAATGAAAACCAGACACATCCATAGACATTACCATCCTTAAACATCTGTATTTTTTTTTTGTGTTACCAGTACCACATGATGAAATGTGGCTTCTTGTGCATGTAAGAACTTACTGGTGTGACTAAATGCCAGATGGAGCAGGACAGGGCTGTTCTGCTCATGAGGGCGCTCATTTGCCAGGTTGCTCTCTGCATGCCCGAAGGAACACATGAATGCACCACAGTGCAAGGCCAAGCAGAGTTGAAACCAGACTTTGTCCTCAGGAGCTAATGTCTCTATTTCACTTACACAGACCAGATCAAAGAGAAAAAAAAGAATATGCCAGAACTGGTGGTGCCAGTTTTATGGGCATTATAAATTAAATATCTTAGCAGATGCATATGGTATTTAGAAATATAAGTTTTATATGGCAGAACTTTAGGTGATGGAAATAACCAGGAAGAATACACAAAGAGAGAATTTATTACATTTAAGAGGTGCCAGACAAACAGTTCAACATGACCAATGTAAAAAAAAAAGTAAAGGCAGCACTTTATAGCACAGCTGTGCAGCTCTTCTCTTTGTTTTGGACTCTAGCAAGGGCTTTTCTTTGTGTCCTTTCCCTTGGCACTCCTTGCATTCTGTCTGCTGCTTCTGGTTGTCAGTTCCAAGTCACAGATCTGAAAATGGGAGCAAAGCAACCAAAGGGCACAAAACCAGGAGAAACAGGAACAGAAGAGATAGGAATAGCAGGATAGTCAGAACTACAGAGACAGCACAGATGCAAGTGCTATAGGCTGCTGATATTTCTTGGTAATTACCAAAGCAACTGCTGGATGAAAGCACAAAACCACTTCTCCCAAAATGCAAGCCTTATTGCAACTTTATTTTGCCCTCCAAGCTAGATCCTCTGAGGGGGCAGAGAATGACTAGGTTAGGAGGCTCAGGGTTAATCCTTCAGGCTCAGAAGGAAGCAATATCATAAAGCAAAAAATTAAGAAGCCTGAGGGATGCAAGGAGGAAATTCAAGATAGCAACAAAGGGCTAAGGAGTCGTCCCTGGCTTTCCTGAAAAGGCAAATCTATTCAAGTGTAGCATAAGCTTATATTCTGTTACAAACCCTGTCTTGTTTGTGAGTCTCAAAAGGGAATCTTTCTGCTCTGAAGAAGCACAGGATTCACAAGCCTGTGGAAGTTTGCAATCTGTTTAAAGGCTTTGTTCTGAAGAGGAAAACAACTTTGTCTTTTCAGGCTGTGCAAAGGCTTTGGATTTCTTTCCCTGAGAGGAACAAGGATTTTGCTCTACTTGAGGGGGAGGAAGTGCCTTGAGAAGGTGGACAAAACTGCTATGTGACACTGGAACTCTGACTTGTGTTCCACATCTGAGGGCAGAGATCAAAGAGGCTTGGCAGGTATTGCATCTGCTACATCACTGAACTTATTCAGTACACCCAGTATTTAAGTGGATCCTTAGAAGATATTTAGGCATTTAAGTCTCATGGTTTTCAATGAGATTTCTGGCTCCTGAATACACTGAAGTGTCTGGACTTCAATGCACAATGCTTACTGATGTGATCTGAAGTCTACAGGACTGGCTGCAGCACAGCAGTGCTGAGGGAGGCTTCCAGAATGTCTCTGCTGCACATCCACCCAAGAACCTCAAGGCTGTTTACAAACATGAATGAAAACCCTAAAGACAGTTTCCCATCTTAGGGATAAGATGATGACAAATTCATTTACCTCAGACCTTAAAGCCAGTCAGCATGTGGCACTGCCCAGTTAGAAGGCAACACATCTGACTTCCAATCCTGCACTTTAATCACACCACCACCACCACGATTTTACTGTTCTATAAAATGTCAGAGTAATTAATCCCATTGAAAATCCACAAGCAAATTACTCCTTCTACTCTATACTATCAAACCTAAAAAGTGTGTGCAACTTGTTCTATTACTCTAGCACTACTCTAGCAACAAGAGGTTACAACCCAAGACCAATATTCAAGGAAAGGAGAAAAAAAAAAGAATGGAAAAAAAAAAAGACAGCATGCAAACAGGCAGAAAGATACAGCAACAGCCACATGCTCCCAAATGAGTTTGGAGCTTCAAATGTCCCTTTCAACTTTGCTCACAGCTGGCTGCTTCCATCCTGATAGTCCCCTTTTAAATTAATTCTAGCAGGCTATTAGAGGCTCTTGCACAGAGAATATTGTAAAAGTCTAAAGTAGTTTATTTCTATTTTGTTTTGGGGTTTTTATTTTTAACTCTTTCACCTCCTAATTCCAAATTCCTGAATTCATAACTACTTGCAAGATTATTGGACCATATAACACACAGACCAGAAAATAAAATTGTGTTAACTCCATGACCCAGTCAAACCAATGCCCTGAAGTTCTGTCATTTCCTGTAGAGCAGTTATGATGGTCTTCAGTCATCGAGAACTCAGAAAACTGAAATAATCAGGATCTAGAATTAATACTAAAAGAGTCCAAAACTAATTTCATGCACAGTTAGTATATCTCCCCTGTATTTGCTGTATATATGTGCACTTGTTACCTTCCTTGTACTTGCAACACTAAGTTGCAGCCGTAGGAGTCCAAATGGCAGGGGGTGTTTGCTCCTTCAGAACCAATCCAGAGCGTGCTCTCTTTTCCACTTCTTCCAGGAAAACCAAAGTCAGACCACCTTACATCCTACAGCAACAAAAAGGTCATTTATGTAAGCTGTTGAACTGATTCACATCCTACCCTTAGTTCTGAAAGTCGGTCTTCCTCCACTGCTCAGTCACTCTTTATCCACTGCAGCTGTTTTTCCTTGGTTGGGCTCTGGAGCATGCATAGGCTGTCCCCCTTCCTCCAAAGTTCTCATCCCCGCCTTTCATTTCACTCAACTTACTCCTTTGCTCTACAGAAGTACTGCCCAAATTCTCATGGCCACATGGGGCTTCTTTTCCTTTTCAAACACTTTTTTATCTTTCTCCACTCTTAACCATCCACCCAAGCTCAGGATTGCTTTTAGAAAAATTCTTATATATGGCATTTAAAAAGATAATGAAAGGAAAGAAGGAAAGAAAAATTCCCATTTCCTTTTCAAACAATTGATAATGCATGTGGAATTTTTGCTCTCTCTTTGCTTCTAGCTCAGCTTTCTCCACATAGTCTGGGAACATGGACTTTACCCCGTCTGTGACCCAGAGTTATGCTGGGATTTTGAAGTTTCTTAATGGACACATTTGCAACTGCAAAGGCAGTGAACTTAAAACAACTTGATGACAGGGTGAGAAAGGGCAGAACAGGTGTGCTTGTATTATGAACACAGTCCTGGATCTTTCCAGTCCGTTGATCCTCCCACAAGCAATTCCTTGGGGATGACAGCTGGAAAGAGTCACAGTGAGGTGTTTTCCAGACAGTCCAAGGGTTTTGCAGAATGGTTCTCTATAGCTTGGATAAAGCTTTCCCAGGTATCTACAGCTCACCCTGCCACCTGCAGGGCCTGATCATTTGTTTATTGGAAAGCACTTGAGGAATACTGGCCAGAGATACTGGTGCTTTTTGGCTGGAGCCCCAGACTGAGCCCTAGGAAACAGAGATTAAATTTCTGGCTTCCTGATGGTCCTGGGCAAATTGCTTCATCTCTGAGTTTTATTTTTTCCCATCTTGAAAAGGAAGATAACAGTATTTGTTCCATTTCAGTAAAGCACTCTGGGGTCATTCACATCCCTGAACTTTAGGAACCTAATTTAAACTTGGCTCTTGCTCTAGTCAAAGCACTCTCAATCATGCCTTGGAAAAGCCTCTCTCTTTCTGCTGTCTATAAAGAGAAAATGGGAGTCTAGGAGTCCTAATTTAAGTATGTAAGCTTGCTACTTGAAGACAGGTGGATGACTATCCTTTTTTAAGATCTATGAATAAGGAAAACTACAGCTAAACATTATAAGGATGACTTCACCATTACTCTGTATCAGGAAACCCTCAGAATGAGTAATAGCCTTTCCAAAAATTAGGTGTTGCTAAAGATTCTGAATTTCAGAGTTATTGATTTTAAAGGTATCATTTGAAAAAAATGCAGAAGACTAATATAAACATTTGTCAAAGACAGCAAAAGATCAAAAAGTTGCTCCTATAGATTTCAGCAGGCATAAAATTTGAAACTCAGTACAACAATTTCAGTGAAAAAGTTAAGCGTAACACCATTTCTACACTTTAATCTCACACCTAAATAGTTTTTATATTTTGTTACAATTTAAGTGAAAAGAAAGCACATATAATCAATATTAGATTTAAAAGAACTTTTGAAAATGCTGCTGCTGTAGTAAATAGTTGAAGCGATTATGGGTAAAATAGTTTTTAACCAATGAACTGAAAAGGAACTGGTAGTATTACTGAAATCTTGTCACACTGGGTTCCTTTTCTACAATAAAAAGCCACAGTAAGAAGAAATGCACTAAAAGGTGTTCCAACCATAACAGATGGCACATTACTTGTGATATATATTTATTTCATTTGCTGCTTATAATGAAGTTAATCTGTACCCGTATGTCACTTTAAAAGGTCTCATTTCTATTTAAACCTCATGCATGTATCTTGCTCCTGATTTATATCTCAAATTCTGTAATGAAATATCAACTGAACAAAAAATGTAAGATGCTAGATATTGCTCATAGATTAGAATAATGGAATCATTACCTTAGCCCACACAACTGTAAATGATAAACAGTGCAATCTAAATTTCAAACAACTTCTAAATGGCCCTATTAATCACTATAAATAACAGTGCAGTTGGCCTTCTTTTCCCCTTCAAATAACCTTACGTAAATCTAAATAAAATCTAGAAAGAGAAAAGGGGGTTATCATCAAATTCACACAAGAATGGAAGAGAATTTCTACAAAGAACTCTCTTGGCTGGTATAAATTGTGTAGCAGTGTTTCAAAAGCCACACGAGTCTGGAACTGACGGATGCATTTCTCTCCCATGCCTGTGAAAATGGCAGATGACACACACCATATTTGCTTGTATAACACCATTATTTTTTTCCTTCCCAGATTATGCTTTTTAAAAAAGTCCATGGCATAACCATTACATGTTTCTGTTCTAAAATTGCAGTACAATCTGTTGCGTGTTAGGTCAGGTGATCAGGTTGTGGCGTGACACCTGCACAGAAATGCAACTCTTGGCGCCTCAACTTTGTTCTTGAATGGGTGCAAGGGAAGGAAGGTGGTAGGGAAATGGTTGTTTCCTTCAAGTGTGTTTTTATTGACCAAAGGAAGCAGCAGGCTGTTCAGGTCTTCTGAGCTGCTACTGGCGTGTGCCAGAAGACACACAGAAATGCTGTCTGTGGAGGCAGAAAAAGAGAAGACCAAGAAAGGACCACAGATAGAGAAAGTTATGCAAAGATATGGGGAAGCCTGAAACATCTCTGGAGCTCCCAACTTTGTTCAAACAACACAAACCAGCCCAAGGTTATGTGATCCTGGTTCTGTTTCAGTGTACTCAGGAAGGGAAGGGGGAAAGAAAGGTAAGATGATCTATGTGTCCAGTCCTTACCTTCTGAGACTGATCACTGAAAACCACCAGTTCTACTGGCACAAAGAATAAAATACATATAAGGAGCATGGGAAATGCCTTCTCAAGAAACAATTAATTTGAAGGGGCTTATCAGTTTGTACTCATTGTCATCCCAGTGATACAGTGATTTTGCAGAAGTACACCTTTTGTATAGCTATCCTTAAATTTGCCCTCTTACAATTAGCAAGGAGAACTAGCAGGAATGTAGATGAAGCAAGACATTGAAATAGGAGATAGGTACAGAAAAAATAAAAGAAAATACCTTGGGTAGTTGTCCTACTATGTATGGTAATTACCATAGATGACGTACTTCCACGGGCAGGTTACTTCCTGTATTTTACTGACTCCACAGAAGCTCTCCTCCTCTCAAACAGTTAATCTAATATACTAAGGGAAGGAGATGTGCTACTTAAGAAAATGAGCCACAAGGCAAAAACATGGAGCAAAGCCATGTTACAGCCTTGTTTCTACAAGGGAATACATGCCATCAATCCTCCCTCCCGAGTGAAGCTGTTAATTTGTGCACCATTTGGGTGCAAGGTGGATCTGGCCTAAACAGGAAGGAGAGTGTTGCCAACCTGGTAGTTCTTTTTTGTCATTTGAGGTGTTGGCTCTAAACTTATAAGGAGGCCCAGAATTTTAGATGGCTGCCACTTGGCAGATTTCAGTTAGACTGAGAGCAAGTAGCTTTTATTTCAATATTTTAAAAAGAGTGGCCAAAGGAGCAGAGAGGCATAGCAGTAGAGGTTTCAGAAGCTACATCAGATAATTTGCAATGGTTAATCTAGGAGGAGATAATATTAATGTTTTACCTGGAAAATTTCTGGCTTGTCTTCAAATATTCTGGCAATGTATTTGTAGTCAGCGTAAGCCCAGTATTTGGAGTAATCATAACAACTGAATGGTCCAGAGAGACAAGAAGGCTGCCCAGAACTCCAAGCCAAAAACTCCTCAAGTGTAGCTTCCACGTAGCTACAACTGGTTTCAAACTGGGGATCTAGAGCAACAAAAGAAAAATCAAATATTACTTGAGCACTGAGCATAGAACCAGTAAAAATGTTAATATACAGTTTCTTTCTTGGCTCTGGTTAAATGCAACATGAGATACAATGTCAGACTAGGTAGCTTGACTCTGGTCAATAAAGTGGTTCTCATGACCTAACTCATAAGTAAAGTCTGAGACTATTGCTTTTTCATTAAGGTTTAATTGAATGGCTGTTACCTTGAACTTGCTGTGAGACAAAAGCAGACCAATACTTAGTGTTATTCTTCAGCACAGGAACTCAATAACACACGCAAGGTCGCTAAACAACTTTGCTTCATCTGCCTTCCTAAATGTGAGTTGCAAATGTGCATGTCAAGTATTTATGTATCCTTTGTCTCCATAGATTTATGCAGATAGACATGTTCATCTTACCCTTTCCCTAAAGCAACAACCAAACCAGTGTGGTCATGCATAGAAATCGAGTTATGGAACCACACACATGCTGCCAATGATCCACCTAAAATGCTGTGTGCCCTTATTTTTCATTTGGGACTGACAAAAGCATACTGCAGTGATCCCTGGCACATACAAAAAGTGTTTACCAGCAGGGTTTTGCTCCCAGCATGCTTTGGTCAGGCTGACTGATACAGCCTTTCAGCTTAAGGTCAGGTCACTTGGAAGGTCTGCAAGATAATCCACATCACAGTACACTTTAATTGCAGTTAATCAGATACCTTCATTTCCCACCGCCATCTTCAAAGAGACTTATCCAGTGTTTAAAAAAATATGACTTTACTGTAACTACTACTGGGGAAAAATTACTGCAGCCTGAATGAATGACAATGACAGAGCTGCAATTTAACCTTGTGTAACTTGCATAGAGCTGCACAGAAATGGGATCCTTTCACTGTTGCGCAGCAGCAGCTCTTCACTCTTTACCACTTTCATTTTGTTACTGCAGCAGTTCTCACAGAGTCTCATACAGCTTTTACAAACCTTTACCACTGTTATTTTGCTATTTTCCATTATGGTAGCATAGGTAGTGGTTTCCTTCCCAAGACTACCAAATCACTAACTAAAAGTGTCAGATAAGGCTCATTATTTAGCAGTCTGTAACCTGGGTCTGTGCAGTTGAAGGGCTTCCTACCTAAGGACTGCACACAAGACATATAAACCACTTGCAGTTCACAAAATCACAACCAAAACCCCCTGTATTGGATCCCATATCTGTGTTGCAGTCCCTCTCCTGATACCCAGTTATTAATGCAATGTATATAATTTTACTAAAAGGTGGTCTGACAGGAAAATTAGACAGAAGACACAATCACTACTAAGGGTGCCTCAATATCTGTATTGCTTTCATGAAAACAAAGAGTACTTAGGACACAGCCTATTCTCCAAGACAACTCAAAAGCAAACGTTTTAAAGGCAAGAAATATGCTCTTTCTGCCTCACAGCATATTTCACTCTGAGTTTCATTTAAAAAAATCCAACTATGAAAGGCAAGTCTATCTTGTAGAATACAATCTCCTCAGGGCAGGGTTCTTGGTTTGATTTATACCTTGTTCAGTACCAAGGTGTGGGTGCTTATGGTAAAATAAATAGTGATAAAAAACATATTTGGGCAATCCAGATAGTTTGCTTAGATGGGTTTGTAGGCTGCAACAAGGGTGAAAATGTTAGTAATGCGCAACTGAAAGCAGGAACATTATTAACCAGTTTGCTAACACTTAATGACTAAAAGCTGAGGGTGTTTTGTAATTGACAAATTGCAGATTAAGCCATGCAAGTCTAAAGCAGGCTGCCAGTTCTGTCTGATGACATGGTACCTGAAGGCATAACAGTCCTCCTCTCTCCCCTAATACCACAGTTTGAAACTGGAGGGAAGGAGACGTGGGAAAAGTGGGCTTTGAAGAAGCAACTCTCCTCCTTATTTAAGGTCTGGTTTTGACAGTTGCCAAAATCTGTTTTCCTCAGAGTATTTGCAATGTGTACTAAGGAAAATATAGAAAAAAAAGGTGTAATACCCTTAGAAAACACCTCAAGCTCCATTAGGAATGCAAGTGAAATGTCTCCTCCATTTCTTTAAAGAAAACCAAACCCATATCCACAGCTGCTGGGGAATTAAACAAATAATCCAAGCAAGGAATACCCATTTCATACTATAACATGCACAGGAATACTCACAAACAAAAAAAACCTGGCCATGCACATCCAACTCCAATAACCACTTCAGATCTCAGCTTTATGCAACATTTAATCAGCGTACAGTACTTGTACTGTATTTTCAGCCTCCTATTCAGCTACTGATTCTATAGCCACTTTTGCAGTCTCTCTCTATATCAAACCTCAGAGACCTGAATTCTTTTGCCACCCTTAGTGGTAAAACCTCTTGGCAAGATGGTCAAGTTGCAGCCCTTTCCTATCCAACTGCATATCTGACAGCATCAGCTCTTATCCAGCATCAGTAAGAGAAACATCCTCCAGAGATCTTGTGACTCAGAAACTGATCAGCATGACAACTTCTTCACAGTAAACTCATTGTTGATCCATTTCACTATGCAGCTGCTGAAAATGGTCAAAACAAGAAATTGTTGCAACAGAAGTCAGTTTTGCATAAGCTTTCTTCTTTGTGCCGGTGTGCTCCAGGTAGCCATCAGATAGAAGGGCTATAATGCTGCATTTTCTCTGTCAGGAACAAGACTTCTGTAGCTTTGACCTATCATTTATCCCACATCAGAAAAATAAATCTTCTAGTGTGGCTAGAACCAGATGGATAGGGATTTCCTGATTAATAGCATCTTCTTTGTTCTTGTAATGAACTCTGGTACTCTCTTTGAAGGTATCTTTGTCAATGCTTAGTCTCTGATTATATTTTTTCCCTTCTTACAGACACAAACTGTTCAACTTGTGTAATCAGACAGAATATTATCAGACAGAATACTATCAAACACACATCTAGGTACAAATAATATACCATATAATACTGCTAGCTCTCACATTTTTCCATGCTTCAAATGTGGCATCCACATCCATATGCCTCAGGAAGTTACAAACTAGTAAGAAAAGCAAATATAAAATCTATGAAACTCCCACCAAGTCACTCCATTCGCAATTCTCACTTTTGTACATTAAGGAATTTTCAGCCTGGGAAACCCATCCAGGCTGCAGATGTGGCACTAGAGAAAGATGAGGAGTTGTTGTAGTAAGAGGTCTCAATTAATTTTGAGTCTTCCAGATGAACCTCACTGCTCAAATAACCTCAGAAACTCTGAAGCTGCCATTTCAGAGTGTCACCAAAATGTGCCTTTAAGCAGGAGAGTGGAATTTTTTTCTTCTACATTTTCAACTCAGTAGCAGGAGTGGTCCCACCTAGTTTTAAGGCAATAATCCTATTGTGAACATGGAAGGAATATTCAGAGAGAGATCAATGCAATTTTAGTTGTATTCTAAAATACAAGTTCTGTTCTCTCTCTAACCCCATGACTGGCTCTGTTTCACCTCGGAAAGGTAGCAGGAACTATAAGAAAGAGAGGCCCTCATTAAAGGAGTTTAAAGCATGCAAGAGTGAGATCAACCACTTTCCAAATGACAGTGGCCCATGGAATGTATTACACTATTTCAGACTCTGAGATGGCTTGGATAATGGATTCACTAATATATTCTTACACTGCAAATTTTTTATAGCATCACAGGTCTCATTCAGTTGCAATATAACCCCTGAAGGCTGTACCCATCTCCTTGAAGACACTTCTAGCCCACATTACATATAATGGAGGTTCCTGGAGACAAACTGATTGCTGCATAGGGATAAATGCCTTTAGGAAAAAGTAAAATGCAGATGGATGCTTCAAGATATAAATTCCAATTTAAATCCGCTCTGTATCTCTAGTGACTACAAGTTATTGTTAAGTGATAACTCGTATCTACTTAGTTGGTAGCATCAATCTGTGACTCAGCTACATAATTCTCCATCAGTCCCATCAGAAACTCTGCCAGTTGGCACATCCATCTGGTTCTCAAAAAGTGCCTACTAATTAATGGAGAGCAGGACCAAAACTATTCTTTTACCTGGTAGGCTTTGTGTGTTACAACTGAGGTATATTAACAAGGTATCAAGGAAAGTGTCGTTCATATAGNAAAATAATAATAATTTAAAAAAAATATATGCTACACCTATATTAGCAGTGGGATGCATTTCACATATAGTGCAAGAACTGGGTGGTTCCTCATGGAGCTACAGAGGTATTGCTATGAAGATGTGTACCAAGATTTTAATTCTGCACCTCAATTTTCCCATCTGTAGAAAGTGAGTAAATAATATCTGTTCCCCTCAGGAATGGCATAGAAATCATTAATCCATGCTGCTAAAATGCTTTGAAATCCTAACGTGCCAAGCATTTTCCCTCTAACACTTCTGTTTCATCACTTCTCTTGCAAAAATTGAACATGAAATAACATGGTTGTGATGCTGTGAAGAAAGCAAATTTCACAGTGTTAAGTAAGATAGTATGATGTAATCTACCACTTTCAATGGAACTGGCAGATCCTCATCTGGAGTCTTTGTGCAGACTCTACATTCCAAGAAAGAGAAAGTCCAACTGAAAAAGGTTAGAGGACTACAGAAAGAATAGCTGTGTGGGGTCCAGAAGACTATGACATATTAAATATTTTTAAAGTGGATTTTTCTGGCCTAAGGGTTAAAAAAAATTCCTAAAGGTAGTCAAGATACTTTATAGGCAGAAGGGGGAAAGTGCGTGGCAAAATGTATTTTGGGATGTCTTTGGGACAGCAAAGGATGTAAAGGGCAGGAATAAAGCATTGCATAACCTTTCAAGTAAAGAGCAGATTGACACCTTGGAACATGTTTCTTGTATCTTCCCTCCGTGGTATGAAACTCGAGTCTGTCCATGGACACACCATTGTGTGGCTACAGACAGGAGATGAAGTTGTAGTATTTAAAATCAAGTTGAAAAATTGTCTTTCTCCCATGGCATGTGAGGGTTAGCAGTGAAATTATTGCACTGGTATCAAATTATTTTCTTCATGCTTTACACTTCTATCATGTCTTTCATCACAGGACCTTAAAGTACTGAAAAACACCAAAGTCTTAAAAACCTCTGGAGGAAGGTGAGAATTATCACCATTACAGATAAACCCCCCCAAATCAGGCTAATTATTTAGCTAATTCCTTAACACAGTCAGGCTTATGGATATGGAAACTCAACTCTCGTGAACAATCTAATCACGTGTGAGACCACGGCCAAACACACACACTACAAAGCAAGGAAAGAAAACTGAGAGGTTTGATTCCTAAACGCTGGTGTTACCCACCAGACTTCCTCCTAAGAATAAACACATGAGAAAGACAAGGGAAAGAAGGGAGACTTCTACTGCTGACCAAATTCCACGTCCTAAAAAACCAGCCTGCGATGAAAAGCAATCCATTAGAGAAAGAACAGTTATAATGAAAAGGCAGATAATTGCAGGACCTAAAAAAGAGACTTGTGGCATTAATGCCTGTCCACCTCATTCTCACCTAAATCAACCTTCTTCAGGCCCAGCCTAAACTGGACTGTCCTTCCCTCCAGCACAGCAGAAAGGTATTTCACATTCCAGTGCAGGGCTGGCCAGTCACCAGCCATGTTACAGAAGACTGCAGGTTGCTGGAGAGACATCACAATTTCCTTGGTTTTCTCAGGAGTAAATGGCTTGACATCTCCACCTATTTAAAGAAAAAAAAAACAGATGGAGAGAGATGATTTATCATACATGAAGTGTTACCTACCTTCTTCCATGGGACAGAAAACATTAAGAACTAAGACCTCCTTTGTTTATGACTAATTGTTTTATTACACTTGTAAATTTTTTAAAAATCAAAGTTGTTCTGCAAGCACTGGAAGAACTAAATTAAGGTGTAAAGAGGTGTATCAGCACATAAAATGTAAAGCAAAAAATAAACACAGGAGCATGCTTAGAATTTTCACTTGTATCTTAGGCAATAAAGCACTGTAGCCAAACTGCTCAGAAAGAGGCAAACAATAAAATAAACTTGCAAATAGCATCCTGAGTTTAGAGAACATAAATTTCATGAGTAACAGTCTTGCTGCATGGGATCCTTTCCAAAATTGTAGTGCATTGTCACAGACAGCAAACCAGCTCCCCATGCATTCACTTTAAACCAAGAAACAGCATAACCAACCAGCAGGTATTTTGGAAGTGTTTTAAAGTTTCATCAACAGAATTTTAGAAAAAGGAAATTGTGCCGATCCAAGAACTAAACTAACCCAAGATTTCCATTTATTCCTTTGCTGTTTAGAGTTTTATATGCCCCACTGAAACTGTCAAGCTGAAATGTTGGCAATCTTGAATTAACTCAGCACTTTCAGAACAACTTTTCTTTAGGGACATATTCAGAAGGAAAATCTGGGGTTTTTGAAAAGCAATAACATCTCCACAGAGCTGAAGAGGTGGACTACAGCTTCAGATCATAAAAAAATCCATTCATTATTTTAACCTCTATTGAAGTTAACTCATCCAGAATTTGTATCTGTATTGGCTAAGATTGAACATACTGAACTGATACACATGACTTCCCGTGACTTCCAGCAGTTTATTTAAAACAAACAAACCAATTCAGTCACTGTATTTAGGGGTCAAATGATGGTCTGGCATGAACAATGAGTTAATTAAATACAGGGCAAGAAAATTTCCTTCACTGCTGGTGCTAATTTTGCCTGTCGCTCCTGCCCATGTGTGGGAGATAGCAGAGGATCAGCCAGTTGCACATGGGGCAACCCTGTGGTGCCAGCTGGGGCAAACACAGAAGATGACCCACTGGGAAAAATGTCACTGAGAAAAGTTCTTCGGGATTAATTCAAATGCAACAAAAAACCAAAATAAATCTATGGATGCTGAAGTGGGAATGGCAGGAATAAAGTATCTTGTGTAACTTTTGTGAGTCCCCCTCCTTTTGACAGGGTTTATAGTCCCACATAGCTGTGCTTTTTAGTTTTCTAAATTAAGCTCAGTGGGAGGTATTGGGGCTGGGGTTTCCTAGAGTCAACGGGTCTCATCTTCCACAGACTTCCAGGAAAACCAAATCCCTCACCCTTCACTCAGGAAAACTCCATTGTGAAGCTTTAAAACTAAAGACCTCTGGTATTTCTTCTTCATGGAACATAAAATTTTTAAATGGCTTCTTTCCCAAGGCAGATGACAGGAGGGAGCTTGGATCGTGGTTTGTTTCCCACATTTCCCCTCATAGGCAGAGCAACACTCGACAGGATGGTGTTGCTGTGACACAGAGATGTCTCTGACACTTGGCCTCCAGTCTCACACCCCAGCAACTTACACAACTTACACAAGCAGGACAGAAGGAGGCCTCACGGGGACCGTATGTCTCACCATATGGTCTCCCCTGCCCCGGGGGGAGGCTCTGGGGCTTTCCAAGGAATAGGTTACTACACCTAGAGGCAGTGAGGCCAGAGAAGGAACAAAGACCATCTGCAGGCACAAGGGAATGTGCTGGTGCAGCTACCAGGAGCTGGCTGGAGGCATGGTAACAGGTTAAAGCTCAGAACGTTTTTTTATAGAGATTCTGTTCAAGAGCTAAGGCAAGACTTGGTCCAGAGCTGAACGCTCCCAAGGAGTTTACAGAACTTCTGTCTTTCACCAGTGCAATTATAATATTGTACAGAGGTGGCTTTCACCAGGTGGGAGCTGGCAGGCCTTACCTACCTTTCAGATTTTCCAGCTCATAAAAATGAAATTACTTCTGCTTGGGCCATGTTTATCTCTGCATGGCTGTCTTTTTGACTACTTGGGGTTTTTTTACTTTAAGGGCAGTACATTTAGTATTTTAGAGAATGTAAACCCAAATAAATGCAAGAAACTGGTGACACTTTTTTGGAGGATTTTGTAAAGCTGACTTTTATTGCAAAAGCTTCAGGTTTATCCTGTAACTTCAGTCAACAGTTGGGATGTGCTATGAAAGCAGAAATTTTACTGGAAGAGACAGGAAGGCTCTTTGAAGCCAACTGTTGATTCTCTGTGGCTTTCTAATGTGATTTCCACATGCACATCATGCTTCTGCAAGGTGTGGTTTTAACCACAGTGCATACACACACAGTGGGAAGCTAAGAGCTCAAGCTACTGGGAGACTATGCCAATGCCAAACAAAAAACCACAATTAGGCTAAATAGCCTCTCCTCTACTGAATAATTGTCATGTTACCATGCTCAGTTGTAAACATATTTCCCTAAGAAACAATAAAAGAGGACAGACTATCTTAATAAGATGCTAATAATTCCTATCTTCAAACAGTATTAAAATAATTGTTAAATAATTATATATCTTTTCCTGATACAGATAATCACATAAATACATATGATATAATGCACAGTGATGTTTGAAATGTTTAGAAAATTTAAAGACTTAAATAAATATACATTAGGGTTTTGCAAAGACAGATGGAGATCCTTGCTAAATCTGTGTGAAGAATCTGTGTCTTGATTCACCTTTATGCATTCCTTGGTGAGAACAGAGTCAGCTAAACATAATTCTCTCTCTATAACACTTGTCATGCATATGTAAGTGCCTGCTAGAGAAAAGACACATGATAAAAGGTAAATATCATATACTACAGCAAATATGTATTATGATAATTTGGGGAACTCTGCTCAAGGCCAACAGAGATTTTTGATGGAACTATATGCTGTGGGAGTGGGAAAAAGTAATTAAAAGAGATATCTGAAGATAGAAGACCTGAAGAGAGATCAGCAGGATTATAATTTTAAATAATATTTTCCTCAGTTATTGTTATCATAGCTTCACAAAGACTTTATAAACTGGACTCTTGCTTCTTGGTATTTTATAGCCTGAGATTGATGGTAATTGATTCGAAGGCAAAACCTGAGGTTGTGTAGCATATATAAGCACATACAGTTTGGATACAGATGTGCACAGTAAAAGGTGAATAAATAAAATGTGTAGAAAAGAAGTAAAATATCCATTGCAGATCTTAGACATTACATATCAAATTCCCAGGGGAGATTGGGTAGCAGGAGAGAATAGAAATGCATATTCCCTTTGAAAAGAAAGGCTCTGTGGGAGTCTTCATTTTCTCAGTTGTACTCTGATCCACAAGAGAAAAGGAATACTTTAGCTTAGTTCTTTCTATCAGGCTCAACAAATGGTGTGACTTCACAGTACAAAAGGAAGCAGGAATAATTTGTCTCATGTTTTGACTTTACCCAAGGCATGTACAAAATCCAACCATGAACTGAAAAAATTAACCAAGTTTTAGCTCAAGTTTTATAACTGTGGCAGCTTATATAATTGGCAAAAAACAGAGAAGCTCTTTAGAAAGGCAACACCTTGCAAAATAGAGATCTCCCAATTAACAAAAGAAAGCTGTCCAGTTGTCTTTACACAAAGTACTGTCAAACATGAAGACTCATCCAGACTTAGCACTGAGGGCAGGTAAAAGAGAAGTGATGAATTGGCCAAGTACTCTCCAGCAGACTTTGTGCTTCTGAAAGAGAAAATAATGTAATGTTTCTGATTATCAATTTTTCTGAATAACTGAGTGGGGTTTGGGAATTAAGAGCTTAACACAGCAGGAAGTCTAACTAAAAGTGGACTTGATCAAAGTTGTTCAAAAGTTAAATGTACTGTCATTAAAAACCTAAATGTACTGTCATTAATTTTAAATAATTTAGCAAATTATAAGAGTTCATTAGTGCATGGCAGTTGGCTTCTACCAAAACACCCTGCTGCTTCAATATGAGATTTAATTGAGAGGTATTAAAATTATTTTCTAAAAGAAGGAGTACAAGGAAATCCTGGTAATGTATTTGGTATATGCATCATCAAATTGTTTTTCTTGCTAATCTGTAATGCTCCCTTTTCCTTATTTCTTTTATTTAGAAAAATATAAAAAATTAAAAGGAAAAAAAAAACATTTTGAATACATTAATACAGAGCAGCTGGGTGAGTAAAAAAGTCATCTAACCTCTAGAATCTTAGCTATCCAACAACCAGGAGTGGGAAAAGAAAAGGTATGGGGGAGGATGGGCAAACTCCCCAAACCAAATATAAGTGCCTTGGTTTGGAGGTCAGACTTAATGGTTTCACAGTACATTAACTCTGTAAATTAAAAAACAACTTTAAATAATCTGCATGTGATTGCAACGCTATGCACTATAATCAGCCTGCTCTGGGCAAACAGAATGCCTCTAAATATACAAATATAGTTTTCAGAACAGGCTGCACCAACATCTTTACTTCCTAGCCAGCTATTGCTGCTGCTATTAGTTTTGACTCTGGGAATGTTAATAACTGTAAATGCACACAGCCAGCAGGCAGCTACCCTAGATTTGCAGCTGTTTTGGTTACTGAAGGAGAGGTGGTAGCTGCATGGAGACTCTCAGGACAGACCAGTCTGCACTGGTAAGACTGGCACCTGAGGCTCACTTTGGTAGCCTGCAGCCAACACACCCTTTCTGCCTCTCCATGGCTGCTACTGTGGAAGGAGGGCAGCCAAAGAAAGAAAAGAAAGAGGCCAAAAGAGGAAATTGGATTCACTTTCCAGTGCTCCTGCAGCAGAGCTGAGCATCTTACAGTTTTTCTTACAGGAAGTCGAAGTGATTTCAGACATGAAGTAAGATAGGCGTGTGGGCCATGCCCAAACCTCATCCTGCCCTTCCGATAAAGCAAAGGGAATTGCTGCCAGACTCCCCGGGGAGAAGTAAGGGCTGAGCCCAGAACACGGCACTGGGAGGGACTTCCCGCCCCTGCTCCAAATGACAGCGCATCATCTCAAGTACACGTTTAGGAAATTCTTTCCCTAAATCCCCTCAGGCTCTTCCTCGAAAGCTCTTCCTGAACCCCTGGCCAGTTTGTGCCGGATGTCTCTCCTCCATCATGCACTGCAGGTTTCGAATGCAGCTGTGCCGGTTTTCAGCTAATGAACTGAATGTCAAATGACCTCAGCTCCTCTGGTCTCCTCCAGTAGAAGAAATGGTTGAAGGAAAATACTATAATCTTTGACCAAAACCTTCCACCAGGGTATAAAAAGATAAGATTATTTTTCCTTAAGCTAGGCTGCCAAAATTCCACCTTTCTGTGAGTCTGTGGAGTGTAAATTACACACACCTGCTGCTGAGAAAATTCAGTAGCCCAACCATCTCTTCCCAATACCCCACCAGCACTGATACACATTTCTAACATCTCCTAATAAACAGAAAACTTAATACAAAACTTAATACTAATATAACATTAGAGTCAAAGGTAAGGGAACTGGAGTGTCAGGGAGTTAATGTGTGCATTTCTAAGAAAAAAACAAATTTGTTCATATTACAAGTTTATTAGTATTCCTTTTTCTATTCCTTGTCAGCAGTAAGTACAAAAGCACTACTGTTAAATAGATTAATACGCTGTATAAAATTCATTGTCAGAAACTGTAACCAACTGTGACTTTATTGTTGTTCAGACCTGCAAACTTCACTGACAAGAACTTAAAATGGCACCAACAAAAGAATCTAAATCTTCTAATTTACACCATTTTCCCATAAGCTATTGTAGAAATAGTCAATAGTGTTCTCAAAATACGTGGGGTTTTTCCTACAAGCCACTGTAATAAATAGTAATTAATACAATGGAGCCTTTTGATTTTGATCCACAAAGGGGTTATGATGGTAGTATACATTAGTTTGTTCATTATTATACTGCACAGGATACAAATTATGATTAATGACTGAGTCAATTGGAGGTATAATTAATTGTCAGAACAAAATTACAATTTAAAAGAGTAAAAGAAGTTTTTGAATTACATAAATTATTTAATTGAAGGAGACCCACCATGTGGACCTCAAGAACAGTTCCTGAAATGCACAATAAGGGTGTTAAATTCAGGGATCACCATTATTATAGGAACACCAAAGATAAAGCATGGCTATTATTCCATTGTTTACATCATTACATTTCTTTCAGCATGAGTAAAACAAGCAGAAGTGCGTTTAATCTTTGCTTCAAATTTCTATTTCTGTTTATAAAGGTTCTCATGCTGCCACATGAATTTTGTCTGTGAAAACTGTTAACAGTGTATGTTTTGAATCCTGGGGTTCATATAAAGACTCTAAAAATACTGCTTTGACATAATGTCAAGGATACACTTGACCAAAACAGCTCACAAAAATGTGAACTACCAAGGTTTTCTAATTTAATTTTCAACCTTAACATTTTGTTCATGTTAGTTCTGTGTTTTAATATAACTATTAAACATAAAAGTACTCTTCCTCTTGAGCTGACAAAGCTCAGCCTTTTAACACAGAAGCTCGTATTTCAAAACTTTGTAATACAACAAACTGCTGCTAGTGGTGTCAACGTATCTTTACCATTTTTCCTCCAGAGATTTCCTTTCTCTTTTCTTTCTCAAGTGACAACTGCCTGTGAAGTTTCTTTATCTGTAAACACCAAGACTAAATATCAGAAAAGATGAAGGACCGCAGGCCCAAGTCTCTACTGAGATCTCCATGAACCCCTGTTCTAATCAGCTGCACCTGCATTTCTGGAGACTGAAGGTGACCTTTAATTATACAACAAACTATGACTACTGCTTTGAATTTTGCTACTGCTTTGAATTTTGGAAGTTTCTTGCAATATGCAAAATCTACCAAAGCTCAGTATTTTTCAACCTATCGGTTTATATGGAAAACTCCTTTCAATAGAGGAGTGTCAGTATTTTCATATTCTTTTTAAACATTAACATCATCTACTCACCACTGTCTGATTTAATACAAGTATTAGAAGGAATGATGTCTTCTATGTCCGGTCTTCAAAAGCACATGGTACATAAAAATTTAACATAACCCCCTGAACATAAGCAAAATAATAAAACTTCAAAAGGATAAAGTTGCACTTTTATACTGAGACATCCAAACTACCTCACCATTGCTCTTTTTAAAAATACTCTTAGAGAACCCAAAATCTCATGCTATTATCTACTTTATCTACTCCCAAGAATTTCATTGTATCCATGATCACAAAGCATAGACTAGTTTAAACTTTATTCAGGTATGTCCCTGTTCAGAAAAGCACAGACACAGAAATAACTGATTCAGCCTTTTCTTTCTATATGGAATTACATAATACGGTCACATTTGCAAAGAGACAAACAACGCTTTGTGAGCTTTATGTCCTCAATATGGATTTGACCCCAAACACCTACCCAGTCAGTCAGATCTTAAGAAGACTCATTTTCAGAGCTCACTGCATACCTATTGTATGACAGCTAAACGTGACTAGACCAACAGAAACAAACTCCCTAATGTCTACATTGTTAATTATAGCAGAGCAGTAATTAAGTTACCCCTTGCTGCTTCGATGTAAGACAACAGGAGAACAATGGCACAGTCTGATAAGAAATGAGAAACACATGCACCAGAGACACAACAGACAGACCAGTACCAGAGTACCATGACTATCTCTTTTTGCTGGCATCAGAGACAATGAGAGCTGCACTGAGGCAGTCCTAGCCCAAGGAGACGGTGGAGATTTTCACCATGTATTCACCAATTCAAGCCAAACGTCCTCCACCATCCCTGTGACTCAGTTCATCTGCATAATTCTCGGGTTTTCAGGAAGAGAGGAAACCATCAGTCTTTGAAACTGAATTTCCTTAACATAACTTTGGTGCCTAGAATACCCCATTGATGTAGTTTGTGGTTACTTGTACATGGTGGCCCTGAATAAAATGAGAGAACATAGGGGCAGTAGTCTGCTGAAGCTGGAGTTCCAACACAGCCTCCCTAAAAAGCCTAAGACATGGAGCCTGAAGGCTAAGTGAGGTAGGGAAGTAGCCAACAAAATTACCTTGATGAAAGACATCATGTAGCTTCCACCTCCCCCTCAAAGAAGATACACTCATCACTTACATATTCATCATTAAGCAGGTGATGAATGGCAGAACAAGCAGAAAAGGAACACAAAATGCTTTAAATATGCCCAGAGCCCAAGTCGGATGTGAGTTTTGCACATTCCTTTTGTGAGGTGCAGTAAGGAACCTACAGTGTGGTATACAGGGAATCTAGTGACATGTCTCTCTTTGTGGCTAACCAGCCACAAAGGCAGACTCCACAAGAAAAGGGAGCTACCTCTCCCTTAAAGAACCTGGCAATGGGCTCTGGCTCACCACAAACCTGGAATCGTCTACACTACAATGGTCACTTTGCACTGGGAATATACACAGCCTGCAAACAAAAGGTATAAATGAATTCCCCACTCGAAAACGCTGAAGTTTGAATTTAAGAATAAAACTGTTCAGCTTTCATAAGCTGAAGATCTTTCTGGTCTTTATTTTTGCTTCTTGTTGATATTAAAAAAAAGGAAAAGGAAGCACTGCAAAACCTGAAGGACAAGGAAATCACTGTATGATGTTAGAGCTGGAGTTTACCTACTTCTCAATAAAAAAGAAAGGCAAGAAAAGATGCTGAAAATTACTGAATACACAGATTGGAAGCTGCCCAAGCCAAGCCCAAGACAGAGGAGATTTCAAACAACCTGTTCCTGAGCAATTAGAAGAAAAGGGATGTCAAAACTTGA
This sequence comes from Rhipidura dahli, assembly GCA_013399225.1. Taxonomy (NCBI): domain Eukaryota; kingdom Metazoa; phylum Chordata; class Aves; order Passeriformes; family Rhipiduridae; genus Rhipidura; species Rhipidura dahli. The sequence continues at coordinate 1,501,160 of VXAC01000790.1, read as the reverse complement.
GGAAAGAAGAACAGGATTTGCTCACACCTCACAGGCTCACCTTCCGAGGTGTTTTTCAAGAGGGGCTGTAAAGAACACACCCATCACAGCTCCCTGCTACGCCAGTGTTGTTTATGGCAGCTCTGAAACTGCACTGTCACAACTCCAGCTGAAGTCTAGAAATTGAGGGAAATCCCTGGTAAAGAGACCTTTTTTTTAGATGCTGCAAGGAATATTCAGAATTGGCTAAATACCACTTTTCAATCTTTGAATTAATTTCGGGTTACGCCCATTTTGCGCCAAAATGCTTCTAACATTTATAGGGTATACAATCACTTGCTGCTTGTCACACGGCAAGATACAAGTTGACACAAGAAAGGACAAGATTGTATACATGACATTAGGAGCTGATGGGAGAAAGGTGCAAGAACAAAGGGGACTCTGAAGTTCATTGAATCTCTCTGAAGAATGTCACATGGAGAACAAATCTATCAAAACCGTGGAGACAAGAGAGAGCAAATGGCACTTCCTAATGTGCTAGGAACTGGGGGTGCCTCATGGGGGGATGCTTTCCTGGACTGCTGAGCTCAGCCATTACATGATAGATGTGTTTTAGCTGAATTAGACTCTCCAGATGCCTCAAGGTTGTAACAAACCCATCAAAGCCTCAGTTTATATTAATAAGCCAAACTCAAATGGGCACACTGCAGGTGCCAACTTGCAAGCAGATCTGCCAGGCCCGCCTCGGGGATGGCAAGAGCATTTGGAAGCAAAAACAGCCTCAGCCATGTAATTTTTGTCCATCACCACCAGTCCATCAGAGCTCCAGGCAACCAACTCCTCCTCAGATGAATTCCAGAATGTTTTAGGTCAGACACAGGCAGACACACATGAGTATGGTCACACAGCCACCCTCAGAGCTTGTAGGTTGGAAATGAAGGCACCTACAATGGACACACTATTGTGCTTAGGCAGTTAATACCTGGATGGACATCTGTATCACAGTTTTGGATCTAGCTGTCACTCAGTCCATGCAAGACCTGCTATAGACATGAAAGTTATGGGCCAGGAGAGAAAATAACCTTTCTGCTTGCCTGAATATATGTGCATTTCATCTGATAATATTCAAATCTCTTTAGCTACATTATAATGAGGTTAAAGCAAGAAAAATTTCCCCACCTCAAATATTACAAATGTCAGTAATGAGAACAGTAAAAATGTCACCACACGGAGAAAAGAGTGAAATTAGCATATTCAGAGGAATATTATACCCATGAGTGAAATAATGCAATCAGCTAGCTGCAAGATAAAGCTAATTTGGTTTCCAACAGTTTATCAACAATACACTGCTCCTTTACATTAACAAATTTAACCGATACCATATCCTGCAAACAAGAATAATTCACACAGAATATTACACTGTGTTAATTAAATAGCTGGAATAGAAAAGGTCAGGCCATGACTGAAAGATGCGCATATGGGTTGTGAAGCTATGAAAAGATGGAATGATTTCAAATCAAGCAATTAAAAGAAATTATTTAAATCATCATTAAATCAATAATAAATACACTTAGATATTTTTGAGCCTGTTTTGAAAACCCTTTTAGTTGCTGTTTCTCAGAAATTTCTCTTTCTTGACCCAGGAAAGAATAAAAATATCTTGAAACCCATCATAAGATGAGGTGGCTTGGATAAGTTATCAATGAGTTATCCTGCTTATATTCAAGTTCTCATTTGACTGTGCAGATATGAGGCATGAGGCAAGTTTTGAAGAGGACACCACAAAGCCCCACTTGCCTTATTTCCGGATGGGTTTTTGGCCACTAGAACCATGAAACTACCACAATTACTACAGTTAATTGAAAAATGTTCAAAGAGAGAAGTACTTTTTCACTTTGTTTACTTCTGAAAATAACAGCACTCTGTCTTTGGATGAATGCCATCAAATCACTTAAATTATAGTAGTAACATACCCTTTTTAAATTGAAAGAACATTTTGGCATGGGCTAAGCTATGCTGAGGTGGTAATATATGAAAAAGACTTAGTAAAATGGGGAATTAATCTTATTTGGAGCCCCAAAGCACTACTGGAATATCCATCAGTCACGAGCAAGTCTGACTCTCACCCTGTATTTTTACTGTACTTTTGTCACTTCAGCTGTACACAGCAGGCTCAAATTTGAGTTTGCTCTCCTATGTCCCCCCACTATTTAATTGTGTGTGAATTTTATTTTTCCTAGGGTATTTCCTGATCTTTTACAGACAAAATATAATTTTCTTTTGATCATAGTTCTGCTGATTTCAGTTAGCATATACTTCATTTTTGCCTTTTCAGTCTAGGAAATGGAACTGTGTGGACTAAACAAAGCATGATGTCTGGTATGTTTTGAGAATTTCATGGGACTCTGTGATTTTGGCTGCAAAACTGTGGGATGAGGGCCACGTGTGAAATTCAGCTGCGCACTGCCCAGCACATCAACAGTTATGACATTGACATTGGACCTAAAGCCAGTCTGTGGGGATCCCATTGTTCAGCTTTCCCCATTTAATTACACGGGCATTTATCAAGCCAACTTCCAGACTTTGTGACAGAACGCCTAATCAAGCCATGCTGTAATACCCAATTTTTTAGGCAAGATGAAGTACTGTGCAGCATACGAGCCATTAATTTTATGACAAGTGCAGATGGTTGATATACAGATAAATTCTCACAGAACCTAATTGAATGAATATATACTTCAATCTATTTAAATGATACTACTAATGACCATAGTGTTTCCCACATGATGGTATATTCACCCGAAATATTTTTTAATGGATTTCAGTGCTTGCTGTATCTGAACCCTAGTATTTTCTTCCTCCCAATTCGGACCATGGTTGATTTGTTTCCAACAAAGCAACACGATTTCCTTCTCCCTTTAGAAGGATCGACACCCGTGGGACGCCCTGCTGCAGCACCTCCCCGCGCGAAGGTACCCGCGCTGCGCTGAGGGGCCCGCGGCCGAGAGGGACGTCTCGGCGAAGGAGCCGATGGAGAGGCTCGGCGGGCCCGCTCGCGGCCCCGCTTCAGCCGCCGCTTCGCCCTCCCCGTGTCAGCCC
>VXAC01000790.1:1417115-1497535 GCA_013399225.1 Rhipidura dahli | reverse complement strand
CACTGCTTCTTCTTCATGTGGCTCATGGACAAGAAGGGTGAGCGGGGTCGGGGGCGGCGGGGCCGGGGGTTCGGGACGCCCCGACCCGCTCCTGTGGCTTCCCCCAGGTCAGGCGGGGCCGCCGTGGCCATGTCCCCCGACGCCGCGGCCCTGGGGCCGGTGGCCTCGGCCTTAAAAAGGGTTGACTAATACTCTAAAGGCATAATGACTCGTGTTTTCAGTACACTGCCCAAGTGAAGGCACATCAGAGTCCATTCACAAGGAAGATAGTTAAACTGAACGAAATTAGGGTACCTGACGTCGCAGCTGAGGTGTGGATGTGGAGGAGTGTGCTCCAGTCAGGCATTGCCGTCCGGCTGTTTGACCTGGAGATGGTCGTGATTTCTGGTTACCAGCTGTGAAACAAACACATGTTGATGTTTGGATCAAGTAATGGCATTGCTCAGGATGGCCATTGCATCTTGAAAGAAGTGCTTCATTTTTAAAAGCAGGCTGGACATGAAGTCTGTGGTTTTCATTGTGCGAGGCAGATGAAAAGGTAACACAGAGATGTTGCACTTCGGTGTTTTGAAGAGGAGCACGAGGGAGAGTTTCCTAATTTGTGCTCAGGTCATTGCATCTTGGTAGTAAACTTCCGAAAATGGTGTTTGTCTAGTCTAGAGGACTTCTCCAGGGTCTGCCTGGTTCCTCTGTGGTCACCCAGGGGACCATTCCAGCGAGGTCAAATACCTGTGTTTGCAGATTACAGCTTGTGGGCCTAAATCCACTGAAGGGATTTCTTCTAATTCCTGTTTAAACAGACCTCTAAACAGGAGATAGGTGCCAATGGACCCCTGTGGCTCCTGATCTTAAGTGCTGTTTATTCCATTTATTTAGGAATTAATAGCTCGTTTGTGGGAAGGGAAAGGGAAGAGGACGGAAAGTGAAAGCAGGCAGGGAGAAAAGCTGTATTTGACAAGGCCTGTCTCAAAATTGGAATTACTTTTCCTAAAACTGAAGAGGCATTGGGGGAGTAAAATTTACTGGGCTGAAAATACATTCTTCAAATGAGTTAATGGTGGCTGTATATCCAGTCTTCTCTCAAGCAATTTAGACTTAAGTTGGCAATTTCTATCTAGACTGATATATAATAGTGTTATTAATTATCTTAAAGTAAGTTATTGTGGTTTGTACAATGGAGACTGACTCTGCTCATGGTATGAAGGAAATAAAAGTAAATGTGAACCTGTGCTTAGAGAGCTGAGTCTGTATTTTTATTTCTGCCTTTTCCTATGAAGTTGATCCTCAGCAATGCGAAACAGTACTGGAAAAGTTTTGAAATAACTCATGGGAGAAGAAACGTTGGTATTTTGTTCTTTTTTAATGTTATTAGTAGTGTAGTTGTGGGATTTCTTGGTTTCACATATAGGCTGTTTTGATGGGATTATGTATAGAGGTGTCTTTCTCATTTCCGTAACTGATTGCTTTGGAGGCGTTTTTTGGTTGTGTTTTTTGGGGTTTTTGTTTGTTTGGTTTTGGTTTTGTTTTATTTTGTTATTTTTGTTTTATTTCCATGTTCGTTGGGGGTGCAGATACAAACAACACCTTTGCTCTTGGTTTGTTGCTTTCCTCGTTGAGAGAATGTTGGTAGGTAACCTGAATAAAGCATCTCAACTCACTGGCTGTGTGCATCAGGAGTACATACGGGCACTGGAGCGAGTTCTTTCCAGATCAGCAAATTTTGTGAGGGCCCTGATTGTTTTCTGGTATTTGTTTCATGCTGTTTTCTGAACCTGGGTGATTCCCACAGAGATTGTGGTGCTGTTCACCTTGGAAGCGATGGCGAAGTCTTGCGACTTGGCTCCTCATGGAGCAAAGAGGAGAGCTGCTGAGCCCGAGTCAGCCATGGGGCACACTTCCACTGGAGGCGTGTTGTGGGGAGTTACCTGCTCTTTGGAATACATGTGTTCCAGGAGGGAACTCTACACTGCTCTGAGTGTAAAGTTGGTTGAATCTGATCTTGCAAGGGCAGTATTTCACTTACTTGCTTTTACACCAGGTTTACTCTGGAGAGGCTACACCATTTACTCTTTGACTTCAATCATCTGTCACTGGAGTTGGCTAGTAAAGGAGCTGTCAGGAAAAAATGTATTTGTGAAGTGTCAACATGTTAAACCTGGCATGTATCAGAAGTATGACACTGTAGATGAGGCATGTCAGAATCTGAGAGGAGATTTTGCTGTTAGATAGTCCTATACTTCACAGTCAGAGGTAAATCTAACTGATTAGTATCTGCCTGCTGTCACTTAAGTCTGATTTTGTGTTACAGTGCTTCAGAAGAAGTTCAAGAAGTATGGGTCTTCATAGTTCACAGCATAAATCTGTATCCATACCAGACTTCTGTTGTACATTTTGTGCACCTGCACTTTGTTTCAATACTGCTTGTAGGGGTTTGGTCACTTTTTCCTTCTTTTTTTAGCTTCTTAACTAGTTGGAAATTGAAAGATTAAATATTCATGAATGTACATGTTAATAGTTACAAGAAGCATTTCCTGGGCTCCGTGATCAAGTTCTATCATAGCTTCTCAGAGAAGTGTGGGATCCTCTGAGGACAGCAGTGTTTATTTTTAGTGAAAGGTGTGCTAAATAAGCTCTGTTCTTCAGTTTTGTACAGAAGGGTTCCAGGAGGGAGGAATTAATGTTTTTTTGTTTTCTAACCTCAAAAGGCTTCTTGGGACCTTTTTATTTCTGGCCTCCTGAGGGTAGCTCCTGGATTCTTTCTGAAGGCCTGTTTGTAGCCAACCCAGGCAAGGCAGTTGGGGAATGGGAGGAATACATGGGCTGGGAAAGATGTGTAGATGGTGTCACTTCTGGCTCCCTGAGGAATACTTCTGGCAACTGCCTCCTCATAGGATGACCCAGAAGGGGTCTTGGTGCCAGAAGCAGCATGACAAAAAGTCTTGGTTGACTTAAGCCCATGTTCTTGTGGATCTGTAGGGATATCATGTTTTTATGAAGTTGAGGATGATTTTTCATCAGGCAAGTAGCGATGGTCTTCACAAGGCTTCACACACACACAAAAAAATCTTACTTGAAGATCTGAACAGACTTGAAAATGACATTTTTGAAGAGTGTTCAATGCTATGTTAAAGGGTCTGTGAGGCACTGGAGGAAGGCTGAATTTAGCCCATATCTCTGTAAGCTGTTTAAATTGAAATCTACATTGTATTTTTGCTGAGCTCTTGCCCTTCTCAAAAATACATTCATTTTCAGATGGATAATGAGGCTTACATATAACAACTGAAAGTTCTTTGGGAAATGAGCTCTATTCCTGTTCCTGCCTCCCAGCTTCCTGTGGCTGAATGGAGAGTTGTGCCACCCCTTGGGGATTTCCATGCTCCTTGTCTGGGTGCTGTATGAGGACAGTGGTGGCGTCTGTCATGTTTCTTAGTCCTGTTCTGGGATGAGTGCATGTTGAAAATCAAGAATTATATTTACATATGTCATTTTTGAGTATGTGCCATTTTGGGTGGGTTTGAAAACTTTCCTGTGTGTAGGATTACAGGTGTTGTCTTGGTTTCTTAGTGAAGAAATTTGAAAAGATGGAGGGTGCTATGGAGCTGCATGTGTCTTATTTGGTGCATTTTCTTTAGCAATAGGATTAGAGAGTCCTTGTTTAAATTTTAATTATCTTTAGAGATTTAATAAGACTGAAATTAAATGGGAAATTACTTCAGTGTGCTATTGAATGGACCCTTGTTGTTTACATGATTAAAATTAGCTTCAATTTGTCACATGATGCTTGAGTGTTTATGTACATTTTGTGCCTTGAGTGTTTCATTTCCTGAGAACTGTAAATACAAGCACACAGGACTGTTAGGATGTTTATATATCTAACTTGAAATCAAAAGCTTCCCTGCATCTGGTTCACCAAGGGGGTTTTATTAAACTCCTAGTTATAAGGTGAGACCTAGAAGGAGTATATGTCAATCTTCATTATGCTCCCATGTAAGCAAGAAGAGGCAATGAAGAACGAAATATTTTATGATGGTTTACATTGAACAAATTGAATAGAATGGTGATGTTTTTCATTATTTTTTGCAATACAGTGAACACAGTTTATACTGAGTTTGAAGATGAGACATTACTTGTAAAAGTGGAATGTAATCTATTTCTTGGTCCTTTTTTATAAAATTTTTTATGCTTACGTGGGTTGCATGGACAATCTTAGTAACTTTATTTTGCTGAAATTAAATTTACGCAGCAATGTTATTCTAGTGATTACATTATGAAGTAGAGAGAAAACTTCAATAATCAGATTCTGGTTTTAATCAAGATTGGCTTGTCTGTTGACACCATGAAAGTTTTTTTTTTTTTATGAGTAGTTATTAGTTTCCTGAATATCAAACTTCTTATTTTATTGCTGTCTCCTAAGTCATGTGTCTTGGTTTCCTTCTCTGAGACATTTGATAGTTCTTTCTCTTCCACCTGGGAATTTTGAGATTAAATCCTGTAATGCAGTCTGACAGAATTGTCATGAATATTGAGTACAAGTACTAAATCGGACCTTACTAATATAAAAATGTCTTAATAACTGTTCTCCATATAAAATAAACTACACATGATGGATAAACAGAATTGCACATGGCAGCTTTCATGTTTGGAGTTCCTGGATTGTCACTTGGTGCTGAAAGCATGTAAGTGCTAGTTTTGCTCTCAGTGGATCTTTGGATACCTCTGCCTCACATCTAGGGTCACTGGGGCAGAAGGGAGGTGACTCCAAGTGAACTTGTTTTCCCCCTGAGATTTTAGTCTAGGAAATGTTTGTGAAATGCCTTTGGGTATATTTTGAGAGATGTGAAAGTGTGTACAGAGAGGAAGCAGGTTGTTGTTCCAGAAGTCAGTAAAAACGTGAATGGCCAAGTGAATCCAGCAGGTGGGAAAAATTTTCTGAAGTGTTTCCATTGTGCTTGGCATTTCAGAGTCCTTCTCTGTCATTCAGGCTTTTGGACAATGTAAATATAAATTGGAATGTGTTACTAATAACTTAGAAGAATTGTTGCAAGTGTAGTTGCTGATAGGTTCCATTGTTGCTATAGATGGATTATGTGAAGTACTTTCCATCGTGGCACTCACAAGAAAATGGAAGTTTTTGATGGAAGTGTTCGTAGTTCTGTCATGTCACAGGTGCTTAACAGAAGGACGAAATAGGTGACTTGTGAACCTTGAAAGTCTGAGAATTTTCACCTTTGGCAAAGAAATGCATTTTCATATCCTTTTTGTCATGATCTCAGAAACAGACTTGACTTTTCTCAGATTCATGACTGCAAGATGAGTGCCCAGTGTTTTGAAATGACCAATTTGGTAATTCATACGCTAAGTCCAAGTGTGAGTCTCAGCTAAAAACATCAGTAAGACTGGGCATAAGCCTGTAAGATTTTAATATAACTTAGTGACATAAAGCCAAAGGGATTTACACACTTCAACAATAGAAGTTTTCTGGCATTGTGACTTTGGTAGGTTTGTACAGCCAACAAGAAATACCCATGGGAAAACTTAGAGATACAAAACTGTGAGTGGGATAGCAAGGGAGCAAGTAAGAAAGGAAAGTGTGATGCAGAGATGAGAGAGTAGTCTCATCATAAACAACTGATTCTACTTAGTATTGTTAGGATCCAATTATTATGATTATTAGAGAGATGCTTCTGCCCAAATTCAGATGCAAGCGAGACCATATGTCCAAGTTCATAATACGGATTTTATTTAACAGTTAATGTGAGGTAGAGAGAGATAGAAAGAAATAAGAAAAAGTGAGGGGAGAGGGATAAATGGAGTGACAGAGAGATTAAGTAGAAAGGTATCAGCACCCATATATCCAGACAGCATCCTGTTGGTCCTCTTCTGATCTTCTCAGTGATGTGTTTTACCATTTATACATTTGAACAAATAAAGGAATAATTTGGCTGCACAGTTTTCTTATTTTATTGGTTAAATGGTTCCCTCTCTTCCATTGCTAATTAGTCCCATGCTTGGTCTTTCTCTCCTTTTGAGTAAGTGGCCTTCCCATCTTAAATGGGTGGGCTATGGCCTCCACTTTCTGGACCCAGTCAGAGCTGATTTTCAGCCCAGTTGCTGAGTTGGCTTTCCCTGTGGATTCTTTGTGTTAATTACCAGTGTTCCCTCAGCTTGTTTATCTCTTCCTAGTCTGAGATAATCGGAAAATAGTATCACCTTTACCTTATCTCAAGTTCCCATCAGGTGGCATAACTTACTGTCCAAATTTCCAGGAATTCATGGAGGCGTATTCAAGGGGGAGGGGCACAATGGAGTGGTCGCAGATGAGCAGTTGCTTATTTATACAATTTGCCATAGTGGGCAAAGTGCTTTGGTGATCTTAAAAGTTTTTCAGGCTGTTATGACCATTTTGTCTCTTACGAATGGCAAAGATTTTAACTGAAACAAGAGCAGCAAGAAGCTCTTTTGGATTGAATGAAAGTTAAATGTGAACTTAGTACTTCAGCTAAGAAAGGAGCAGGGGGAGAATGCCTTGACTCATAAGAAATGAAAGGTGCATGTATTTGGTGAAAATGCAAGTGGTTGATGTACTTGGGCCAAATACAAAAGAAGTTTGAAAGAAAATTACCTGCTTTACTCCAGTCTGTCTCTCTCATCCTGTAGACATATATTGCATGCTATTAATGATGTGTATTTCATTATATTGTAAGTGATACTGATCCACACCTATCAAATCCTGTGAAAAGGGATTAATTTTCCTAAGCTAACAAATCTTGGAAGAAATGAGATGAAGTGTTGCTTTTCATGTGGAGAGATGAAAGAAGCAATTAGAGAGCTGAATATAGGTAAATCCCACCAGATCAGCTTAGTTTTACAAAATTTATTTTAATGAGTGCTGGTGTGCCTATTTGTATAGACATACTTTTCATCTGTATCATCAGAAGAAAAGAAAAAGGAAGACTGAACCAAACTTGGCTTTTGTTGCTTTATTTTATATACTGTGGCTGCATGAATGTCCATAGAATGTTTGTGCAAGTGCTTCCAAAGTGAGTACTCATTAGAGAATTGATTGGCCCACCGTCTTTGGAGTCGGGCATGCTGCAAAAGTCCACTTGATACACAGTCACTGGCAACAGAGTGCTTTAGTTAGGAGCTGATGAGTTGTATTTACTTGATGCTGCTATGATTTATAGCAGTGCTGTCTTGATTCTTAGTAGCAATTCCCATACCTCCATCTGGGCCAGGTTGAGTTGAAAAGCATCAGTAGTGGCTGTAGATAGATGTCCTCTACTGGAGCTGGACCTCTACTGGTCCTTCTGTTGGGTGGGATTCCACCCCAGCTCGGATTGCTGCCGTGTTCCCATACATTCTCTTTATGCTGCTCTCCTTTATGCAACTGCTGTGCCCTTCGCACTCTTCACACAGGTCTTTGCAGCTGTGCAGGGATGCTGGGACAGCTGTTTAAACACTATGTGCTGAACCGTATCAGGAAGCTGTGTGCTTTTCCATGATGGAATTATATTTGCATATAGCTCATGTGACAGTAGTAATGGCCATGTTATCTGGGGTAACGCTCTCCTGAGGCTTTGGTGCGCTGCACATACAAGCACAGTGAGCATGGGGTGATGGCCATAAAGTAAAACACAGGAAGTTCCACCTCAGAATGAGGAAGAACTTTATGTTGTGGGTGGCAGAGCACTGGAACAGGCTGCCCAGGGTGGTCATGGAGTCATGTCTCCTCACTGGAGACACTTAGAATCCATCTGGATGCATTCCTGTGTAACCTTCTCCAGGAGACCTTCAGCCTTGGCAGAGGGGGGTTGGACTAGAGGATCCTCAGAGGCCCCTTCCAACCCTAACAACTCTGTGATTCTGTATGTAATGTGATACACCATGATGTTGGGAAATGGATCAATAGGGAAATCATTTACCAGTGTAAAATACGATCCCTTGCTTTTCTTATGCAGCTGCTGACATAAGCAGAATTAAAGCACTGAAGCATCCCTGAACTGGGTCAGATAGGAAGGTATTTTCTTAGTATCAGTAACTGTTAATAACAGTAGCTTTTAGAAGTTGACTACAGAGGGTTTATTGCCAGGGCAGGTGTGCTCTGATATCTGTCTCCCTTGGTGTATGTTCATATATTTTTACTGCTCCTCATGACCTTCTCTTGACCCGAGTTCTTTCTAATATGACTGCTTCTTCTCTACTTCCTACCTCACTTGTGTTGTGGTTCTTGTCCTCCTGTTTTCCTCTGTTCTCCACTGCTCTTGGTTTTTGAGGAGTAGGAGAGGTTGAATGCAAGAAGCTCAAAGGGCTCAAAGGAGTGAGAAAAGCCCATGGATAGATGAGAAGGGGAGAGTATGGAGCAAGGTAGTGGGTGATGTATGAGAGGCACAGATGCAGAAATAAGATCTGGAGCCAGGGAGAAAGAAGTGCATGGAATGGGCAGGGTGGAGTTGAGTAGGAGGCACAGGGAAATGGATACTCAAGAAGCAGTGGGAAATGAGACTGAGGTAGCCAGCAGCAAATGGGGAGGGGACAGATGCCTGCACAGCACTGTAGGTCACCAGCGTGGCTTTTGTAAACTGCCTTGAGAGGCACTTTTAAAATCAGGAGCTGGGAATCTTTTGGGACACAATTGACCTTTCTGCCTTTTCTTATCTCCAGCAAGGTCCCAGTGTTTGGCCTCTTCACAACTAAACCTCTGAACTCTGCCTGGCACTGTCTCTTGTCAGCAGAGGATGAATTGGCCCTTCCCTCACCCCTGCCACCCCAGAGGTGTCCCGAGCCCCAGCCGCCGGCTCCCTGCAGGGCCCTCTGGGTGCTGCTGACGCACAGGAGGGCGGCTGGTCCTTCTTGTGTGGCTTTGGTGGTGACGGATGTCTGGCCTCCTGATGGAGGCACCGGTGGGATGCAGAGGAGGTTGTGGCCCCTCTGTCTGGTATTTTTCCTCTTCTGGAAAGCCTCATGGAATGGGACAAAAAGTGCTAAAATACTGTTTTGTTTTCCACTGCCTTTCTGCATTTTAAAAACATTGAAATTTTGCCAGTCTCCCTTCTTCTGGAAGTTTTCAATAGTGTGGCAGCCATGCTTCATAAAGGTGGCTGGTACTAACTTTCATAATATGAATGACAACAATAATTTCGCTATTATCAAAGTCCCCTGGGCTTTCTCATAGGTTTTTATTATGGAAGTAGTAAAGTATGTAAGAAAGTTGTATTGCATTCATTTTGCTAGCTGTATGTTTATACTGTATTTATAATTCTGAGCTATTAGTTTAGAATTTTATTGAAGAGAAAGAAAAGTAGATCAACTGTTGTTGTGCAAAAGCAGAATCTATTTCCTTTAAAGAAAATGGAGTCTTTTCTTCAAAGAATTAACATGATACTTATTTTTTCTATCAGAAAAAGAACTAAGTATGAACAAAGAAAGACCATTTTCATTTAGTAATGCTGAACTTACCTGAATTTATTGATTTCTGAATTCCAGTAAAAGCATTACACAACTGCATAAACGAAACAATTTTATTCATTATTTTCAGCAGCTGTTGTTTTTAGGAGTTAGTTTCATGTTATGTTTTAAGTGTGAAAGACAAGTCTGAAGCAAACACAAAATGAGGTTCATTACTTGTTAATAAAGTTCGGGTCGTTTCTGCACTGCTGATTTTTCACGTGTGCATTTTTTTGTTCTGGTAAGAAATGCCTTGCTTGTGAGAAGGGAGCCATGTAAAACAAGGATATTTGCTTGCCTTTTCAGACTGATGAAACAGAGCATAACACAGGTCCTGAAATAATCTTCCCTGTTGTGAAAAATTGTAGTCTGACATTGTCAAATAAAAATATTCTGTTTATATAAAATATTTGTTTAAAAACACCCAAACCCCCAAACTATTGTTAGTGCTGAGAAGAGCAGAAGTTAACTGTAGAAATATGATGTTTTGGCAGTTTTTCATTATTTTACAAATTTTCTTGGAGAGTATTTGAGTTCTCCCAGTGGCAGCATGGTATAGCCTTAACTGAGCAGACCAAAGACCTGATACAAATTTCTTTAAGAAATTTTATATATTCCCAGGGCCAGGGAAATTGTGGCTTGCCTTGCCTTTCTCTTGGTGCTGACATTCAGAGCTATTCCATCACTTCCTGCCATAATTTCTGTTTTTTAATGCTTCTCATGTGTGTGTGCTGTTGTGGCTCTTTAGCTGTGCTGTAGCTGTTAATTGTGCTGCAGGAGCTTGTGATCCATGCTCCAACTTCCTCAAAAGATGTAAATTAAGCTTTCTCATGCAGATTTTTAGTAGAGAGGATTTTTTAGATCTTTTCCTGTTTTTAGAGCTGGGGAACTGTGACTCAGCCAGAGGGAGTGATGTGTTTTGAAAGTGAGAGGTCTTCTGCTTTTTGCAAAGAATGTCGGTCTTTTTGTGGAATACAGGGCATCAAGTATAACTGCAGTTAGAAACTTTTTTGTTTTTCTTCTTTTTTTGATGAGAGCCATCCCTTTTGAATACTTGAGAAAGGTGGTGGTGTTACAATTTTAGTTAATCACATGAACCTAAAAGAATTGATCACGAACCTTAAAAAATATGATTGGCTTAGGACTCATTATAGTGCTGCAAAAGATGTCTTTTAGAATGAACTATGTACCCTAAATAGTGCCTGATGCATTTTAATGCTAAAGTGACACTGAAACTGTTCACACAGTGAAAATTTGAAAGCTCACTCCAGTGACCTTTCCTATAAGTCACAAGACCTGCATGGGTATTACATCAGTGAAGCTCTTCCAAGCTCTTTATTTCCCCTACTTGCAGCAAGGATAATAAAAAGGAGAAGTCTTGCACATAGTGTCCTGCTTAGTGGATGCACTAGGCAGTATTTAATGGAGCTGCCAATCCTTGCTGCACGGCTGCTTCTTGATACTCTGTTGAGGAAAAGCAAAATGCCTCTGTACTTCTTAAAAAGAAGAATTTCATGCACTATTGAGTGGTGTGAGCAAGTACCACCAAGAAAACAACAGAACATTTTCCCTGGCAGATGTGTGTAAGAGAGGTTGGTTTTGTTCTCTGTTGCCACAGGTAAGGCTCTGTAGTTAGTGGTGTGGTAATTGAGCCTGCTGTGCAATTGGGAGTCCTTGAAAGGAGTGGAAAGAGAAAAGAAAGTGCTTCCCTCCCCTTGTGTGGTGCTGTAAGGGCTTAAGTTGTTGGTGTTCATTCAGGAATACAGCAGGGAGAGCTAGAGTGAAAGCTTCTTGTCTTGCACTTTCTGTCATCTTGTTAGTGGCATCCCTACTTTAGCTTCAGAATTAATGAGGAGGTCTAGCCCCCGACTACATTATTGGATATTTTTGTTGATTGCGCTACATCTCTCTTTATGTACACACTGGGACGTCCCACTATGCAGATTTAATTTTATCAAATGGCAAAGATGGATTTAATAATTCACCTGAATCTTCATGTTTTATTAGATATTGGTGTTGAGAGTAGAAAGCAGCTACCTGTGGTGAGAGAAGAAAGAACAACTCATACAAGTATTTGTTAATGTCACAGATTTAGTAAGCACTCAAATAGCTCTTTTTTTGTTGTATCCCAGCACTGCACTCAGGTGAAGAGAAAACCTGATTTATCAGACTTTCTAATGCTAATGGTGAGATTGTCTCCTGTTTGCCTGTGTTCATAGCCTGAATAAACAAGGCAGAGGTCAGGGGAAAGAGAGAAGGGGGAAGCAGAAGTGGCCTGCCCAGTTTCATAAGGCAGGTCATGCTGGCCCAGGGTAGTGCTCTCTTCTCTCTGAGATACTCTGCAAGCATTAAGAGAGGTTCATTGTACTTGGTTTAGTTGCAGATAAAATGGATGCTTTCTCCAGTAAAATGTATAATAACAATAATTGGCTAAAATAATTGGTCTCCTTTGAAGCCAAGAGACATGCTATTAAAGAATAGGAGATATTCTAGTAAGGGGTCTAAAACTGATTCTAAAATCATCATTTTGATCTTCAGGCAAATAGTATTCAGCTCAGCACTTTGTTTATCTGTTCAGGCAAAATGTCAGTCTCTGGATTGCTGAATAGAATTTGCAACACTTGTATAAACTTGCAATGCAGATTTCTAATTTACATATTTTTCCATTTTTTCTCATTGTTGATGTTTAACTGTTAGAATATTTCAAAATCCTTCACTGCCACGTGGAAGGAAGCTTCATTACTTGTAAACTACCTTTTCATATATCCAAAAGCTTAGATTAGGCTTGTTCAGTTCTTAAAAACAGGACTATTTTATTTACAGTACCAGACTTTTAAATTGCTATACAAACTCCGAAATACTTGCTTTTTATTTATGGGTCTAGTATGTCACCAACCATGGTTAAATCTGTAGTTGTGGAGCCAACTCTGAAGAACTTGAGTCATTAAGTCCGTAATAACCAAGTGTAGAGGACTAGAGAACAGGAAAATTAAGTGATACTTTCCTTGACATATTTTTAGAGATTGATGATGTGCTTGCCTACTATGCTGGGATAATGTTAAAATAGAATAGGTCCACTCTTCACATGGGCTTGGCTTCATCCATGCAAATGAGATGAAAGCACCTTGCAGCCTCTTGATGTGGTAGTTTCAGCTTGTTTTTCTTTCTAACAGGTGCAGTCAAGTTCTTGTATCTAGAGTAAACAGAAAAATAAGGACTTTGATATGCTTTAATGAATGTTGGGGAGGGCTGTGTGTGGAAAAGAATAAAAATAACTTAAAAACAGGAGCAGTATTTACAGTACAAACCAGAAGTGAGCAGTGCAATTAGGGTGTGTACTTAATGTCTTGGTTTCCTTACAGTCAGGGTGTACATAAAGAAAGATGCAGCAGCTCAGGAATTGTGGAGTGGCTGTGTGATTGTCATAATAACTCTCAATTGCATTCTATTTAGTGTTGTTTCTCAGAATTATGTTCTGTCAGCTTCCATATCTGTTTTAGTGGTTATATGTATTCAGTCATTTCCCTCAAGATGAGTGTCTTATCTGTGAAACACTTGACTGGATAAATTTTGTGCTTTGAGTATCTGAGCTGTATTGTGGTTTTTTTACAAGGTTCTTAACTAGCCTCAGAATTTGGGAGGGATGCTCTCCTTACAAGGGTGCACCTGACTATGTCTATGCAGCGAATGCACGTTCTTTATCTGGCAGGTACCCTGGAAAAAAGAAAGGATGTGTACTGGCCCTCACGCTTTCAGTTTGCACACAGCCTTTCTATGTCTGTCCCACATGTGCTAGCAGCAGAGATGACTTTATCTTTGGGTCAGATCTGGTTGTTGGCACCCATCTGTCTTCCTGATCTGGCAGGGAATTCCCTGTGGGTTCCCCCCATCTGTGGTGATGACACTTCTGGGATATTGGCTCTACTGAATTTCTGACCCCAATGAGAAATTTTGTCCAAATCACAGGAACTATTTTGCTTCAACTTGTTGTGTTTGTGTACAGAGTTAGTTTCTTCAGATTTGAATTTTGCAAGTAAATCAATTTCTATAGAAATGTCAAACTCCTGCTGATAGCCTTGCTGTTAACTGGGCAGCAATTGCTGACAGATTCTGCTGCAACAGCTGCAAGATACTATAAAGAGAAATTGCCCCTCTGAAGATCATTACCTCCTACCTCTGCATTTCAGCACGTTTCTAGTATGTTTCATCTGGGCATTTCAATCTGCCAACTGTTTATGTCAGACAGAAATTGGAGCAATGTCTGGTGGAATCGGCCCTGCGACCCTCCACTGAAAGGTGGAACTGGGCTGCATTGTGGATTAGTACAGGAAAAGATCTTGTGCCCTAGACAAGACTGAGGGTTAAAATGTAGCTCTGTGTTTAATTTATTTCAGACAGGTTCTGTATGATAGACCTTGGTTCTTACATTTTGATGCCAGAAGGATGCTGTCACCTGTCTTACAGAATGTTTAAATTGAGTTAGCTTCATTTTCAATCAGGAAAAAAAGTACTCAGGTCCTAAATCTTCCCAGTTGACATTTGGATGCTGTCTTGGCAGTGCCACATAAAGCCAGGGGAATGAATGGATGCACTTGGCTTTAGCTTGTTTTAAAAACAGAGGTTTGAAATGGGGCAGTAACAGAAGCATCAGCATCAAGTAGCCGGAGAGAAAGGGAGGTCCAGGTTGTGCTTAATAGCACCCAACGACAGAAGCAGCAATTGACAGCACCAATGATATATTGGGCACCAAGCCAGGATTAGAGTGTGGTGCTGATGGTGCTGGTAACACCATGGTTGTGGGTTCAATCACTGTATGGGCCATTCACTTAGGAGTTGGACTCAGTCATTGTAGGTCCCTTCCACCTCAGAATTATCTTTGAATCTGTAATTTTGGATTAGCTACATGTGACCTGGTAGTTGTTCTCTCTTGCATGCTGTGTTTGTATTTGGTTCCCAGTTTTTATTGATGCTATTCTTGAGAATGTATTTATTTTCCATTGAGTTTCCAAACACAGTTTATGCCACTCTGTAATCAAGTGCCTTTGTGGAATTTGAGGCTGACCCAATATACTGACTTTTCCAGTTTGTTCCATGTGTTAGCAGAGAAAGACTGGGACCACATCTCAGCTATGAAGTATTTTTACATCAATGAAAAGGTTCTTTTCTTTTGAAAATTGTATTGCTTGATGCAAGGATGCCTCTTCTGAAAGAGGATTGCCACTTATCCTCCTTAATGACTATAGTCGATTTGGCAAAGAGCAGGCACAATGCAAGTTTTATTCGCTGTGTTTAGTAGAAAGCCAATTTTTTTTGGTATTTTAATAATGGCAAAGATAATTGATGTTATGGGAGTAAATGTTGCAGCTATTAGTATAATTTTGCTAGAGTTACATTCAAAATCCAAAGATTTCCTGGAGGATGGTGAGTGTATGCAATGTTTCCAGGATTCCCTGATAAAGGGAGCTGTTTAATTAAGCCTTTTTTTAATTATAGCTAAATGTATAGGCATGTATTAAGAAGGGAGAAAAGCAGACCCATCATATGAATCAGAGAATTAGTATCCAGCAAAGAAACCCATTTAAAAAAGAATGTTTGAGCAATAAGGAGGGCATTTAAACACGACATAAAAAGAATTCTGCGTCCAAAGAAAAATTGTGGAAGACTTGGAGCTAAATACTTTGCTTACTGAACCCAAATGCAGAAGTTCTTTTTTATAGGTTAATTTCATAGAAGGAAACATGCAGGAACTGGGGTTTGTTTTGTCAAGAAAGGCAAAACAGGAACGTCTTTGAATTTGCTTTAAATTGGGAGGAAAAGCACAATTTAACAGTGAATTGTTGGAACGGGTGTTGCAGTTGGTGAGTTTTTAATTTCCTGGTGTGCATGGACCAAGACAGAATTTTACATTTTTATTTTCTCTTAGCTAGATATGTTTTAGTCAAAACTATAGGGAAGTTAAGCAAATGATCCCAGTTCAGTGACCAGAAGGGATCATTCACGCTTTCAGCCTGGTCTTTAAAAACTGTGAAAAAGTGCAGCAGGCTGATGTCACTTGTTTCTACTCAGAGCCTTGTTGTACTTGGTATTTGTGAGAACTGATTTTAGTATCTGCTGGGGAAGTTAGGAAACTCCTCAAATGTTACTGCATCTAAGAGCAGGGGGTGTGATCTGTGTGAGGGAGATCACTGCTGCCATGCCAGAGAAAGGGCTGAATCCAGCAGCCTTTCCTCTGGCCAAATTTCCACTAAAAAAAAGGTGAAAGGTGAAAACTTGTCTGTTCTGCCCATCCAACTGGGATTTCCCCTAGGATGAATGCTTCATTGTAGGGGGGAAACCCAGCTCAAACAATGTCTGCCATGTGTGATGCTCTGAGCTAGAAGGGGCTGCTTGCAGTGCTCTGTAGCAGCAGTGGGGAACCGAGGGAGCTGCAGTACTGGGCTCAGGTGGGGGATGCACAGCAACGAGTCAGTCACATTCTCCTCGTGAATGACAAGCTATAATGTATGAATTGCTGGAATGAGGACTTTGTTGTAGCCATACAACATTTTTTGTTAATTTTCTTATTAAACTGAGCATAATTCACTCATTGGGTTAAAGTCAGTAATGAGAGGGGTGGGGGAATGCATTTTCTTTTCATATACTTTGGAAACCATCTTGAAAGTAAGGCATGCTGGAGGAGTTGTGGGGGGTCAGCACCAAGGTAGTGGATGCTCTTGCTTGATGTTGCTGTGAGGGAGCTGAAGAGCAGCTGGGTGCCACTGGCAGCTGCTCCCCCACATTCCAGCATGGGGGGGTTCCACTTGCTCTCTGCGTTGGGCTGTGGGTGGTGGGGAATTGTGGCTTCAGAGTTTGTTAATTCTCTGATAGTAGCTGGAATTTGAAGACAGTTGTTTCAAAAAGAATTGTAAAACAGCAAATGCAGCATTGACTGCTGAAGTCATAAAGCAGATGGTGTTACGAGCCACAGGAGGGTTAAACAGTTGAACAATATTGACTGTTACACTCATAAATGATAATTAATATGTCTTTTTTATTACCGACTCAATTTTTGCTGCTTGCTTGGACTTTTCTGTTGCTGTCAATGAGGTTTGGCTGTTCTGAATGAGGCCGCAGTTTGCTCAAGAGTCACTGCCACCTGTGGAGCCCCAAAACCTGCAAGAGCAGGATGGGAATGAGCAGCTAAGGAGACAAGGTGTAAAGAACACAAAATTTCACCCACTGGCAGAAAATCTCGTTTAAAGGAGTTTCCTCCCCTTTCAGCCATGTGTCAGAAACCTCGGATAGAAACTGAATGATGGATTTTAAGAAGCTGTACCCTCCTCCTTCCCTCCCTCCCTCCAATTACTGCTTGCATTTACAGGGTAGAATTAATGAAGTTAATTGCATCTACACAATTCTCTTGGTTGAGTGAATTACTTAGATCTTTTAAAATAGAGACATAATTTTCTGTAGGGTTCACAGGCTGTTTTTGAAGCTTGGCTGGTTACTTTGGTTTATAGTCCCCATGATGCATGGTTGCTATCTTAAGCACTCCGGGGTGCACGTTTTAGAGTAATACAAGATGTCAAATTCAGTGTAAGGACATGCAGCGTTCAAAACAAAAATACTAAAATAAATAAAAAGACTGGTTTCTAGCAAAGATGAAAAAGTTAAAATGTAAAGCAAAACAACAGGGCGAGGTGCTCAGAGGTTAAAACTATATTGTGTAATCAGCAAAGAAAATGTCTAATATGCTGCTTGTCTGGCAATCATTTGTTCTTCTCGGTGTCATCATTTTCAACATGCAGCATTAACTGAAGGAATTTTCAGGGGTAACCTTTACATGTTAAGGTGCAAACAGAAAAAAAGGACAAAGGATAATCTGTGCAATCAAAACATTTAAAAGGGACACCTTACAGTAAGTAGTATTCAAGATTAGGACTTCAAAGAATGGAGATATCAGGCATACATGATTTTAACTTTAACAGATAATTTTACTTTAAAATTACCTGACATGTGAGGCTGACATTAAAGATAAGCCTAAATTTAGGGCTGGAGGCAAACTTCAGCATCTAATTAATTTTTCACCAAATTGCATGTTGGATTTTCTTAAGGAAATTTTTGTGCAGATTTAATTTAAAACTTCCTTGGTTTGTATATTTTTTTTTTTGTGCTTTAGGGATTTTTCATTTAAAAATAGAAATCAAATAGAAGGTTTTTATATGTAAACAATAATTTTGTGTCTTGTGGCGATTTAAACTTAAATTTCTGTTTCTCATTTACTGCTGTGTCCTGGGCTTGCCCCTGGCTTGTACCTTAAGCGGCGCCCCATGAGCTGCATCTTCCTTGTCCTTGTGTCTCTCGAAAGGCAGAACACACCGTGTTCTGTGAAATGTAATTCAAGAAGATCCTAGTTTGCTTGGAAAATAAGGTGATGTATACATCACTAGAGCTTTCTTGAAACATTTCGATAGCATTTCCTAATGGGAAACTTCAGGTTTTTCAGATCAAAGATCTGTGTTTCGATTTTCCATCAATAGAATTCCAATCCTTACTGCTTACAGATTTTCATTATACACGAAAGGAGTGCTAACAAAGATTCATTTCCAAGAAGAAAAGGCAAAAGCGTCATGTGTGCAATGCAGATACAAGTAATTGCCCCCACAGCATAGACAATATGATAATGTGGAGTTAAGTGTGGCATGAAGACTCATGGTGGCCCAGTAAACATAAGAACCTGAAGGTTTTGAGCAGCCGTATTAAATGGGCATTTATTTAGGGCTCTCTGAACACACTTGACGAACCAGTTTAACAGCAGCATTTGCTGGTTGAGCACAGATTCAAGCAACTAAGTCGGGCTAGGCATTGGGAAATCTTGCCAGGAAAGAACTATTTTTGGCTGGTGATACTTCTCCAGGGCATTAGGGATGTGAGGTGTCCTTCAGAGTCACATCACTGCAGCTAGTATTCCTTCTGTTTATGACTGAGCCTTACCAAAGGAAGTCATACTTCCAGTTCAGAAAACCTCTAACTTAATTTACTAACTTAATTTTGTTTGGGTTGTCTTGGCTACTCTGACTGAGAAACTTGCCTTTGGTTTGGTTTGTGCAGTGTCCAGCACCAGGAGTAGCGTACCCATGAGTGAGTTTCACTAAGAGCTGTCACAGTATGAACAAAACTATGTCTCATCCAGTAAAATTACATTTAGTAAAGTACATGTAAACAAAATACTTAACGCAACTCTTAGCTGAATTGGACTGATTACAGGAGTCACAGAGGGAGCATTCCTCTGAAAATTGTCAGTTTTAGAAAGAATCAAAGTCTTTTGTTTGATAGGTGACTTATCATAGGACGGGTTCTTTCACCATCTGTATTTTGGGTAATTACTAGTTTTACCTAAATGGTAGAGATACTGCATGTTTGTCACCTTTAATAGTCTTTATTATATTCTACTAAGAAATGGAAGCCCTTTATTTTCTGTTTGTTGCTGTGAAATTATTTCAAAATTTACAACTTCACAGATGCAGACTCTCTCTGTGGTTTTTAATTGTGCGTATTTATGATTTTGTTGTTTTGCAAGATTCTGGAGCTTAAGCCCCTCAGCTGTCACAGTTTGCTGCTGATGGAAACACCTTAGCAGCAGCAAACAAACTGCTGGCAAAAGGAATTGCAGCACTAAGATAAGGTTCTTTCTAACCTAAGTGCTTCTCAATCGAAAATCGCACGAAGGAAAAACATTCAAGGAATCAGTCAATTGTGGCTTTTTTCTAATGTACGATATTTACAACCCCTGACAATTTGAGCTGAGAGCAGCAAAAATGTGCCCTAATTGCAAGGACTGCAAAAAAATACTTGCACTTTTTTTTCCCCTGAATAAATGGTTGTTTCTTTGGGATGAAATGCATATCTGCATTATGAAAGAAAACAAAACCAGCGCTGTGTCTGTGCTCATTAAGTGGTTGGAGAAGAATGAACAAGTCCAGAATTCTCTTTGTGTCTGCCTAGATTTCAGATGACACAGTAGAGCATGCTCCCCAATGCCTCTGATTCTAAAGGGAATAGTGTACATTTCAATGATACTTTTATTACCACTTTTCACTTCACATCTGTGAAGGTTTTGGATACACTCCTGTGTGTTACTATGCCAGGAATAAGCCTTTGTATTTCTGGAGTGTAAGTGTAGAAAGTAACTTAGGATTTCGTAATGTGTCTGGAATTCATATCAGCACCAAAGTGCTTATGATTTGAAAAAAATCTTTGTTGTTTCTGTGAGACTGCATGTAAATATATATATATATATATTTAAGCAATGTTTCTTTTGCAACATTACTGACTTGACTTGTAAAATACTGTTGTGTTTTCATCTTAGGTCTGAGAGTAACAGTGTTACTAACATCATCCCTTATGGTCTTGGGAGCTGGCCTGAGATGTGTTCCAGTTTCAGACCTAGAAATTAGGAAGAAGTAAGTGAATTAATTATTTTTAATATACATATTTTATTCTTTCTGCTAATGTAATTTTTGCTGCTTCTACAAAGAAATGTTAGTACAGATTTTCTGTATGAAGTTGAATGTTTGTTGTGTGGCCATGGGTTTACATGTTTCTTCAAGTCTTAAATGGATTTTTCTAGTCCTTCTTCTCTATAGTGAAGACCAGAAAGCCCTTTCAAGCTTGAGTTAATTAAGCCTCACCCTATCCTGCATAACTAATATTAATCTGCTTTGCAAATAAGGAACCAGAGATTTAGAGAAGTTTAGAAACTGGCCCAAGATCACACAGGGAGTCACACCTCAACCCCCAAAAATAAGTAATTTGTATGCAAATGTTAAATAATTAATTCATTTTCTCATATTGAATGTAGGGCATCATGCCGTGAGACTGATGAATGTGTGCAAAATGGCTTTTTCATATAGTCTCTTCCAGTCCATGTTCCAAATAGCCTTGTACTTTTTCTGTGGTGAAATGATTGGCTACTGTACACATGCTCTTTAAGAATTTGGGATAGAAACAGATTCCTTCCTAAAAATCCCACTAACCAAACAATTCAGTTGTCCCATCAACATGTCTTGAATCTGGGGATCCTCAGTAAGTAGGGGAGTAGTGCTTGTTTTGCACAGCCAGGGAACATGGATCACTTGTTGTTCACTTAACTTTCTTTAGCCTCTTCGTGTGAAGGAGGTGGGAGTATGCAGGCGTTACTACTCTTTCCTGCTACTTCAAAAAAGCAGTTGCACTGGTTCTTTGCTAATTATACTTGCATAATATGTAAACACTAAGAAAAGATCTTAAAAATAAAATGTTTTATGTGGGTTGAGTTTTTTCCCCCTTGAATTCTAGTCAGCTTGAAGTCTACCAGGCAGTCCTGGTATTACTTAAGCAAGTTATTTGGATTTGGGTTTTTTGTTTTCTTTTATTTTTTTTTCTCTTAGTACTGCTTAACCTGAAAATCAGCTTGGAAGCCTTTTAAGCTGAGAAAGAAAATGTTTGAAGTTGAAAGCTGATGACTGGGTACCATGGATAAAACAAAGAGGTTCAGAGAGAGAACTGAGAATGTAAAAAATGCATTATTTGTAAAACTAGCCCCCATAAGTAAACTAAAAGCAGAGTGTCAGGTAGGGGGGATGCAATTTCAGTTCTTAAGTGTTTAATGAGCATATAAGGAAGTAGTCAAGGTGCACCTGATGTTGGTTGCCCAGTGTTGCCCATTTTGTCAGGGTGTTCAAGGACTCTGAGCAGGGCAGGCTGAACTAACCATATCGTGCTACCCTTCACAGTGACCCTTTTGAGGAAAAGTACTCCTTGGGTGGCCAGGGAGAGCTGTTCTCATTTTACCCTCGGTTTGCATTTTCTTAAAATGTCAAGGGATGCCCAACATTCAGTTTGTTCATTCTCATCAGTCTTGGGTTAAATATCAATAGCTTTTAAATGGGACAAATGGCTTAAATGCAATGAAATGTGATGTTTTATGTAGCTTTTCATTTATGGTGTATGCCAGAAGACATGCTGCCCTAGGCTTTACCAAAACAAGGATGAGAACTGTAAATACCTGAGAAGATGAAAATTCCCAAGTGAGATTTAGATGTGAGGTATCCTTTGGGGAGTGCAAAGGGGAGTTTCCACAAATTTTTATCACCTTGAAACAAGTGTAGCTGCAGCAAGGAGGCCTAGGAAAACAATGAAATACATAACTAAGGAGAAATGTTCAAGGAACAACTTATTTAACTAGTAAAAGAAAGGCTTTGGACTCTATAGTCTGATGAGTGAGATGCATAAAACATGATGTTAAAATTTAATGAAAACTATATAGGAAAAAAAAGAGTATGAACAGTATCCTGATGGAAAAGGTTAATCATTTCATATATTCATGCTGTGTAAATATGTATCATCTCCTGCTGAAACTGATAAATTTGCCTACTTATCCTACTCCCAAAAAAGAAATTTTCAAGAACTGTAGCTCTACATGAGGAATTAGCTTGATCTTTTACACAGTTTGATTAAAAATCTACCAAGAATTATATATGACCAACTGTGTGAAGCGAAAGAATGGTTTTCAGTGAAGTTTCTTGAGACTTTGTAAATAATTGTACAGACTGTGTGATGTTATACCATGTAACATGCATTGTTTAGAGGGCTAAGGCTTAAGGCCAGTTCTCATTCATTATTTGAAGCGTGATACCAAATAAAATAATATTTTTGAGATGAGCATTATTGCTTAATGCATTAGCCTCAACTAACTGAGTACCAAATTATGCACTTACTCTGAGTGTGTGTGTATGTGTTAATGTAACAATTTGAATGTTACAGAGCCTGTCAGAGGGACAAGATCACACACAAGCTAATTGGAAGCATTTCAGAAGCCAGTGTAACTGGAATTTCTTTAAATGCCTTTGTGTGTTTTGTACTGTGTTCCTTCAGTCTGTGAGTAATCTGTGGGAATATGCTGAAGATTTCCATGGGACAATTCTGTCAGAGCTAATATACATAAAATTATAAGAATGTTCATGAGGTTTGTAAGGTTTAGGTTGGAGGTTTTGTACTTTGTAGCAGTCTCTGCTCCCTAAGCTCTTGTGATTTAACATAAAGGAGAGCTGCTAAAGCCCACCACCTATCAGAGCAGTCACAGACGTAAGGAAATCACTGTTAAGACTGACATTTAATCCTGGCTGCTTTATGCCCTTATCTCAAGCAGACCTGTAATATCCAAGTGTATTCTTAAGCCCCTTTCTAGTCTATAATTATTCTTTTGGTTGTAGTGTGTAGTATCAGACTAAGACCATCTCCAGTCCTCTGAGTCATGTTTTAAACACAGACCTTAACCTCTCTTTTCAGTACATTTGTTACCTATGCACACGAGGGAAAATTCAAGTTGCACATTTCAGTGTGTCTCTTGAAGGAGCTGTGAATTTTCTATGTTGAATTTTTGTTCTCTGCCAGTGTGTGACCTAAAACTGCACTGGAAATCCATGCCAGACCTTCATAAATTCAGTGCAGCCTGAAGTGGGAGTACCTGGTGAAAATATTGAAGCATGAACTTGCATGTCAGATGCAAGATCCATCCTTTACATGGACTAATAGAATCCCTTTCACGTACACAAATGCTTTTACCTGTTTTCCTCCCCAGCCCAATAACCTGTGGGATTAATGAGTCTGTCATACAGGCAAGGACATTAAAAAGAATTTTTTCTTATGTACCATGCTCTTCTGGGTGTGTCAAATGTGCTGAATAAGTCACAGTAAATTTGACTTCTAAAAATAAACCCCCAGATTATTATTCCTTTTGAAATGCTATGAAAACTTTGTTTGCTACACCCATTTTTTTAGTTCACAGTTAATATACATTATATAAATCATAAAAGAAAAAAGGATATTAAGAAATTGTACCTTTCTTGAATCTTCTTCCCTTCCCTGGAGGTTACATGAACATCACTAATGCTTTTTTGTCTGCGTTTTGTCCAGTCCTTTCATTTCTGATTCCTGCTTGTCACTGAGTAAATATTTTCATTGGAATCTTAGGATTTGGTTGTTTTATCCTGAACATTAACATTACCGGGATGCCATTTTTTAATAGATTAAATCAGAGTTGTTTTTTTTCCCTCCACATAGCACTTCATATTTACTTCGTATTGTGTGTTTGGGAATAGGTTTACATACATCTTAGGTCTTAAATCTAGGCAAAAAGCTGTATGAGCTGAAATGTGTAGAAAAAAAAGGAAATAAAACTATTAAATCAGCCCACAGCCATAAATCTTGGTCTTTTAAGACTGATTGTGTGATGTAAGACTTCTTAAAATGTTTTGAAAGACAGGATAATTAAAGACATGGAAGTAAAGGATGTAACATAATTTGTCATTTGTATTGAACACATTAATTAAGCAATTTGTCAGAACCTGTTATGCTGTGGGCTGGTAGTGTTTGTCCTTCACATTAGATTTCACAACAGAGAAGTAGTTATTGAGGATCTTGAATCATGGCAGTGAGAGGATGCTCCTTGGCAGTAAGTACCATTGAAATGCTTGTTGGGAATCCAGCAAAATAGCACAGAGAATTACACTGGAAACAAAGTGGTTGTTTATACAGTCATTTACTGGAGACACACTATAGCTGGTAGATCCTGTAAATGGGTCTTTTTGTTAATATTACCGGTTCTTGGGATCTTGAATCTTTTTCTTACTCTTGAGATACAATGTTGTGAACTCTTTCCTGCCCTGTATTTGAAGATTCACTCTTAGCACATCTTTGGTACATTTTGGTTCTATTAGCTGGTTGCAATGTAGTTTGTATTTTGCTCTCATTAGACTTACCCTTTAATAATTCCACATTTTTACTTTTTACATCCCTGAAAGCCTGAAGAATGACACAGGATCATCTCATTATTTGTCTTTTCTGATCCTAAGGCTGTCATAAGCCACCATTCTTATGCATGAAAAATGCAAAGGGACACCTCAGAAGAGGTCATTTCAGTCAAGGAAAGACATACTAGGATTCCCATATTCACTGGCAGTACTCAACATACTTCTGTACTCAAAAAACCCCAACCAACCTAAAGTGGAGCATCTGTGGAGAAGAGGAATTAAAGTGTTCTAGGGAATGAGAAGAGCATGTTAGGAGAGGATGGCAGACAAATCAGCCTGTAAGAAATAAAGACAGAGTGTGCTGAGTGTTTTGTTCTCCCTACCTCACTGGGGAAGAGAGATGAAAAAAGGATTTAATCTAAAGCGGGGGCCTGGGAGTAGAAAGATGAATAAACATAGCTGTTTGTGTGCTGTAGCTCAGCAAGCAGAGGGCAAAAACATTAAGATTCAGCACTTGCCTGGTGCTGATGGTGCTGGTTTGTGCTGCAGTGATGGGGGAAGGCTGAGCTGGGTTAATCCTTGGGATCAGAAAAAGAGGAAAGTGGGGAAGAAAGGAAACAGGTCATTCATGAGCAGGTTCACATGGGGAATACTTATTTTTTATGCTCCTGTAACTTAACAGTTTATCTTGTTTTTATTACCTCCACCAGCTTCATCTTGTACACAGGGTATTTATTTTTTAACCTCTGCTCCAAAGCATTTCTTTTAGATGAGAGGTCTTGTGAATTGTTCTTAAGTGGTGATGTTTTTTCCAGCTTTGCTTATTTGTTGATGGTAGTGGGGGATGATTTAGTGTCCCTCTGGCTGCCCAGTGATCCCACCTGCCACTGCTTGAGCTGTGTGTCCTGTGATGCAGCAGCAGCCCCTGATCAGTGCCACCACTCTGGAGGCAGCCAGGTTGAAACAGCTTTAGTGGAAAAAGGAGATGATTTGACAGTTCTGCTCATAAATGCTCTTTTCCTTTTGCTCCTGTGCTGGACTTTGGCCATGGCACCATGGGTGTCATCCACCAGCGACCAGCTGCTGAATTAGCAATTTACAGACCCTGTGTCAATTCTTGCAGCACTGAATCCAGTACATTAAAGAAACTCAGAAAGGGCTTGGTATGCAGCAGTATTTAGTGGGCAGCCCTTCTACAAAACCTCAGCCAGTGTAAGCCTGTGCTGGAAGGGAAGAGAATTTATATTCTCTGTGGGATATTTAGCTTCATCTCATATAATGGCAGGTGGTATCCTTAACTGTAGAATGCTCTTAATTTTTTAATCATACTGAGCTCTTTGCTTTAGTTTGTGACTCATATTATATTGGCTAATATCTGTCCTTAAAGAATTCATATTAATTGAATTTATATTGAAGTTGCTGCATTATAATCAAAACACTCTCTTGGTCTTTCACTTCCTTAAGAAAAACTATTCAAGAATATTTAAATAGGTCTTGTTTATCCCATTCCTTAATTTGCTGCATCTCCTGTACACTCCTACCCTTTTACTAAAAAATCCTACTTAGGACCTCTTTTGTACTAAGTAATCTTAATCAGCTTTCTCCCACAGCAGCTGCAATAGCAGCCAGTCCTGGTGCACATCCCTGATAATTTTTTTCAGTGTGTTTTGCTTCATTAGCCCATAATGTAATTGCCTAATTCATGTTTACAATGTTGCTTACTTTGGGTCTTTTCATATTTGATGAGCATGTCCTCTGTTAGTGTTGCTTTAAATATTTCTTCTTTTAGTAATGAGTTTGTGGAGTGGGTTAGTTTAAAAGAAAAACAGGAAAACAGAACTTTTAATAAAAAAACTGTCAGCTTTGTCTTTATCTGTCCTTATCCATTGAACATGGATATAGGGAAGAACACCCCCACACACATTTGTGTGACAGGTGTGATGGCTGCACAGTAACACAGCGTGAGGATGCAAGGGAATTTGTCACCGCGGTGCCAGGGGGTCTCACTGTACACCCACCTCATCCCCTTCCTCTGTCAGGATGTCTGATGGAGACTTCAAGGGTCTTGGCCTGAGATTGCTGCTTCTTCTCCTTGCAAATCCTTGTTTCTCTCGGCAGGCTCTCAGTAATAAGTTTTGGAGTAACTCTGGTTTTCCAATCCTTTAAATTTAATCCCAGAACTCACTATCTTTCAGAACATTGTAAATGTCTTTGCTGTTTTCTTTAAGTGTGGAAGAAGAGATGTGAGGCTGGGATGCCTTGGTGGTGCTGTGGTCCCTTCCAAGTCTGCTCCCATAAAGGTCTGACTGACTGTGCTGTGAGGCCATGGTTTGTACAGGGGTGCAACATGAGCCTAATTCCTGATGAAAATGGCTAAATGTGCATTTTTAAGTTTTTCTCCTTTCTTTTTCACTCTATTGCTGGAGATAATGTACGATGGAGATAATGTTGCCACACAGCGACTCAGGCTTTCTGCTTGTAATAATATTTCTTACTGATGGGAGAAAAACCAGCTTTAAATTACTCCACATATGAATGGCCGCCTGCATCAAAAACAAGCTAAAAAATGCTAATGACCTCAATGCATGAATATCCACAAGGCAGAAAGCTTTTGTAGTATAAATGTATCATTTAATGAAAATATTGAAAGAAAGTGCGTTTCCATGAAATTCGTCTATCAGAATGTTATTTTTAATAGATTAATTCATTGCTTTCCCAAAGGTATTTTTCTTGTCAGTCTTTTTCCAGACATAGTGTTACTGTGCTCTTTGGGGTATAAACAAAACAGCATTTGCATTGGTTCTCCCCATACTCTATAACAATGAATTACAGTAAAGCATGGATTTGACCTGCCTAATTCTCTTTGCCTTAAAAGTGCCTGAAAAAGTTCCACTTACTAGGAGGTTCTTTTGTTGTATTTATTTTTGTGAGCTTAAAGGAAAAGCTCTATCCACTTCTGGTAGGCTGGTTGTGAAAAATCAGAAGTGATTCTTGACAGAACTGGTGTCGGTTCCCTCTGAGGTATAATCAATCTCCTGATGTATAATGTGGGTAACTCCTTGCCTTCTCATATGCCTTTTCCTGGGCAGGCAACGTGCACCATAGTCAGTGTAGGCACTCTAGAGTAGGAGGTGTTTGCTTGCTTTGTTGCCATGCAATGACACTAAATTCAATAGCACTTCAGAAGTTCTCTGAGTTCCTTCAGTGGAAGGGTCTCTTTCATTTGCCTCCAGGAGTTTCCACAATGAGCTAATCACTACATAAATTTATTTGTCTTCCAAATTAGCAGGAGTTGAACAATCCACTTGTTTCAGTGAATGAAATTGTCAGGCATGTGAAAGAAATATTAGCCATCCATTTCTATAAAACATTAACTTCTTTATCCAGGATTACTTTTTGCATTGTTAGGATCAGCAGTTCATGTACTAAACTTCTCCATAGTAAGTGGCTCACTACAGCGCTGCTTTCCTGCAGAATAAGCACTCGCAGTGACTTTGTTGCTCCTCACACTTTGCCCAACAGTGGCAAAACTGATTTACAGTTTATTTTTGTTGTGTTTGAATAGTGACTAAACGGTCAATTCTCATGGCAGTGAGTGGGAAAAGCATGGTAGAGGTTTCATGAAAAAAAAAAACAGAAACACATCTCAGGGCTCTTGAAATGAACTCTACTCCTTCCTAAGATGCAAAGGAATTGAATTTCCCAGTTGGCTGGGGTCATTGTGTTTAGAGAGTCAGAGCAACAGCCTGGGGTTGTCAGCCCTGCTCTTCACTGTGTTGTCTGCCAAAGGTGAAAATGCATTTTCCATACTGTGAATCAGTTAGAATACTGATCCAACTTCTGCAGTCTTAGCTTTCCCAGAAAAAGTTCAGTTAACATATCTTAGAGCTGAGCTTTGGATACTTAGTTTAGTGTTGTGGGTTTTAAATCCATTGTATTAAAAGTAATTTCTTGAGTAAGTACTTTTCCTTCCACTGTTGCCTTTTTTTCCCCATCCAAGTACAGAAACTAATGAGATTTTCTTTCATTTAAAATTCTCCTAAGTCCAGGCATTAGACACACAGTGGTAGAAACACTAAATGTCTGGATTTTTTACCTAGAAGAAGCATTTATGTAACACACAGCTTTTAAATAGCTTAACAAATCCAGTACCTGGTGTGACTGTGACCATGCATGCAAAGTTTCAAGTTGTACAAGGAGAAAAAGAAAAATAAAGCCAACTGTAGATGGAAGTGCTTTGCCATCTTAACTGTATGGTATTATCATCAATCACTAGAACCTTTTTTCCTGTATAATGTCACTTCTTTCATACCCAGTTGGCTCAGTGATACTGTAATTTCATCATTTATAGCTTTGCATGGTTTTCTTTGTTGCTGCCTGTTAGGATATTGCAACAGTGACTGCAAGAAGTGAATAAGGCAGGAATAACCAGGTCAGTTCCTGATACTAATATCAAGTCTTCTCAGGGAAGTGATGAAAACCACATAATTAAAGTTATTTTTAGAGTGACATGATAAAAAAATTGGGAAAGAGATGACAGTATAGAACAATAAGTGTTCTTCTCTAATTTCTATTGCTGTATTTGAACCATCCCTTTTGCAGTTCAGAGGCCAATTTAGGATCTTTATTTTGTGCAAAAGTGTGTGTGTGTATATCTGTGTATTTTTATTTTAGATAGATAGGTACATAATGTAAATGTCTAAGTTACTCATTACTGTGATGCTCTGGCATGTAATATTTCACACTACCATTTACTAACAGTCCTCAAATAATTCTTTTGTTGTTTTTCTTTAAAAGGGCTCATGTTCATTTGCAAGTTACAAGTTTGGCAGAGCACATAAATTCATTAGCAGAGAGGTCAGGTGTGCAAAAACCTTGATATATCAAAATGCGTCCTGACCTGGCTTCTGAGACAGTTAAAAACAAGATATTTTAGGTAGATGTTTACTTCCCCACTTTTGCTTTAAGCTACAGTCATCAATTATTTTGTAAGTTGAGGATGAATTTGATCCAGCTGATGAATTTGATGCAGCTTTTTTCCAATTTTTTCTTTCACGACTGTGATTAAAAAGCCTTCTACTCCTGTTATTTTCTGTCATTTGACCTCAATAGCTTTCTACTTTTTGATACATGAAAATAATTAAATGATGATTGGATAAATAACACATCTGAAAACAGAGCTGGATAAATAACAGATGAACTTTACATTCGATAGTGTAACGAGCCTGAAAAATGTTTTCCATCCGGGTAGGATCCTGAGCTAAAGTTACCTTTTCACCCCTTTCCTCAGGAAAGAGAAAACTTGTGCAGAATGAAATTGGAATGGTGACGGGGAAAATGCAGTTCCTCTTTGCACCTTTTCAGTAGCAGAAACAAGAAGAAAATCAGGGCATAACAGAAACAAACCTCTCTTGGTCTTGGAGCAATGGTACACTGATGGTGTGTGAGAGGAGACTCATGAGCTGCGAGACCAAAATCTAGTGCAGTGCTGATAAGATGTTGTAATAAACAGGAAAAAGCCACCAAGACTGTTGTGTTCATATTTCTCTGTCAGGTGGAGCAGCTGCTACATACATCTCCCAGAGCAGCAGCTTAGGAAATGCTCTGAATTGCATTTTGAATCTCTCGTCCCTGCCTCTCTGGGGAAATGAGTTAAGGATGTGCAGAAGAACCATGCAAATAATCTTTTTCTCAGGAAAAAGTAGCTTAATTCAAACCAGTATTGAAAAAGAGATAAAATAGGGTTTAGGCTGTTATCATATGCAGAGATATTTGAGGTAGTAGTCTGTATATTGATGGCAATTTAGTCTGAAACTAGTGTTTATTAACTCAAATATGTTAGACCTGAGAAATTAAACAATATGAAGATAAGAGATGCTCTACCCTAGATGATAATGTCAGGCTTGGTAAATGCCAAAAATGCAGATGGAAAGGCAAATCCATGGAAATAGAGAGCACACTAGCTAGGACAAGGCTGGAGAGGGAGCAGCCAGGAAAACACGAATAGAAGACACCTTGAGAGAGGCAAATTTGGCTCACCCTTTGGGAAAAAAAAAATAACCCCCAAAAAACCAACAAACCCAAAACAACAAAGACAGAAAGGTAATGCAGAATCAAAATTCTGGATTAGGGTGTTGCTTTCTCCCTTGCAATCTGCAAAGTAAAATTAACATTTGTTGCTCCCTGGAGTATAGAGATTGGTTATAGAGCTTTATTCAGATGATGGAGTTTGGTAGACATAGTCTAAATCTGAAGTGCATGGTAAAAATATGTGTGTGTAATTTTCACAATATATAAATTAGGGGGTTTTGTTTGGTGGTTTGTTTAGGGTTTTTTTACAAAACATTTCTTCTTCTATCAGATGAAGTGGCTACATGACCACAGGTGCTGCAGAACTGTTGTACTTTTTCCTGATTTTAATGAGTTTTATTTGCTGTTAGGGTGACTACAGAGGAGGTATATTTGAATTAAAACAATAATATCATAGTGGTGTCAGTGAACGGAAGTGGCAGTATGGCACCCAAAGCTATAAAGGTTATTTTGTGGTGACACAGTTTTCCAAACATACAATAACGAGAACACAATTTAAACATTCAATTCACTCTGGAGCAAGAGGAAATACTAAAATAAAATCTTTATGTGTTGCAGTAGTTACCTCACTTGCTACTGAAATGCAGTTATTTCTTGGGCTGTGCCGTAGCTCTGCAAATACTGTGGAACATTTTAGGAGAAGTTTGAGAATAACTTACTGTAGTGAGTTTCATAGAATGAAAATACCAAAGCTCACAAGAATACCTTGGTTTGTCCTGAGTACACCGGAGAGTAGCCATAGGGGATTGATGTAATGTGTCCTCCAGAAAACTATACCAGAGCGTTTTTTATATAGTGCTTTTTATTTATTTAAAACTATTTGGTTTAGTATGTGTGGCAGTTTAACAAGCATTAAAAAAGCCTGACTATGCCTTAGTGATGTCCATCTGAAGCACATCACTGACACCGGTAATGAAATCTGTCCTTTCTATGTGAGCATAAAAAAAAATCCTCAAAAAACCCCCAAAACATTGATTTGCTTATGAGTAAGAGTGGATATTATTTCTGTCCCGGCTCAAAAAGTGTTTCCTTCAGATGACATATAATAGCACTATTTTTTCCTCTATATTTTTATGAAGTTTGTTTAAAAATTTAATTTCTAATCCACTGAGAACTGGTAGCATCTATTCCTTTCTATTTCAGTCTGTCTTGTTCATTTGATAAAGAGTCTGTAGGCATTTCTTTTGCATATTTTGTTCCTTTGTGTGCTTTAAAAAACTTCCTGCTCCACTGTGTGTTATTCAGCCATTTGTGGCTTGAGACACTGCCTAAATGCTGGCTTATGTTTTCCCATTTTCAGGCCCTAGCTTCTTATGTCTCACAACTCAAGTCTTGCAGCAATAACACTGAGTTCCTGCTATGGTTAGAAAAACACCACCCGTTTGAAAATATCATCTGCCATCACTTTATTGCACAATGAATAGATTTACTTTGGAGGGTTGCAATATCTCATTTGACTCTCTAGCTGGTTTTTAGACATGAAGTTTTTATATAAATTCCAAAAATAGTTTTGCCTTCCATGGCTGATTGCTTTTTGGAAAAGTCAAAGTGGAAAGTTTCTGACTGAATTCCACGTGTAGGAGAGCCTTGAAAAAGTCCTTTCTGTATTTGTTCATTGTACTAGTATTAAGCCAAACTTTGCAGAGACTTCACTACTTGGAAGCACTATCTCTGTTCTGTCACCAGCCTTATCTGTTAAATCCCAATGAGTGTGAAAAATGAGAAAAATCTGGGTTTGCTTGGCTGTTTTAGCAGAATGTTGAGAATGGCCAGATTGTTGGAGAAGACGACTCTCTTGGAAACCCTAACAGCCTGGCCTTCTCATCTGTAGGCACATAGAGCTCATCTGAGTGTGTAAATAAAAATAAATAATGCAGTGAAAAAATATGCAGAGTATTTTGCTGAAGTGTTTCAATTTTGGATCTGCCTTAACTAATTTAAATCTTCTCTTGGGATTTATGCAGGCAAGGGGTCAGGTTTACAATGTTTGTAATTTAAAGCTTTTCTGCTACTACACCTTTTCTACTTTTATATCCTGTCATGATATCTTTTTGCTGCAAAGAAAGTCCCTTTTATTCCCTTTTCTTTTTCTGCTTTGAAGAGAACATTTGCTTCTCCATTTATATGAGGTAATGAGATCAGAGTAGCTCCAGATTCTTTAAATCAATCTAATTGGACTTCTTTTAGTGTATAGAATATCCTTCTTTTGCACAGGACTTTCGTTTCTTTGTGCAGCAGCTCCATCTCCAACACTCGGTACCTCGCATGCCTTTTTAATTGAAAGAACCCAGCAAGGAATTGTCACCCAACTGGCCGTGGCCTGTTCTCTCTTTCAGGCTGATTCACGGGGGGCAGCTGTTAAATGGCCTGGCGGGGCCCACGGTGATGAACGCGGCTCCGTTCCTGTCCACGACGTGGTTCTCCCCGGACGAGCGCGCCACGGCCACGGCCATCGCCTCGCTGCTCAACTACCTGGGCTCAGCCGGTGCCTTCCTGGTGGGGCCTCTGGTGGTGCCACCTCCCAACGGCACCGCTCACCTGCTGTCACAGAGCAACACCCAGCACATCAAGGACCGCATCGAGGCCGTGCTCTATGCAGGTGCGGGTCAACCACAGCACTTGAAAACATAGAAAATGTGCAGACTCTTCGTGTGTGGTTGGTGCTTGAGAACCACTACCCTCTAGTGGCTGGTTTGCACAGGAATGAGTCTCTGGCTGAGGGAAAATCATAAAATCGGGAGGCTTAATTTTTTTTTCCTTTTGTGTAGGTAAGGTTTTAAAATAGCCTTTTGTACAGACTGACTCCAAAGGAAGTAATTTAATTGTTTGTACTGGCTTGGGAGAAATGTCTTTTTACAGTTTCCCTGAGCTTCCAAACTGGTTTTTGCTTATTGAATTTTCATTAAAAATATGTTTCCATGATAAGTTGGGTTTCTTCTACTGTTTCTGTAAGGATGGAAATCCAATAGTCTTTTAGCATTAAATTATTTTCTGCATTAACTGAGCCTTAATTTATGACGTGCACGTGCCTTTGAAATGTGATTAGATTATTAGTATTTAAGAATCTAACACTGAAATTAAAACACAATAGATTTTGTTTTTAACTAAAACTACGTCATTTTTACTGGTGAGCAGTTTCAATGAAGTGACAGTGGTTTAGTGGAAAAAATCACTGATGTAAAATTCACCTGATAAAACTTGGATTTTATGTCTTTGCTCTTTTTATTGCAATGGCTTCTATGCCTCTTCCTGTCACTTAGAAAAATTAGCAGCAACTTTTAAGGAAACAGATTTGGTTAAGTGGTTTAAGTGTCTACGTTCTGATTTTTAGTGGATATAAGCTGGTACTGTATTAAGACTTGCACATCTGATAGGGGTTTTCCCCTCTTATAACTGCATCCTCTGAAATTCAGCCAGGAGTTAGTCCTAAGTGTTCCAGAAGTCCTAAGGTAGATATATTGTGTAGTATATATGGAGGTTTAAGGGATTGAGTTAGCTGTTTGTGATCATTTATTCCTGGACATTATTCTTACGGAAATTTGTCAAGTTAATATTCCTGTTGGGTGAGAGCCACTTTAATGTTTGTTTTAAAGAAAGTGTAATAGAATTTGAATCATGACTTCGGCAAGTATTTCTGAATAACCTACTTTTTACTGGACTCGGATGGAACAAGAAATTCAGGTTTGGCCTTTTTCACAAGTAAATATGGTGTTAGGCTCTGAAAATCTCGTGGCAGATGAAAATGGTTAGCGTGAATGAAGGAAAAATGAAAGCAAGCCCCTTTTGTCCTGAGGAGCAGTAGATAAGGGGAGGAAAACCCTAGCAATTAGAGAAGTGCTTTAGCTCTCCCTCTGGATATTTTCCATGGAGAGGGAAGAACTAATCTGCCTAAGGAAGTACCATGTTGTGCTTGAAACCGCTGTTCTGAGTCTGGTAGTGCTAGAATTGTTGCTTTGAGCAGTGCGTTAGATTCACATTGTCTTCGGTTCTCTTTCAGGAGGTTTTCCTAGGCATTTTCCTCAGAAACAGGGATGGATTTTGCCACCAAGGTTCAGGTCTTGCCTGCCCCATGTCTCAGCATTGGCTCTTTCTATATTTCTGAGCTGGCAGCGGTGTGGGAACACCCTTGTAGAACTGTGTTGGGATCCCTGGTCCCAGCAAGAGATGATCCTACAGCAGCTCTTCAGCTTCCTAGGAATTGTGTTTTGTGGGGCATCTGTATTTCTCACTTAATTTTTGAAAGTGCTTTGAATAGAGATGGTTTCTTTGTGTTGCTTGTGTCCTATGGGATGTGTCTTTTCAGGAGCTACAACCCCTGTAGCTGTTCAGACAATGACAGCTGCTTTGTGAACATTGCTGGCCCGCAGTGAATCACAGTGATGATGGAAAACCTCCAACTGGTTTAAAATTGCAAAGAACTGTCAGAGAGGAGTTTGCTTTGAATCTGTGGAATTTGTTCTGTCTCACCTCAGCCCTGTTACCCTGGAGAGCTGGAGGCACAAGGTCCCTGCTGACTGCTTCCCTGTGCTCTCTTGTGTTGCATGGGCTCCAGAGGTGAAAGGATGGCTGCCTCATGGCGGGTGATAGTGAGCAGACAGTTCTGTTGACCTGTGGGACAAAATAAACCTGGTAGGTGTGGCAGGGTAGTATTTGTCCCCTTAAACAGCTGGGCAGAAAACTAGACTCAAACTGACTTCACATTAGTAGTAAAGGTTTTGCAGAATTTAAGAAGAACAAGGCGTTGAACCCAAATGTCCCACTTCCCCACTTCTTCAGCAAGTGTGGTCAGGTTTGGTATGAGTTCTTTCAGATGCTACAGGAAAGCCAGTTTCACAGGGTAAGCACTTTGCATTTCTAATGAGCTTGTTGCTTTTGTATGAGGCAGCATTAAATAAGCAGCCTCCAAAAGTTAGATGGTGTCTTTTAAAAGACAGTGATGATGTGAATTGTTAACTTGGGATCAGCTGTGTGCCAAGAGTGTGCAAATTTTCCAAGGACTTAAGCTCAGACATGATTACGAAGCAATTGCTTATAAACCCATTCTGAAATTGCTCTGTTAACTCCTGTCTCTTCTGTGTTTTAATAAATTGCTGTGCCTTTATCTCAAACACAGACTTAAGAGCTCAGCTGAATTGCCACAGCAGCCTCTTTCTGTGTCATCTGTGTCGCTGCACATTCTGATTCACAGCTTAAGTAGTACGGATATAGCAAATCAGAGTTGAATTGTATTACCTGAATCGTGTAAGGAAGCATGAATTATTCTAGTCTGCAGCCAGAGCTTTTAGCTTTGGGCTTTCTTGCATATCAATGTAAAATCATTATTGGTCCAAAAAAAAAAAAAAGTTTGTATGTGCATAAGGGGCTCTCATGCCCCCTGGAATGTTCCCACAGAAGGAGGTGGGGAGGAGCGTTTCTGGGATTGGATAGGTTTTTGTGTTACGAGTATCCTGTCTGAAGGAAAAATACTTTGTATCAAGGAGGCTTGTGGCTCTGTAGACCTTTTTTTTTTTTCTTTTTTTTTTTTTTTTTTAATCTCTTTGGGGTTTACACAAGCCTCAGGGTGCCTGCTTCCTAGGCTAAGATGCAGGCACCTCTCACGTCACAAGTCACAGTGGTGTGGTACCCAGCTTTTGTGAAGCATTCCAGTTTCACTCATCCACAAGAGATACATGTACATGTCTGTGTCTCTCCACACTAAGTTATGACTTGCCCCATTCCAAGTGCTTTGCTCTGTTTGAGCACATCCATTGCACTGCTGAGAAGCTGGTAGCTCCTGAGGAAGAGCTTCTCTCTTTGTGACCACAGCTCCCTCACTGTCAGCATGGACCTATTGCTTACCTTCTCGATTTTGCTTGCTTTTACTCACTACTTACATGCCCAGGAACTCTTCCTCTACTCTGGTCAAGTAAATGATGGAGATAAGGGTGTGGGTTTCCTATTGAGGAAGGATTTGAATATGTCAGAAATCAGATGTGTTTGGCAGTACCTGGAGTTTTGACAGAGGTGTAAGTATTGTATACAAAGCTAAGATGGCACTAAAAACTCATATTCTTCAACAGAGGGTAATGCTTTCATTTCCAGAGTGAATTGTGCACTTTTCTTTTGTGCATGAGAGCAGAGCTATGTAGGCAAATTTGTTAGCCTGCAAAATGTAACACTTGGAAACCTTAAAGAGTTGCAAGAAGGTATTACAAGGACAGCATGCTGAACTTAATAATTAAAAAAAAAAAAAGAGGGTTGCTATACTGCTCCTGCTACAGCAATTTGAATGGCAGAAATCTTGAGGCAGTGCATAGATGAGGCCCCAGATGGGCATGTTATGAGATATTTCTATGACTTAAAATTATCAGTGTGGTTTATGTTATTCAGAAAAAAACCCTGGCCTTTTCCCGTACAGCATTGCAGTATAACAAAGTTAAATAATGAGTACCTCAGACAGAAGTTATGGGTTTGTGTGACCACATTCTTGATTGGCTGTACCTGTTTGCAGTCTTAAATCTTCCTTTAATATGTGATTAAATGTGTGTATGCATGTACATATGTGTATTTATAAACATATATGTAGACTAGAGGCAGGAGGGGGGATAAACAGCTTTTACTAAAGAGCTGTGCAGAATCATCCTGTGGTGACAGAGCATCTCATCCCTTTCTTAGGTCTGGGATGATCAGTTACAGCCAGTTCTTTATTCACTGCTCATGGTCTCCAAAACAATGTGCACGAAGATAGAAATTAATCTATTTTCTGGAGAGCAGAGGAGTGAGAAACTCTAGTTGAAGTGCCCTTGGCCCTCGAAACATGCAGTTGCATCACAGCAGGAAAAGAGACACCATGTAATTCAAAATGAATCCTTTGGTATTTGATCATGAAAAATGGCATTGTCACACTCCTGATATGCCTTTTTTCCCATATGCCAAATAAAAGCATTCATTTCCCTTCCCCATCTCCAGCTGATCCATTTAGACTCTGAGTGTTATTTACTTTTCAGTTTCCTGAATTTATTTTCTTCTAGTTTAGCAGAAGACCTGGCAAAGTGCCATGTTCATATTGATTTATTAAAAAAGAGAAGAAAAAAACAAAATTAAGGCAATTGAGTATCCAGCTCTGCTGGAATTTATTTGTGGTGTCAGTGAACACTTCTTTGTTAGAAGATCACAAGTTCTTTTAAGATAACAAACTTCAGCTATACATTTTTCTCCTTAGCAGCAAAGAATCTTGTTTTCAAGGGAATAGGAGCAATACTGGGATTGAGGACTGTGGAGGACGTGATATATATTGTAAAAGGCCTGTAAAACAAATTAATTAGACTAGCTGTGGGTAGAGTTGTTTCTCTTCAGAATGTCTGCTCATGGGACTTACTGTTTTCTGTGAAGTGCTCATCACTTTTCAAGCTCAAGTCCAAACTTCTGCTATGAAATTTTTCAAAGGTTTGGAATACCTGCTGCTAAACAAGCAGAGCATCCACAAACAGCTGTATTCTTTCTTTTTTGCCCCTCTTACTGTAGTTTTTCTATTCATCAGCCATGGCTGCTTCTGCACTTTGCTCTTCATATTCTGTTGCCATGTCGTACTGTTTGTGTCGGAACTGCTGCCTTGCTTGACCTTTTGTTTGCCTTCATCATTTTGTGCAATGAATAATTGTTATTCCATGCCCTGGGGCTTCCTCAATCCCATCTGTTTAAAGTCTCTAGCATGCTGTTACCTGCACTGAGTTACTTCCATCGCAAGGAAATGCGGCCAAGTCCTCATATTGCAGCTCTCTCTGAAGAGAAAAAGCAAAAGCTTTCCTTTTTCTTCACTGAGTTCCCTGCATGAGCCTGGTTCTCTGCAGCACCTATCATTGGAATGGACTGCCAGTCTCATTGATTCTCCCATCTCAATTTGAAATCTTGTTTGTGGAAGGAGAAAGATATTTCTCCTTCAAGTTACGAAATTCTGTTGTCAGGAGCAGTCAAGCACTTGTGGTGGGATTTATGTCTTGGAGGCTGGCTGATAAAAGCACTGCAGTGAAATAAGTCTTTCAATGCTAACATCTGTTCTTGGTTTTGTTTTTCTTTGCCCTCTTGTTTAGAATTTGGAATGGTTTCCCTGATATTTTCTGCAGCGTTGGCCTACTTCCCCTCGCGCCCTCCATTCCCCCCCAGCGTGGCTGCAGCGAGCCAGCGGCTCAGCTACAGGAGAAGTTTTTGCAGACTCTTAAGGTAGGACCTCATTGGGTTTCCACTTCAAAGCAGATCAGTGCCTAAGTAAATAAAAACAAGTGTGCTTTAATCTTCTCATTGAGCAAACAAGTTGGTTTGTAGTGCTTTTAAACAAAATAAAATTAAATATTAATGTCAAGACATAAAAGGATGCTAACTGCTAAAGAGCAGGCATTAAATTTTAAACCACTGTGTATATCTCCAGTCTTCATGCCAGTCCTTCAGCACCAGCAGTGCTTTAGTCCTCCTGTTAACATGGCTTTTCTTATGCAATGCTTCTGTTACATCAGGTTATACAAGATTGTTAAAAGTGAGCTGTGAGAAAACAGTGAAAACACTGGGCAAAACTAACTTACAAGGTTTTTGGTGTTTTTTTTTCCTGTGCTTATTATATTGGAATGAATTTTGGGTTTACTTGTCTTTTGAAGAATTATTCAGCTGGTTTCA
The DNA here is from genome assembly GCA_013399225.1 of Rhipidura dahli. Taxonomy (NCBI): domain Eukaryota; kingdom Metazoa; phylum Chordata; class Aves; order Passeriformes; family Rhipiduridae; genus Rhipidura; species Rhipidura dahli. The sequence continues at coordinate 1,458,581 of VXAC01000790.1, read as the reverse complement.
TTCAGCCATGGAAGCAATGAATGAACTATCTGAAACTATTATATGATCTATTAAATCTCGTTAATTGTATGTTAAAATATGAAGTGGGAATAGGAAAAATGTCTCCAGATGTGTTTCTGGATAGGCTCAAAGGTCAGCTAGCTTCCTTTGAATTTTTAGGTTTAAAAAGAAATAAAAGTTATAAAGAAACTGACAGTATTGCAGCTTGTCCCATTTGGGTTCTTTTGGTAAGACTCAGCCCCACATCCCCCCAGTGTTTGTTCAGTATCTTGTGTAATGGAAATATGATCTCAGAGGAACAGCTAAAGCAACTGTAATATTAAGGGTGAATAATTGTGAAGGCCCATGCCCTGTACATGATACTGCACAGAGGAACTTTCTGGGGCAGAGAAGGGCTGCTCCCTGGTACGGAATATGACTGACTCCACTGGGAAGCTTCCAACTCTTGCTGTAATTATTTGTTGAGTGATGTAGTGATGGGAGCTGAATCTGCATATAAAGGGCTGCTTGAAGCTTGAAAATTGTGGAGCTTTAGTCATTTACATACTACAGACCTATTGTGGGCTGTACTTTCAATAAGTGTGTTTAGAGGCAGTGGAAACAACTCATCCCTTGTTGTCACTGGGTTTTCTTTTCTTTTGTTTTTGGAGGCTTTCTTTTTTTCATTTGGAGGAGTAATTAGTTGGCAGGATGCTTAATCCTGTGTGTTCATCCTGGAGCCGGCTGGCACTCAGGAGGTGTGAGTACAGCTGGGTGTAGTGTTGCTAGTACAGCTGGTGTTAGTCAGCAAAGTGACCTATTCAGGGTATTAAAAAATAGCAGTTCCCTTAAGGACACTTAGCACACACAATAATGCTGTTCTGCACCCAAGCTGATGTGCAGTTAGACCCTGCCTGAGGGCTGTGTTGTAAAAATGTTGCTGTTGAACAGAAATCCAAACAGCAAGTGTCTCCACAGGTGAAATAGAAAATTTCAGTTGACAGTGCCCCATTTGAGAGTTTTATAACCATTAGATTCCATGTTCAAAGTGTTGTAAACAGTGGACCTGAGATACTGGTAAGGTCAGGATGTAAACAGCAAAGCTGGCTTACTGTTAATAGTAATCAATTAAACTTCAGAAAACAAACTGGACTCTTAAATAATGAGTATAATTTACAATGTCTCACAGAATCAAGAGGGTTTTTTTTTTTAAATGTGGACAGGTAGATAATTATATCTCTCTTCCCTCTGGTCTTCATGCATTCTTCCATGCTACCCTTTATCAAAGGCACTTCTTCATTCCTCTGTACGTGAAACAACCAGCAGTTCATCATTAAACCCACTTATCTTGGGGAGCTGTTCAGTAACAATCTGTCATGCAGGGGAGTTTTATAAAAGAAAATGGTATCTGCCATGCTTCAAGAGAAATCCATCATCTGGTTCATTAGGTTTCTAGGCTCTCTTGCCTGCCTAATCTAGGCTTCATCTTGGCTCAGAGAGCCTTCCTTTTGACTTAGTAGTGTAGACTGCAGGTAGCCAGCAGATGAGTACCAGGAAATCATGATTTCCCTTTATTGTAGACTTACCCTCTGGTGTAAGAGCTGTGTGTAAGGCATTTAGGATGTGTGTGAGCTGGTGGCTGACCAAGCTGTGCACCAGATACACCCATGAGAATTGAGATGTTCATCGTTTCCCTGTCTTCTCCCCCAGGCTGCAGTTTTATTACTTCAAAATAAAGCAACATAGCAAAACTTTACCACTGAAGTCACTGACCATTTTTCCTTGGACACCAAAGGGATCTGTCACAGCCTTGCAACTCCCACACTCCTTCGTGCCTTCAGGTCCTTGGGCAGTCATCTACATGAGCTGCTTCTTGCAGAGTTATTACACCATCAACAGAGGTCAACCATCCCCTGCAGGCCCTTTTTGGGGGACTTTCTTAGGAACTTGATTCTTCCTTCCGATTTGGAGGGTTCTTCCTTGTGACAGATTGTAACAATTAGTTGATGTCTGATTATCTCCTGATACCAACCCTCTCAGTCTACAGTGGGAGATGACAGATTGGTCATGGTTTGGGAGCTAAGCCCAAATCTTTTAACAGTGTAAATCTATCACACACTGTGACAAATGGAATTTGAATTTCCATAATAAAAAAGTGTAGTGCCCTATCTCAGTTTCTTGGATGAAGCAAATATGACTTTTTGTTTCCCCAGTTCAGAATATTCCACAAACTTCAATGGAAAAAAACCCTAATGCAAGTAAACAATTGATAAGTCTTAAAACCTGCATTAAAAAAACTTGTTGTGTTTTTTGTTTTGAAGTAATAAGATACTTTTATCCAGTTACATGGCTTTTATATTTTCTAGGGACTGTGTAAGCAATTTTGAAATTTTTTATCAGGGGTTTTATGCATCATTATTGCTTTAATGACACTTTCATCAACATCACCATCCAGTAATGGAAGCTGCTCAGAATGTGCATGATGTTAATAGGCGCTGTCAGAGTTACTCTGAAAATGATGACTTACTTTGATGGGGCTCCCCTCTGAACCAGCCTGTCTTACAGATTCTAGTGGCATTAGGTTTCTGGAAAAAATAGAAGAAAAAAATCAATTCATATTCCAGCAGAATGGTTTAACAGAGAGGCTAATGCTGATATCCTGTCACTGCTGGTAGGATGGAAAACGGTGTGGGTTCAACAGCTGATGGTGTGACAGACAGCACATTTTTCTGCTTTCAGTGGAGCAATTGCAAAAGCTGTGTACAAGTGACTGGAGCCATGAAATGTGGAGCTGCTACTGAGGATGTGTGTTTCAAATTGCTTTAGCCAGCACAAGATATTGCTGGGCAAGGAGGCAGAATGATGCCTGGTGATCAGTGTCTCTGTCTCTGCCAGGCTCCCTTTCTCCTGGTCACCTTCCTTGTTGTGGGCTAGACAGGGGAGCAGCCTCTGTGTCTTGGTTTGAAAGACAGGTGCCTGCTAAGGAAGGCAGGAACCTCCCTTGGAATGGAAAATGTTACCCCCTTCCCTCTGAATTACTATAATTTTGATAATAAAGGGGCTTTCAGGCAATTGTATGAGAAATATATATATGTAAAAAACAAGGCAATAATACAGAAATACTGGCTTAACCTGACAGAATCAGGATACGACCTGACACCCTGCCGGGCAGGGTGATGGTAGCAGTCTGATTAAATGGTGGCTGCATCCTCTTTACAGTGGTTCTGTTGAAGCAGTGATCCTGTACAAGGGTGTGGTCCTCCTCTGAAGGTCCAGTGCTGGTTATGTAGCTCTTATCCTCTGGGATTCCAGTAGCTAAGGGCTGCTTGTGCTGTTCCAAACCTCAGATTATATCCAGGTGGGAATGCTTGGCTCCTCCCCCTGGGTGGAGCATTTCACAATGAGATGATGTAATTACATGAGTCATGCAGAGAGGTTAGATTAACCTCATGGCCCTTGAATAGAAGATATCTGTGTCACAGAAGAGATAAAGAACCCTGCTTCACCTGGTTTCAACAGATGGTGATAGAATACATACTTTTGGTTACATCTTGCCTTGTAACCCAAGACACTCTGTCCCTGGAGATTTCCATCAGGCAGCTGTTCCTCTAGTATAGGTACTAGGAGTTGGATGTGGCACAGAGCAGCTATCCCACATCACAGTTTGTCTTGTTGCTTGAGTTACAGAAAACAGATAAACCACAGGAAATTCTGGTCAAGTAAATGACAAAGTTCTCCCTCAAAAGTAGCTCTTTAATGAAGCTGAGGTCCAGCTAGCCAAATATTTTGAATATTCAGCAATTCTTATTTCAGAACATTACATTCAGACTTGTTCCCTGTTAGCAATCTTCAGTATGGCTCTATTGTGTCCATGCAAAATTCCTTTTTATTTTGTTCTACAGATGTTGAATTGGCTTTCACATGGATAGTATTAAATAGCATGCCAATCTGATACAAGATAGGCTAGGATAAGAGTATGGCATTCCTAAGAAAGAAAAAGAAAGTTGTCAGGAAGACAGTAGCATTCACAGAAATATAACCAATGTATAGAAGAGCTGAAAGTTTGAGAGTTGTTTTTCTTTGCATTAAAAAATAAATCTGCCACGAATGATATTGGAAGCGGAGGATATGTTCATGTGATGGGAATGTGTTATTCAAGAAGAGGATGTGTGAAAAAGAACACTGCAAAAAGCACTGGCTGGTGTGTTGTGTGTGGAGCATCTAAGGGAGTAAAACAGCGCAAGCTGCAAACTTATGAGTGTTTTGGAGAGTAATTGAATCTCTCTCCCTCTTGGCTTTTGTAAATGTGTGCTATCAAATTCCCACTGCATGCCAAGGAACTGGTACTGATCAGGATCAATTTTATGTAAATTGTTTGGGACCAGAGGGAGCCATGTTTGGGGTTACCCAGACATCCCATGGGATGACTGACCTTGGAATCACCATAAAATCTCTCCACTTTAAAATACCACTGTTTCAGATTCCAAAGTATATTTTCTTTCCAGTTTGAAACTTTTTTAAGGAAAACTTAAGATGTCTCTTAGCAAGGATTTCACATTTGTTTTCAGTTATGGTGAGTGAGGGAAGTTTTTGGTTAAATTCCTGTTTAGCTCTGTACATTGAAGATGATGATAAAGCTGTGACTGTTTCACCTTCACTGACTACTTAAGGTTGAATAATTTTTATTGAGGGGGAAAAGCAAGCGTTGATTATTTAGAATAGGGTATTATATCTGTATGTGGTTTTTGCCAGTTCAAATTGTCAGAATTTTCCATTCTTGCAGCTGTATCTGTCTCATTTCCAAAGCTTTCCTTGCCTTTCACCAAAATAAAGAGAAGTAAAACAGGTTTGGGTTTTTTTTTTATTTAAGTACACTTCAAGAGGGTTGAATCTCTGATTTTATTTTTGGAATAAGCTTTTCATCTTTTAAATTAGTGCTTATTATTCCTAACACGCACTTAGGCTAAGTAGGTTGCCCATGCCAGTGCATAGAAGAATTGCTTGCAGAAATGAGAAGCATGAGCCCAGCATGTTACAGAAATTTTTGAACCATGTGGAGAGACTGGCTTTTTCTACTATCACAGTGCTAAGGCAGTAACATATCAGCCACTGGAAATTCAGTGACATGGCTGGGTACCTTTCTTGTTTTCCCTGGCTCACTCCTCCTTCATACCTTTGCTGTTTTTCTTGATGGGCAGAATATAGATTCTAGTGTGTGATTTACTCTCCTGGCTACTCTTGGTGCAATTTTTAATATAAGCTGAGGCTAATGGCAATGTTTTATCTTCACAGCAATTTCCGATTCTTGATGATTGCTTTAGCTTATGCGATACCACTGGGTGTTTTCTCTGGCTGGTCTGGTGTTCTGGATTTGATATTAACACCCATTCATGTGAGCCAAGTAAGTATCTCCTGACTGATAATCAGCAGCTATTTTGTACGTTTTTAGTTTGCACTAGCATGCAGTTTTATCAGGTTTTTATGTTTGACATGTTATTAATACATATGGACCACTTTACTCACTGAAATTTTAAACAAAATGAACTTCAACTTTGGCATCCCCAATGGTCACAATTCTTCCTGCTGACTCTCCATCAGTGGTGAGTCTTTTCAGGCCTGTGCACACCTTTTGACAAGAAGGAAGAAATAAGTAAACAAATGTGAGTATTGTTGGCTTCTGCATCTCAGTAGAGATGAAAGAAAATAATATGTGTCTGGTGGAAAAGATGAAGTGGGGAGAAGATGATTTCTAAGCTTTTGACAGAGTATTATAAAGAAACAGAGGACATTACTCAGATTCCATAAAGAGAGGTCACATTTAGGACATATACTACTTAGTCATACTTTCTTGTAGTGAATTTATTTTTCCTTTCCTAGAAAAAGCCTTGCACTTCAGATTATTGCAGAGAGCTGTTGTTAGCAGTTTGGAGCTCCTGCACAACATTTGTTTTGAAAGTAACATCATCTTATTTTCTCAGCTTTAACACATTTCTCTGTGTTTTGTTTTCGTTTGTTTGTTTTTTTCCTGTCAGGTGGATGCAGGCTGGATTGGATTTTGGTCTATAGTTGGAGGTTGTGTTGTTGGCATAGCAATGGCAAGGTAGGAATAATTACAGGTCCTTCTCCATTTCTTCAACTGTGATTGTCATTTTGTTTATCCTCTTAAGAACAGAATTTGTTTCCTCTCATCTTCCAGAAACTTGAAATGCAAAATTCATTTTGGGGTTACAGTGTGTTTCTAGTGAAGCAATAATTTGTACCATGTTAGTGGTTGCTGGGGATTGAGAACTCCACATGCCTATACCTGAATTTGGAAGTCAGACTGTTATTCCTGACAATGGCTTCCTGTATGCTGCTTTTAAAGACTGCTCTGGTGAATTCAGCTGCCTGGTATGAGGGAGAACCTCATTGTAGCACATTTGGAAAGCATTGAAGAAATGACTGTCTGTCTCCTTCCATCAACACTTTTGGGCATATTGATTCCAAGGGGATATAGGGAATGTAGCATAGGCAGCCTACCCACAATAACATGTTCCTCCACAGAGAAACTAGTCTGGGCCCATTTTGGGCAGGTTGCTGGATTCCTGCATAGCCTGACTATTTTCTGCTGTCTCCTATGGGCTACAGTATGGGTGTATCTAGGATTTTATAAATCCAGACACAGCTCTCTCTGGCCATCGTGAATGCTGATGACACGGGGAGTGGAACAGCAAGAAATTGATTGCCCTTCCAAAAGGCTGCTGCTTATTCTTCATTGAGGTCCTCTTTAGGAAAAGGGATGGTGGGAGGGAGGAAAAATCTTTTAGGAAGTACCTGAGCAATGAGTTTATCATGTGATGAAAACCAATCACATGTGCCTCTTGCTTTGGGATATCTGAGCATTGCCCTGGCTTCTCTGTGTCCAGTCTTTAGACTCCAGTTTCTGCAGTGAGTTTAGCACACATGCAGATATCTGTAATTGTTGCATCTTTGTGATGTCGTGGATGGAGACAGTGATCTTTTTAGGACAGAAACTGAAACTTTCTTTTTTTCACTTGCTGTGCTTCATCAGAGTACACAATGCATAAAGAAATGCGAGGTTTCACATCCTGACATTTTGCAGGCTGCCTAGCAACTGCAACAGGGAGAGGAAAAAACTCCTGACCTAGGGAAAAGAAACAAGTGCTTCTCTCCCATCCACTCCAGATGCAGGCCAAAGGACTTCATCTAGCCAAACAAAGTTCATGCCCTGATTTCCTCTAAAAAGAGTAGCTTTTGATTAGCCAAGCTCAGATACAATGTTTTCTCTGTAAGAGAATAGATGTATAAAAGCACCTGCTGTAAATGACACAGATGCCATAGGTTGCATGTTGAAGAAGGTAGAGTGCCAGTTTAATCTTTCCCATCATGAATTAATCTTTAGTATATTTGCAACATTTCAATAGTAGAGTTTAGAAGCTCACTTAACTTTGTTAGGAGAGAATTTGATGCCAACATGCAAATCTCAGTCTTTATGGTAGATTAATTTATTTAATGTATTGCCTGGGTTAATTTTCAAGAAATGCTGGCAGTCCCTTTAACTGCTTCAAAATTGATTTCAAACCTTGTCGAATACCTGTATTTTGTAGCATTTAATAAATTTAAAAAATACTAACAGTCTGTCTTCAAATATGTCTTTCTAACTTGGGCGATGCACAGTTCAAATGGGAGGGTTTGCATACAGAAAGGGAGGGAGGAGGTGATTTGTCACTTCTGATGGATGACTCTCCCTCCTAGGCCTATTCAGCATTTATCTGTGTAGGGTTGAATCAATGACGAGTCTGACTGTAATCTGCTGAAAGTTGTAATTAGGAAAATTAAGTAATGATTCTTGTCAAAGCTGACAAGTTGATATATTTCAGTGTCAGAACTGTGATTTGCCAAGCAAGCAGCTCTCTCCCTTAACCACCTCTCAAGAAGCTGTTAGTTTTGGGGTGGGTTTTTTTTTCTTCTGCTAATTTGTCAAAGCAAAATGGGTGCATCTTAGGAATGTGCTCCTTCCATTTTTGTCAGTGCAGATTCTATAATTTAGAATTTTTAACAACCTGAGCCTTGTCCTAGAGCATTAGGTCCTGTATATCACAGTAGGTGTTAAATCATTTGTATTTAAAGTAATGCCCAGTTTGGAAATTTGTATATCTATCTCGTTTTCAAAATGGTGCAAGTTTTCCTCAGCACTATACATAAATCCTTGTACTCACCACCCACTGCTGTCCTGATAGCCATGAACTTATATGTTTAGCTAATGTGTTTGATGCATTTTTGTAATTGAAAAGCCAGCCCTATTTTGGGCAGCTGGTAGGTGCTGTACCCTTTGCTGGCAGCTTTCAAATGCTACTAGTTTGAAGAAAAACAGTGTCAAAGAGCAGCATTCATATCATTGCATGGAAACAAATCTATTCCCTTTTTTCCCTTTTCTCAGATTTTTTTTTTTAAATTTTTCCCCACATTTGCCAAGGATCATAGATATTTCTGAGGTTTTGTCCTCTGTGGTTCAGTTTCAGTTCCTGCTTCTAACCTGCAGTGTAGTCAAAATGCTGAAACTTTATGGCATGGTGATAATTTCCTTAGCAACAGACAGTGTTGTCAGCAGTGCAGGTTTGTGATTTTAACTGTAGGATACAGCCTGGGGCTGGATCTGCTGGGAGGCTGGAGACTGCTACCAGCAGTAGGCTCAGAGGTCTGTGTCTGGCAAAGTCTGCACCTTCTCTCCTGTTGTGCCTACTGTTTCAGCAGCTGCAGACAATCCCTTACATGCTAGACGATGAAGAAGGATTTAAACAGAACAAAGGTTTGAAATCAAATGCTGGGTCTGAGGATAAAAGTAATTTCTCATATTTTTTGACTGAAACAAGTATTCTGAAGAGTAGACTAGATTTACAGTCTTTATTCTCCTGTAACCAGACAAGAAACAGAAGTCCTTCAATTACCAAGTTCAGGCTAGGTTGCTGTGTCATTTTTTTACCATTATTTCTGTTGGTGGCTGAATCCAGTAGCTGCATAAACCTTTATGAACCTTGGGGTACATTTGACTCTTTTGGAATTCTATGATATCTGAGAGCTCTTTGGAGCACACTGCTCTCCAAACTGGGATCTTTGTGTCAAAAAGAGTTGCAGCTGCTTGGTAGGTATTTTTTCCACTTACCTGTTATGAATGGCTTAGATGCCTATCATCCTCCCATCTCCACATATCCCTGGTGGTGGTATAGAGATAGAATCCCCTAGAGATCACCCCCAGACCTGTTGTCTGTGAATGTCCCTTCAAGAAGGCTGATATTTCTCATGTTGTTTCATTAGACCGCATCCACGTCACTGCCCTTGCCTGTAAGGACAGAGAACAGTGATGTTGTCTGCCAGCAGGCAGAGTGGGAGTCTCTGTGGAATAAGCTGAAAGTTTACACTTTGAGATGCTTCTGCAAAGCTTTTAAAATTGCTGATTTTGACCCTAGTGATCCCAAAGAATAATTAAAGAAACTGGCAAACCAGTGAGGTGATCGTGACTCCTCGATTGGATTGTCAGAAAAAAATCCACCAGCAGCAGCTGACCTCTGGCTATTGGAGATGAATGCATAAGCCAGTTGAACACTGCAGTCATAAACTTCTCAGATTATATGCAGCATTGATCTCCCACCACTGCTTATTGAATTACTCACTGCTAAATTCAATGTAGAATTAAAGCATGGGGAGAATCAAAATAAGAGGAAAGAAGTTGGTTTGGGGGAGCGGAGAGCATTTGACTGCATTACTCCTGCATCTCTTATGGTATATGTGGAAGTTCTCAAAATGTTGGTAGCATTTTCTGTTTTATCAAGTAAGCTCTAAGGTATCTGCCTGTAGAGTGATCTTTGTCAGGGCAGAGAAGGCAGTTAGCTGATGGACAAACAAATTTCATCATGGACCAAACTAGATGGATTGTGCTACCATTAGCCTGATCAAGGTAGGAGGCTGTGGGGGCAGAAGATATGCTTTAGAAATACACACCTAACTTGTCCATCCCAAAATCACATCTCCTAAGCAGGAGATTATACAAATTACTCATGAATAAATGACATTGCCTTTTCTAATAGATCTTTTTCAGTATTTAGGTTAACATCGCCTTTGAAAAGAGCAGTTGCACTGATAATTATGCCACATGAGCACTGCTCAAAAGCATTCTGGCTCCTTGAAAGAGAAAGGGAAAAAAGATGAAAAAAGCAATTGTACCATCAAGTGGTATAAACATCATAATTCCCTGTGTGTGTAACAGCCAGACTGCCCAAGGACTTGTGGGGCTGTCTTCTCCCAGTCTGTCATCGGGATCTGTGTAGAAGAGCAGTAGCACCAAACTTGTGGTTTCTGGAACTTTTCAACCCAAAACAGCCACTGGCAGAATGACCCCCTGTGTAAAGAGTTCCTTCTTTGCCTAAGCCCCCACGAGCTTCATCACCAATGCCTCCAAGGGTCCAGAAGCTGTTCCTTGTCATCTTCAACTAGGCTTTCTCTGGAATTTTTTGGAGTTTTTCCATTTCCCACAGGAATGAATCTTGACACTTAACTATGTCTTGAATGAAACGCGGCAGCCTCCTCATATGCTAATGGAGCTCTGTGTCTGCCAAGGGAGACTGGCAAACACTGACTAAACAGCGATGGAAGTAGTGGTGTGACATTGTGTCCAACAAATGCAGAAGGAAAAAAAAAACTTTCCTCCAAGTGTATTCATTTGATGCCTTGAGAATTACTCGAGAATTGTTCTGGTTTGGTTGTTATTTCGTGACAGCTAACAAAATCCATGGCTCTTCGGCGTGACAGCTAGAAATATCACCATTCTATAAAAATGCCTTTTTTTCTATTTCTGAAAATGAGAAATGACTTTTAAGTTGTTTTTATAGTCTTCAGAATGTTTAATGAGTATAAACTGAATTAATTGTCAAGCATCACATTTAAATAATATGAAAATCAGCATTTGTACTGCTCTGATGTGTGCTTTTATTTCAGATTTGCAGATTTTATCAGGGGCATGCTGAAGTTCATACTGCTGCTGCTTTTATCTGGAGCAACATTAGCATCAACCTGGTTCACTCTCACCTGTCTAACTACTGTCACTCATCTGCCTTTAACCACAGGTATCAACAATGATTTTAATTCCTATTCTTTATAATTGATATTGCAGGCAAATATTTGCAGTCTTCACTCCGCTATCTTATAACCTGGTTTGGTATCTTTAGTAATACAGTAGTTTTACTAAGACAAAAAAAAGAAAGTTTAGAAAATCTGTTGAATCTGAAATATCTTTACTGGCTTTGAATAACTTTATAAAAAGATTAAAAATTTAACCCAATAATAAGAACTCCGAATACACATCTAAATTTGATTTGGGGACTAAGTGTTTTTCTGTTTTGGGTCCTTTGGAATAACCGAAGTGAGAAATAAATCAAGAAAAATCAGATGAACGAGAGTAGCATTGCTCATAAGAAACAGTGACATGTCTGGGAATTGAGGAGTTTCAAACTTACATTAGTTATTGGAACACGTGGTGCCTTTCAAACCAAGGTGACCCCTAGTGTTTTCAGCCATCTAAATCTGTCCCTGCACAGTGCTGTCCTGTTTTTCTGCACCTGCATGCAGGTTCAGGGAACTCTTCCAGCCCAAAATTAACTCAGCCTGTGCCTCAAAAAGACAAGAAAAAAAGCTCTTGGCAGGAGTGGGGGTAAAGCTCAGAGGTCTAGTCAGGCTGCCAGTGAGCTGTGCCCTTAGGTGAAAGCTAGCGCTGCTTAGTTTTTAAAAATCCATCCTTCACCTTATTATCTGCACCAAAGGACTGATCCACCTGTGATTCCAAGACCTTTAACACAGTAGCAAGTTCCAGTAAAACCTAAGCCATCAAGATTCATTAATATATTTATTTAGTAAAGAATTCTACAGAAACATTTTAAATAAAGTTCTATCTTTGTTACAAGCAACTCATGCATTTAGGAGAAATGAAGGCCTTTTTTGTCCATTTTTAATAAAAGAGTTGGGTGTGGAGAGTATTATATAGAGTAGTGCTTTACTCAAATTAACTTTGAGTTTCAGTAAGTGTCCTTGGTGCACTGCAAATGTCACAACTATAAAGTGGGTACAGCAAATTGAAATACATGATCAATTCAGGAGCAACACCATCTGGATGGATAGGTCAAATTTGTGCTTTATCTTGAAATTTCAATGCTTTTAAAAATTCTGCTTAAATAAAACATAATTCAATCAATAAACAAATCAAATTTCATGATGGCTGTTGTCATACTAAATGACTACACTTTTCCATCAAATCTAAAATAAAAGCAATAAAAGCTTTTTTCTCCTGCTTGCCTGCTTCATCACTACAAGCCTGCAGTAATGTAAATTTTTACAGTAACTCTATCCTCTGAATTGATTCAACAAGCCAAACACACAAATGACCCTTCAAGTCTATGCATAAGAATGAAGCAGAGACGTTTCAAGAGGGGAAAGTCATTACGTACGTACTCGCCAGTGTTCAAAAACAGAACTGATGGAACTCTCTCTGATTTTCTTTTATTTCTTTAGTAATGAATTCTGCATGCGACATAGGTGCTGTAAAAATTCTTATTTGTTTATAGCATTTAGGTGCATTGTGCTGCCTTTTTTTTTTTTTGGAAAGGTGGTCCACTGTCACGACATAAAAGTACATAGGGTATTTGAGGTTTGATATGTAGTATACTAAAGTAGCATCCCTTGATTCAAATGCAGGGATTGGGTTGTACTTTTCATGCAATTACCATTTCTCTTAAAGTGGATGATTCCTTAGATTAAGTTGCAATTACATATCAGAGTTTTCTGTTCTTATATATGTCACTGTAAATATTGAACCCTTTTCTTTAAAACACAAGCTTGTTTTTAATAGAAGTGCCAGGAATGTGGTGCATTCCTCAAAAAAAAAGGCAGTCTAAAGCACCAGAGTCTAATGTGCAGCCAGGAAATAAGATCACTTTTGTTCTGTTTAAATTTCATAGACATGCTGTGGGGGGAGGTTTGTATCAGGCTTTTCTCATTAAAGTTCATATAAAATAGATGTAATGTGCCTGTTCAATTTAGTTCCTTGTACACAGAAAAGGAGTGGTATATCTTTATAAAATACGCTGTTATGGATGAAAACACACAAGCTATTTAAGCTAATTTATAGAACTTCATGCTAGATTATTCCTCAATGTAATGATGCAACATGATGATGACCTCTGCATTCACAGTAATTGGGAGAAACGGTACATTTGAATTGATTTGGATGAACTTCCTTTTTTTCTTCTCTTTTTAATTAAAAGTTTGAGATGTAGAGCGTATCAGAGTACAAATCTAGGAGGTCAAATGCAGGCTGTGGGCTGGCAGCTTTTGGAAGTGATTAGTGGTAGCTGGTAAAAGTGGAAGTTGCTGCATATCAGTGGTCCGGTGTTGACAGTGGACTGCCCAGTAGTTATTCTCTGTGTGTTTTTTGTAGAGCTGGAAGATATGCAGAACAAAAGCAGACATCATTGTCTGTGGGGCTTTTCCCTCATTCATATTTTTTAAAAATTTTGGTTTATTTCTGGGGTTTTTTTCTTCTAGTGTTCTTTTTCCCCCTCTTTCCTTTATTTTCTTTTTCTTTTCTTTTCTTTTTTTTTTTTTTTCCCAGAAAAAGTCCATAAAATACTTTGTATTCCAGAGCCCCTTTGCAGGCAGCACTGCAAAGGGCTGGACACCAGGATTGTCGTGTTATTGAAGGCAACAGCTTTTGATGTTGCCAGAAGGTTCATAGGCTCCTCCATTTCCTCCTGTCCTGTGGCAAAGAGCACAAGTGTTGGGCTTGGAAGTGCTACAGAGCCAGTGATGGATCTCAGTCCACACTTTCAACCTTATTTAAATGCTGAGGCAGAGCAAGCAGGCTTCAAAACTTACATGGAAACTTGAGGTGGTGTACATTTGATCTTCCAAAGAGATTTTGTTTTCCCTTCCAACCATATAGCTCCCATTTTGGGAGAGACTTCCCCCTCCTCTCTTGGCCTGCCTCCAGTGTTGTTGTCTTGAACAAGTCAGGCCTTGCCCTACAAAGCCACAAGCATTGCCATCTTCAGCAGTGCCTGGAACCTGCTGAAACAGCCACACGTTTTGAAGGACTGCTGGTACAGTTAAAAGGGAGTTCTTGCCCAGGACAGGATGGTCATTCTGGGGAGGAGACAAGACACCTTCTGGGAGTCTTTGTACTGGTCCAGGTGTTAAGCAGGCTTCACCACAGAGATGAAGGCTGGTTAGATAACATTGTCATCATCTGCTGTATCTCACCTGGCAGCTTCTTGATCCATGAATAAAGTTTGCATCTATAAGCAGACCCTGATAGTGGTTTCCCCAGGTCAAAAACCAGTAACTTCCTTTAGCATGGGGGTATTGGGTGACATACATGCTCATCTCCCTCTTCTGAAACCCTCTGCCTGTCTCCTTCGTGGGCTCAGAACAAGCAGTAGGTGGATGTGTTTTTATGGAAGCATGAAAAAAGATCAGAGAGTTTGGCCAATTATTCACTCTAAAAGGAAGGAAAAAATTCTCTAAATATTTGTTTTTAAAATACAAGCAAACCAAATCCCTCTTTTAATTGGCGTTCTTTGTAGCAGTTTTTGTAATGTCTGGTGTAAATAAGGGGGGAGGGAAGGGATTTGAAAAAATGGTCACAGCAAAATGTATTTTTGTCACCTTGTTTGTATAATTTTCTCCTAATTCCTTTTAAATAGGCACAACATCATTTAAAGATATTTCCTACAAAATGCAATTACTTAGAATGGAGTCCTTTAATGCAGATATTAAAAATCAATGACTGCATTTGTGGTTTCTTTTAAATTATACTGTTTAGCATTGTTTGTATTGAGTAATGCCTGCATTGCTTTGTATTTGCATAATATGCTCCATTTTTCCTCCTCCTATGGAGGAAGACCAGTTTTCTGTCATTTGCTGACTTCTTAATGTAACTCCAAAAGATTTTATAAAAAGTGTATTCAGAGTTGAATATATGAACTTTAACAGCCAGTGTGGGGAGAAAAGAAAGTGAAGCAATAATGACACAGTGCCAGCTACTATGTCATCTGTCTAAAACACCTCTCATCAGCTAATCACAGCTCTCCAAAAACCTTGATTCTGGAATTGGTTTGTATTTTAAGTGAGCCTGAATTTTATTTTAAGAAGTTTTAATTTTAATGTATATTATTTGCATTTCAGTTTCAAAGATGATTTTATGTACGCATTGTGCATTAAAATAGTTTCCTCCATTGAATTCCCAGTGCAGCTGCTGATCTGTTTCTCTGTGCCAAGTTCATTGTTAGTTTGCTTTGTACTGAACTTCATTATGTGAATTTATGTACAATGGGATACTTCGACCCAAAATAATCGTGTAAGGCATTGTATTGCCAGTTTCAGTATCTTGCCACTTTGTATTGCTGTTGGTATCTCTGGATACAAATACTAGCATTTTCCAAAAATTGATATGCAACACTAGTTGCTCGCAGCTCAGATTGAATGTTTTCAGCATAGCATATCAAGAATATTCTAATATTTATGAGCACATTTAGCAGAAGTTTGCTTTACAAAATCTTTTCTTGTGCTGCACGGCAGACGCTGAATACAGTGGCAACTCCATAAGCTGATACTCTATTTAGGTTAAGCAGCCCACACTTTTATTTTCAGGTTTAACAGATTGAACATTATAAACACATCTGTCTCTCTGTCCTCATCTATAAAGCACAGCATTGAAAAAGAGAGGTGTTAATTATATAATACTGATTAGTTTATTATTGCAGGTTAATTTCTTTACTATAAACATGATGTGCTTGGTAAATGAAGCCAGGGGGACCCCGAGGATAAAAGAGTGGCCTGACAACATTAACCTGCTTAGGGCTATGGGCAAATCATTACATCCACTCCTGCTTTTCCCACTCATAAGATGGGAATAATGACCTTTATTTGGCTGACAGCTTCTGTAACTTCACAGATAGAAGAGTGCTTAAAGAGGAACTAATTTAGGGGGCTATTTTCTTTCAAAAAACAGTGTTAAGTAGTGTACAGTACTTGGAATTTGGGAGGAGCATTCCATGGATTAATATCTGTGAATCTGGGCACTTTAAATATCCATCGATAGCAAACTTCAAATACTGTATAACTTCCAGCCCTTTCCTCTTCCATTTCTTGAGACTTACCCAGTAATTTAGTAATTTTTTCTTTGTCCTCCAAACTGAATGCTCTGCTTTCAAAGCAAGTTCCACTTGCTTTTCTCATGAGAAGAAAGTAGAACAAATCAAATTTGATCAGATTTTTGGTTACTTTCAAAACTGTATCATGAGATAGAAATTTGATCAGTGTGTGCTGGCATGGAAATCCAGGCAATGAAACATATTGATGTTATAAATGTGCACTACAGAGACATCTTTCTTCTATTGTGTTTTTCCATTCCCATAAATGAATTACAGTAAAATTTACTGTCTTACCTTGAGGGAGTCACATTTCTCGTGGAAGACTTAAGGGTGACTTCTTCCATGACTTTTCTTACCATGGCCAGTAGCAAGAGTTAGATTATAGGGAGGTTTCATTCTATTTTACTGGACTTTAGGTTTTGGCAGGAACTAACTTGAATTGTTCAGATTGGTCATGGGGATACTGAAGCACTAAAGCCAACAAAGCCTGTGTCCACATGAGGCATTATCCTTTCACTTTGATATTTAGGATAGTTATAATGGGCAATAACAAAGTGCCCTAGATCTCCATAGGTTTTGCTTTAAACTGTATGCTGCTCCCAAAAGAATACATTCCATTGTATTTACTCTCTTGTTTATCTGTATACAATTTGTGTGAGTTTTTGGCTGAGTGTGTCTCAGAAGGGAACTGTTACAAAATGTACAGAGTTCAAGAGATTCTGGCAGAGGACTTTGGAAGGACATACTGTACCACTTGCCTGCACTTGATACAGCATTTCCTGTGTAAAGTTATCTGATTTTTTTTTAAAAGAAATTGTAGTATTTCATATTCCTTGTTAAAAATCAGTCAAGATACATGTGCCAATGGTTGATAAGAACTAGTCACATCAGTTGAGGTCCTTCCATCAATTTAAATTGGGTTTGGATCAGGCTCTGTAGTTATACATTTAGTGATTATATAATTTAAGACTAAATTGCTAAACATGTTGCAGAATGTCCTGAAAAATTCTGGGAAATTGTTTGGATGTCAGAGATACTTGAGTCTCCTTCTGCTGCACTGCAAGCTGATCTGAGGACACCAAGTGAAGGCTGTCATTAAAATCACTTCCCTGCTTGAATTCCTAACTTCCCCCCGCCTCCCTTTTTTTTTTTTTTTTTTTAATTGGTATAAAGTTTTTGCCACAGCTTGTGGCTGGGAGAAGAGAAAGTCTTTTTCTGGGGTATGAGTATGTATTTGCCATCCAGGAGATGGGTGGCAAATATAGGAGATCAGCCAGGCAGGAACCTTCCTTCTTGCTGTTTTTTCTTCCCTTTGTGCTGAGCCACTGTATCACCATCAGTCCCAGGTCACTCCCTTGCTTCATCTAACTGGTAACATCTTGAGAGCTATTATCAGGACACATTTTATTCCTTGCTTCCTTCCTGGCCAGGAGAATTGAGTGCTGAGGGAATACCAAGCGTTACCTCATACCTCAAGCATGAACATGGCTTGAGTGTCCTGCTGCAGCAGCTCCTGGCCAGTTCTCTGAAACAGCTGTGCTTTGGATGGGTGTTTTGCCTTTGCTGGATCTTTTTGTAGTGGCCAGCCTGAGAAATAGCTGCTTAATGCACAGAAACATATTTTAAACTGTTTCTGGTAATGTCATGTTTTAGGAAACCTGGCCCAGCCCCACTGTTGATGTCCATAGCTGCCACTGTCTTGGATATGCAACTTTGCGCACAACTTCATAGGCAATTAATTAATTCCTTCCCATAAGAAAAAGTGATCTTTTTTTATACCAGCAGCATGACATACTTCTCCAGTGTATGCCTATCCAAGTTAGTTGTTATTCTTTAGGACATAATGTTAGCTTCTTGGTGAACAGTCTCTTTTTTTTTTTAGTCAGTGCTTTCAGATCCTTACATTCATTTCCAATGACTGTCATTAAGATTGTCTTAATTGAAAGAACATTTGCTGTGACTTCAGCAGCTGTTCTTCTGCAATATAAAATCATGGTAACTGTTTGTGTTTGTTCAGTGCAAGGTCTCTGTGAGGGAAAGCAAATGGTCCCTGTTAATAGATGATATCTCCCTGCTATCCTGTTGCCTTTGAGCTGGAATATTAGATACGTTATTTAGTGTGTGAAGTAAAAAGCAAAAACCACTTTTGAACTCTGCTTTTACTTCTTTCTGTGACTTATTTTTCTGAAACTGCTTGACTCCTGTCTAGCTGACTGGTTGGATATGTGACTTAGTTGCCAAGTTAGAGGAATAAGCTTATTTGTATAGCACTTGGGATAACCCTGAGTGATTTACAGAGGCATGAAATAAAAAACAGTTTCCCATCACAACATGAACCATTTAAAGAAGGCTTTCAGACATGCACATCTCCTTCATTTTCAGAGCTTCTTTTTGGGGTTTCCCAATGAAAAGCTATTGTTTCCATCAGATGTTAGAACTTAAATTGGCATCTACTGGATGCTGTATTTCATCTGTCCTTTTGCTGTGACATTTCTGTTTATTAATTCCAAAGATGTGTGTACCTGTACCTCTACACAGACCTCGTTTTATCAGTATTACCTGTGATCTCAGCTGAGGTGCTGTCACTGGCATTCAGCTGGCAGTTCTTGGTGTGCACACAATAGGCAGGCAATACTTTGGGGCAGCCACAGGGTGATGCTAAAGCTGCTTTGCTCCTTGTGGTGTGGAAACGTGAGGTATGTGCCGGTGGATGTTTGTGTGAGTGTCATGACAAGGAAATGTAAGGGTGTTGTTTCTAAGGTACAGAGTTACTGCCCTTGTTCACTTGTGGTCTGGTCATCTTAATACATTTTAGTGAGTGGTGAGCAATGATGTAATTCAACTGGCATATTTTAAACTAACAAATCTAGCTTGAAGGCTTCTGTTCATTTCATGGAAACCCTGGCATCTACTGTATTAAATAAAATTTGAAGTCTCGATCTTTAAATGGCTGCTGATTTTTGCCTTCATCTCAGTCATCCTGGGTTTCTAGGAATTATATGTCTAGACATTGTTCAAAGGCATGGTTTCCCTTTCCTGTCTGATGCTCTTTATGGAAGATGTTTCAGCCCTCTTGCACAGGTGGTGTTGCTTCTGTCACTCTGTTCGCTGCTCCACTTCCGATGGTGCTGTTGTGGCTTTCAGCAGCTTCTCAACTATTTCCACTGGTTGAGTTTTTGATACAGAATTACAGCTGGCTGCCACCTTCTCTTCTTTGGGGGAGGATCTGAAAATGTTCTCTAGAAGTTACAAGTCTATCTGTAGATATCTTCAGCTGAGTGTGATAAGAGGCAGATGTTCATTTGTTTTAGAGAATCTTCTATTTCATTTGTGAGTTGGTCTCTCAAGCCAATACAAAAATTTCAAACCACTGAGTGTGTTTGGATATTCTGGCTACACCTGACAGCAGTTAGAGAGAGTTAGAGCAATATGCAGCAGTGTTTGAGGTAAATGGGAGTTCAAAGAGTGGCTCATGAAACTTTAAATACTGGTGAGGACTTGCAGCAAAAATCTATGGATCTTTTAACTAGGGGATCAGGTCTTTGGTGTTAGCTAGAGGAGCACATTTGGAAGAACATCCTAATACTGTATGGGGATTTTTCTTTCCTCTCTGGCACCTCCTGGACATATCTTGCATCAATTTCTTTGATTTATTCTGCAGTTTATGACAGAAGAATTCAAGAGCAGGAGAAGTTACGATGGTTTTGAGGGGGTCAGGTTTGTTTGTTTGTATGTGTGTTTGTTTGTTTTTCTTAACAGCTCACAGTATTGTGGTATATTCAAAAAAGTGGGGGCCAGCTCTCCCTCCTTCTTCCTGTCCAGACAAGTCCTCTGTAGAGAAAGAAATATGTCTTTGTGCATTGGAAGCAAACCACATGAAACAGAGGATGTGATAGATAGCCCTTTCTGCTTCTAAATGCCTTTATTTCTTTTCCATGATTCTTCATATTTTAAAAAGCTGATTTTTAGGGGTTTCTTTTAAGCTGAATGTTTCCTGCTTCCTAACAGTTTCTCAGCTGGAAAGCTTGAGCAGTGCTTAACAGAAGATGAAGCAAAGCTGTTTCAGTTCTCCCCTTTCTAAGACAAAAGAGTGTAAATTAAACTGAAATATGTACACACACACATCTATATATATATTTATATGAAAAAAAAATCTAAGGATTTTGTACCACATAATCTTTTCACTGCAGTGAAAAGATGCTACAAATAATTCACCTGTGACTTCATAACACTTTTGTATCTGAAAATCTTTTCTTTAGGTTTTCTTATTATTTTGATGGGAATCTCTGAAATTATTCCTGAGTTTTCTGGTTATTTCAAGCCTCCTAATAATTTCCTTCTTCTTTTTACTTGGTCAGTGACTTCGGGTTATTGAGGTTGCAAGTCAGGAAATCTTCCCTGTCCAAGACAGCACTAAGAAAAAACTTAATTAGATTTATAAATAGGTACTAAATATTTGTGAAGTTTGGGGTTTGGCTTTTTTTTGGTCCAGAAATAGCTATAATATGTTTATTAAATTATAATATAGGTATATTAAGCATCTATATTAAGTACTGTGATGTATTTTGCAGTTAGAAATTGTAGAACAAAATAGTTGAGGTTACTGAAGAAATGTCACATTCTTGTGTTGGTTTGTTTAAGAAAAACAATTTGTTGTACAGCAGTGAATAATCTGCATTATCAAATCTGTCCCGTTCTTGTCAGAAGCTGGGTGCTCTTCATTTCCTTTTGAAGCCAGAAGGGATTCAACATGTTGCAGCTCAGGCTGTGCTGAATACTAATGTCTTGATAGCTGGTAGATCATTAGTATTTATTTGTAAAATGGAAGCAAAATTAGTTTTGACCTTTAGAGCTAAGTCAAAAGGTTAATCTATGTCCATTTCCAATTTGGTGCATTAATTGCTCCCTGTCCTAATTGTGTGTAGGACAATATTTTCTGTTTGTTTCAGAGGTAAATCAAACTGTAGGTGGTGCTTTGCATTCATAATTTTGTTGTTTGTTTTACTTACAAGTGAAGTCCAAATCACTGAATGTATCTTCATGGATTCTGTTTAAATAAATAGATAAACAAATCAGTTCTTCTGATTTTTTTTCACAATTCAATGCATGTATTCTGCCTAAAGCTAGTGGGATGTGATTTTCTTTGTGATACACAGAGGATAAAAATAAGTTTATGCATTTTTTGGTTATTCAGATATTAGTATTCTTGGCAGCTCTGAATAGGGGGAAAAAACACCAGCATGAAATTAATAACTGTTTTTGTTTCTGTCATAGCTACACTGTACACATCCTGCATTTTGCTGGGTATATTCCTCAACAGCAGCGTACCAATATTCTTTGAGCTCTTTGTGGAGACAGTCTACCCTGTTCCAGAAGGAATAAGCTGTGGAGTTGTCACCTTTTTGAGTAATGTGTTCATGGGAGTGCTTTTGTTTTTCCTCACATTTTACCATACAGGTAAGAAATATAAGCCACTTGGAAAATTTAATTCTCCATAAGGACGTATCTTTGTCAGTAAAAGGAAGGACTTGTACATACAATTTCTGTTAATAACCAAATGTTTGAATCCAGGCAAGGGCAGCAAGGAAAGAGAATTGTAATTGTTCTTTTCTATAAGCATGCTTATAAAAATGAAATTATTTAGATGCAAGATGATTCTATTTGAATTTGCTGTAGCTAGAAACACCAAGGTACACACCATCATCATAATTTATAAGGGCCTGGGTAATGTGACCATTAATAATGTTTGTGTCTCTGGGTGTTCAGAACCACAGTAAAGCTCACCCAGTCTCATTTGGGTAGAACTGCATTGCCCAGGGGGAGCAGAGCAGAAATGCCCCACTTAAGGCCAGCTCCATTCAGTGGGTCAGAGGTCCCCCCTGCAGGGCAGAGAAATTTCCTGGGTGCTGCTCAAAGCCAGAGCAGGCATTCCTTTGGGTAGTCCCGTGGCCTGATCCAGCACAACAGTATTTCACTTCATGGTTTTGTCAGTTTATTCAGACTTTCTCATCTCTCAACTATTATTTGCTTCCTCCTAACTCGTAATCATAACTTACAACTTGCTGTTTAGTAGACTATAATAGATATTATTACTCTAAGCTGTAAAATAAGAACCCAGCTTGCTTTCAAAGGGAAGTGGTCTTAATGGTTTTCAAAGATGCAGATTTTTTCTTTGTATTTAGTTATTATGGTAAACATTTGCTTCATGGTGCAATATTTGTAAAGCATTAGAAAATGTGAGCTTTTATGTATTATTACTTCTTAAGATGTTGTGTTTTATAACTAAGAGGAGAGTGACAAATTTCAGATTGAATTCTGCTAGGAATTATCGAGGTTTTAACCTGGGGCAATTTTTCAGCATGGCTTGTCTCTCTGCCAGGAAATTGCAGGCAGGATGGCAACCTGGTTCCAAATTGTGGTCTGTGAGCACAAACAGAGAAAAATTATTTAGTTTTTTTAACACTGATGCTGAACTGTATCATTGTAAAATCTGAATGCCATCTGGACTAGCCTTGGGTGGTGTGAGAGCTAGTCTTTAAGTTTTAAAGTAGGCTTTTTATATTAATTGGTGTGAACTCTGTTCACACATCCTATTGTTTCTGACATCTGTACCTGAGCTGGAAAGATGACACAGAATATTCTGAAAATTTTTTCAGTGTTTGGCATTACATAATAAACAAGGATGGGGATATGGTGTCTCACTTCTGAGGAAAGAATTACAATAAAGTGGACTCATTCCCCCATAAATAGGGTATTTGGGACCATTTTTTGTCTCATATTTCTTTCCCTACGAGATACCAGTAAATGCAGGTTAGATAAACCTGAAATTGTTATACCCATACACTTAAAATATTTTCCCTATTTCTTCAAAAGAAAAAAAAAAATAAAGTAATTTGTGCTCTAGGACAATCCATTCTGTGATAGAAAGTACAAGAGAGCATGTGGTCACTGGGGGGGATCAGTGCCAGGGGTGCTATTGGCTCCTCTGATTAAAAAATCCGTTAGAAGGAAGATAACAATCTTAATCATTTGCTTTCATTTGATTCAAATACATCCTCTAATGGCATTTAAGAAGCTTACAGATAAATCAGAACTCAGTCAAATTCATCCTGTTCCCTTGGTCTTTCCTTTTAGGCCAAGTAATCTTTCAGTAGTTTTCATTCCAATTTCTCTTTTACTCCTTGAACTGATATTGCAAATGCTGTGAAGGACCCAAACCTTGGAAGCTTTCCAGTGCACTGAAGATTTTGGTTCAGCTAGCAGAGTGGGGATATAAACCTTCCTAAAGCTCAGCCTCCCTGCTAGTGCTGTGCCTCAAAGCTGTAGCCTCTGGATGAGGTTCCCTTTGCCTTTTCTGCAAGGACTTGCAAGGGAAGAACAAAAGGAAACGGACCTTTGGCTTCACACGATTGATGCGTTCCCTGCTTCACCAGTGCTGTCACAAATTCTCCATCAAAAAAGACATGAAGGATTCACAAGTTCAGTTTTGTCTTTTAATACAATTAAGCAGGAATTTTATGAGGAAAATAATAGCAAAGCATTTGCCTATTGACTTCTGGCATCACATAACAGTCTTCTCCAAGCCTAGGAAAATTTTACTATGGTTTTAATAACACTACTGCCTAAACAAATCCATAAGGGTTTTTGGTGGGTCAGGGAGGATTTTGTTGAAGGTCACTGGTTTTGGAAGGTTGAGTTTTCAGGCTGACTGTTGTCCTTCACATTGTTTAAAATAAATAATGCTTTTCCCTTCAGCAGTATAATTTAAGAAAGTAGCAGTGATAAAGCCTTGATTTTGATTAACTCAGAGAGTTTAGATTCTGTAAAATTAAATAAATAATAAGAGTAATAATAATAGTAATAATAATGGGAAATTTAAAAAAATAAGTAAAACGCTTTATCCAGTGAAATGAATGTTTCTTTAGTAAACTGACACATTAAAAAAAATATATATGTTGTACTTGTTTGAAAAAAACCCTGAATAAAAGTGCTAATTATTAGCCAAATATCAGATGATAGGATTTCTTGAATATGGAACACAGGCTTTTAAGAGCAGTATGTTATGTTGAACAGCTGAAAGGAGACTTCTGAGGACCTGTTTTTGCAATGACTTTTAAATTTAATTGATCGTATTATGCACAAGTTTCTTCTGAGGAATTGGTTTTCCCTTCTTTTGCTGTGTAGCCGGTTTGATTCAAAATCGAGCCCAGCTTCTTCCTATGCTTTTAATTTTAGTTCTTGATCCATAGAAATCAAGGGACTAATGAGTAGAGTCTTTGGAAGTGGTTTATTCTCCATTAGCAATGATAGATTTTATTTTTTTTCCCCATTCTCTTCATTGGCAGATTGAATAAGGAGGATTTACATTAGCTGGAGGCACTGGTTATAAATATCTGTAACTTAAGGTGTCTGTGGAGAAGGCTCACAGACCACGTTAACCATCGATCCATCAGGAGCTGTCAGGATCTTGTCAGAACACAGCAATTTCCTTCAAACCTGCCATCAGTCCAAGCTTTGTTCACTTTCACCACAGAATAGAGTTTGATAACTGAGGCTGGGTCTCTGTTCTGCTTTACAGAGTTTTCCTGGTTCAACTGGTGCCTGCCAGGGTCATGTCTGCTCAGCCTGCTGCTCATCCTGTGCTTCCGCGAGTCCTACGACAGACTCTATCTCGACGTCGTCGTCTCCGTGTGATCGCGCCGGACTGGTGAGGGCTTGGAAGAGACTGGAAGTCGACTTTGCAGCCTGCACATCTGCCTGGATTTGCACAGCTGAACAGCAGAACAACAAATTGCAAGACTTAAACGATGGCTTTATTTAGAGAGGGTATGGGATGGTTGTTCTTCCATTCAAGACCATCTTGATTTGCCGTAAATGTGGAACTGGAGTGGTGATGGTGACACCAAAATGCACAAAGAGAATCTCTCTGCTGTCCAGATCCCTGTGCCAGGGCTGGGGCTCTCTATTGAAGAGGCTGTTGATGTAGCAGTGAGGTGTATGTTGTGTGTGTATGTGTGCCTGTGTGCTGACTCACAGTTATACTCACCAGGGTACCAGTAATCTTCGGAGTCTTCTATCAGAATAAAAATAGGGAATAATCTTAACAAAAGGAAAAAAATAAGAAAAGAAAACAAAAATCTTTTCTTCAAAACTTCTTTAAAATCACTAGTCATTTATATATTGAATATCCATTAAACAGTTAAGCTAAAATGATTTGGTGCTTGTACACTACATTTACATTCTAATAAATTGAGTTCTGATATAAGACACTGGTACCAGGGTTTTTAGCCATACTAAATATCCCAGATAATCCTTGCAGTGTTGTTAGAGGTGTTTGTTATCACCCTGGAGCACAAGTAAACAATATCTTTAGCTGCCACTGAATCCCCACCTGCACCCACAGTCATCTCTGAAATGCCACTGTGGTTCCGTATCTCCTGAATATGGAGCATCTGTGGTGTACTGGAGTGTCACTCTAGGTAAATGGTTTTTTTTCTAAAGGCCACCACTGTGTCACCCTTCCATCTTCCATCTCCAGTACTGCCTTTTTTACTGTTTGTGCCACTGAATACTGTGGGTGTGGATGTCTGAGTCCTGCTAGTTCTCTCCTGATACTCTAAGATGTGTGTGGTTTTTAGGATTAGTTTATGATTGAGGGTGCCTAAACAATACTGCTTGTAACCCACGTCTTGAGAAGTTACTTGTTTCCTAAAAAAACCCTTTCTAGTTGAGGAGGTGCATTGATGGCGAAATGACAATGAGTTTGACAATGAGGAGTAACTCATGAGTTCTGGCATAATATGGGAAATTAATGCCAGCTCTTTTTATTGGTACTAATCTGTGGTCGTTCTGGCCCTTACTTGAACAGAAATATTAAAGACACTTTGAATAGTTTTTTAACTCAATTTTTAAACCTGCTAATAATTTCTTAAGTATATTCTTAGATTTCAGTTCAGCATCATTTAAAATATTTCTGTATGTGTGTGTGTTCAGTGCTTTGTGTTATGGGGGTGTGTTTGTGTGTGTGGGGGCGTGCATATTTATATCAATGTATACACAAATAAAACTTATATATATAAGAGATACATATATATATATATATATATAAGTTGTGCAAGGGTTTGTGTTTCCCTAGGTTTACTCCAAGTGCTCCTGTCTGGGAAGGTGACGTGCCCCTGTTTGTAACCAAGCCAGTCACTGCCGTGAGCGGGAACGCGTCGTGCGCTGTCCGTGACAGGGATTCTGTTCAGGGGTGAAGGATCTCCTGTCGTGGCAGTTCTATGGCAGGGGGTGGGTGCACGTATTGGAGGAGGCTGCTGTGCAGGGCTCTGCATCCCTAGAAGTTGAATCAAGCACTCTGCTCCTGTGTGGGGCTCTTCTTTGCCCCTGGGGTGACACCAACACGGTAAGCTCACTGAAATAAACCCAGAACTACCTTTCAGACATGGATCTGTTCCTTCTGCCTGCTCTCCTTTTGCAGAGAGAATACACCTCTAAGATTTAACTCAGGAGTGTATCTGTGCAGTAAAATAAAACAAGCTGTTCCCTGCTTTTATGTTTTCAGAGGAATTGATGTACTTACTGTAGTAACTGAAAATGGATTTAGCTCATTGTTTGTATCAGCTCTAAATGATCTTTTCTGTCTTGAAGCAGGCTCTTTGTGGCAGTGGAGCTAACCTGCATAGGGATAACTAAATCAGTCTAACCAGCACGTTCAGATCCACTGGCATTATCCTCTTACTTTTCAGATGAGTAGTGTTAACTATCCAGCTTCTTTTTACTATGTTTTAGTGCCTGGAATAGTTTCAGTATCCAGTAGCTGCTGCTACCTATTGTCTTCTGAAACCAAGGATTGCTTGCCAAGAGTCTGATTTGAGTTGCATTGTCATGGCAGAACTGCAGGCTCGGATGGCTCTTCAGAGCTCTGTTTCTGCAATTTACTGTAGCTATATAAAGATTAAAATTGCACAGCTCAGGCACTGTCCCGAGTGACAGAGATTTCAAATCCTTTCACTGCCCTGACTATTTTAAGATGGAGAAGCATTTTACACGGTATTCAGCCTATAACCTATTCTGCCTCTGTTCCAGAAGGCATCAAACAATTCAAAATATTTGTCAATGCTTCCAGATGCCGTCTCTCCATAGTCAGGGGAGAAGAGTGACCCTCTTGTTTTAAACCCTGTTGTTTTTCTGAGTCAGTGTAAATGGCTCACTGTTCCTCTGATGCTTTGCTTTTTTGATGTTTCTGTGTGTGGTGGGTTGACCATGGGTGGATATCATGTGCCCACCACAGCTGCTGTCATTGCCCTCCTCAGCTGGGCAGGGGAGAGAAAATATAATGGAAAGGTCATGAGTTGAGATGAGAACGGGGAGAGATCACTCACCAGTTACCATCATAGGCAAAACAGACTTGGGGAAATTAGTTTCATTTACTAGCAATCATACCACAGCAGGATAATGAGAAATAAAACCTAATCTTGAAAACACCTTCCTCCCCCATCCCTCCCTTCTTTCTGGGCTTAACTTTACTTGTGCTTTCATCTCCCTCCTCCCTTCAGCAGCATAGGGGGACAGGGAATGGGTCTGTGGTCAGACCATCACACGTTGTCTCTTCCCCCGAGAAGGAGTCCTCACATCCTTCCCCTACTGCAGCATGGAGTCCCTCCCAGGGCAGGCAGTCCTCCACGAATTTCACCAGTGTGGGTGCAGACCTTGGGGAACAATACTGCCAGCAAACCTGCTCCAGCCTGGGCTCCTCTCTCCATCGTGCCACAGGTCCTGCCACAAGTCTGCTCCAGCAGGTTTCCCACAGGTCCACAGCCTCCTCTGGGCATCCAGCTGCACAGCGTGGGGTTCTCCCCAGGCTGCAGGTGGATCTCTGCTCCCCAGGGCTGCAGGGTCACAGCTGCCTCACCATGGCCT
Organism: Rhipidura dahli; assembly: GCA_013399225.1. Classification (NCBI taxonomy): domain Eukaryota; kingdom Metazoa; phylum Chordata; class Aves; order Passeriformes; family Rhipiduridae; genus Rhipidura; species Rhipidura dahli. The sequence continues at coordinate 1,430,484 of VXAC01000790.1, read as the reverse complement.
GGATCACAGGCTGCAGGGGAATCTCTGCTCCAGTGCCTGGAGCACCTCCTGCCCCTTGTTCTGCACTGACCTGGGTCCCAGCAGAGCTACTCCTCTCTCCAGCTGCAGGTGTGCTGTGCAGTAACTCCCTTTCCCTTCTTAATCTGTTATCCCAGAGGTGTTACCATCATGTCTGATGGTTCAGCCTTGGCCAGTGCCAGGTCCATTTGGAGCCTGGCTGGTGTTGGCCCTGTCACTCATGGGGAAGTTTCCAGCTGCTTCTCATGGAATCACCCCTTCAGACCCCGCTGCCAAAGCCTTGCTGTGCAGAGCCCATGCCCTGGGTCTGTCTGGCACTGCAGTGTGGCCCGAATTGCAGCCATCAGTGCCTCTGCACCACAGCAGGGACATTCTCCAGGGCTGGGCAGCCTGGCTGGGCCCTGCTGGAAACCTGCACTGGCTTCGCAGGCACCGCTCTGCAGTCAGGGCTCAACCCGACTTCCCAGCAAGTCTGATGGAAGTCTGCCCAAGTGAAAGTCAAAGGATTGCTCCCAAATTACTTGAAGTTGTGCAGGACACGGCTGCATTCCACAGCACAGTGTTCAGGCTTTAGGATTTTATTGGATTAGCAAGTCTGGCTCAGGATGGAGGTGACGTTTGTAGACATGCTTGCTGAGATCTACGAAAAATATTTTATCCCCATCTGTGCCCCACAGCAGCATCCTTCTGTGGAGGAGCAGTCCATTTCCTATCAGCAATGCAACTTAACCCATAGAAATATTTTTTTGGAAAAGCATTATCACTTGGTCCACCCTTATTTGGATTTAGCAAGAGTCCAAGCTGCCAGGATACCTGGAACTGCGTTGGAAGTTTGAGTCACAGGGAGAGCCCTTAGCAGTGCTGATGCAATTAGCAGTAGTGCAGAATAGGCTCAAAACTGTTATTGTTTTTCTTGAAAATGAGAGAAAGTTTGAAGTCTCTCTAACTTGAACCAGTCACAGCGTTGGCTGCTGCGTGGTCTGTGACTTGCCAGCAGAGGAAGGTGCCCTGAGAAGCCCCGGAATTTCCGTCTCTTTGTGGCCTGTAAGGTCCCAGCCCTTAAGAACGTCTTCCCCAGCAGTGCCGGGCCCCTTCACACCCAGGTAATTGTGCTGTGGTTTGTATGGGGAATGCTGGGAAGGATGCTCCACTCTCTCCTGATGGTTCATTTTAAACATGGCCTGCTCCTCAGGTTTCTGTTTGGCTCAGTGACACCCTCAGTCCAGCTTCCAGGGCTGCTGGCTCTCCTTCTCCCGAGCTGTGGAGCTGTGCAAGCTCATGGGGAGGCTCAGGATTACAAAATGCAGGCTCCACTTGCAGCACTGGTTCCTGTCTCTGGTCACTGCTGTTACCCATTAACTTCCCCTGGAATCCTTTGCCCTCCCTTGGGGCTGCCTGCTCCCTGAGCTGGAGGTGTGGAAGCTTCTTGCTTCTAGAGCAGTTTTGCAGGGATGAATTGGCTAGCCATGTGCTTAATATACATAAGAACAGGGATTTTTTAGAAAATCATGCGTGCAGGAAGAAAGTGCAGACCCAAAGGATTCTGCACATATTGTGAACAGATAATCTGTTACAAGCAGATTACAATTCAGGTAATTTACCTGAAATTTAGGATTTTAGCTCCCACACCTAGAAAGGCTGAGCAGATAGGCACCATGTGTATCAGGTATTCAGGCTCCCAACATCACCGTTATTCCCAAACATCTGACTGAGCTCAAAGCAGTGGGAGTTGGACAACTTTAATCTCAGAGTGGGTTGGAAAACCCCAGACTGTTGTGTTTGTAGTGCTAACTTGGGGAGAGCAACAGGTTGGATTGTGTAAGGGGAAGTGCCCATTTCCAGGGGGCATTTCAGCACCCAAGTATTGCATTGGATTGATCAAATCCATATAAAATTAGAATTTTTGTCGTGATGGGGACGTTAATGCTGGGCTTGTTCTACAGTAAACTGAGCAAATGGCTGTGTGGCCTTGCACTGCAACATAAACAAGCTGCATTGATTGATGTGCATGTATTGGCTGTTACAAGAAAGGGAAATGTGATTTAATTGTCAGGAGTGACTGAAATATGAATGGGAATTACAGTTTGCACAGTGGCTATAACTGCTCTGTAATGGTGTGACAGCAGGGCTCTAATTGATCATTTCTTCTGTTGGGTCACTTGCAAATTAGTATCTCTGACAAAGGCACTTTTATGTTTCATTAGTATTGAGGAGGTTCCTTTTATACACAGTATGGACATTGTATTAACTTGGCAAGGTAACTGCTACCCTGGTGTGGAAACCTACCCCAGTACTGGGTATTGATTGGTATTGGGTGTTGGTGCTGCCGTTCTCGGGGTTATTAAAGCACCACGTGGGAAGAGCAGGGATGTGGGGTGTGCAAGGAGGTTGCTCTGTGTGTGGGTGCACGGTTGTGTCAGGGCAGATGCCAACCCTGCCAAAACACACAAGAACTTTGTCACCTCCCACGGGTCCCAGCATCCCGGCTGTGGCGGGAGAAGAGGAAAAAGCTGCCTTGTGGCTGCTGCCTCCTTTCCAACAGAGACACAGCCAGGCAGCCTCCAGGCTCACTGCTTCACATGATGGGGTCATATCCATCAACACAGACTCCATTCACTTCCCTTCAGCCCTTACTGCTGCAGGGTGGGTTGTGGGTGGCACAGGAATATCTGCCTTGCTTCCAGGAGTGTCACTTCAGCTGGCAGAGAATTGCCCCAGGGCCGGCACAGCCCCAGTGAAGTCAGAAGAAGATGTCAATCTGCTTACGATTTTTGCAGTTTGTGTTTCAAGACAGATGAAGCTAATAAATAGAGGAAGAAATGTAACTCTGTCCAAAGTTTTGACAAGCAAAAGCAAATATTTGCACAGATGTGCTGGCTCCTGCCAATTACTTGGGATTGCAATGTTTTTGGATCAATTCATGCCCCCCACAGCCCCAGCGCTGTTTCTTCACTGCTCAGCCCCAGCAGCACTGTGGGAAGCTTCAAGCCCAGGCAGAGGGCAGGGACTGAGGCACAGAGGGAAAAGGGAAGCTCTGAGCCAGGATGGCCAGGAGGGGGGATGTTGGGTACCTGGGTTATTTGCAAAGGAGGGGTGTCCACTTCAAAGCCCAGCTGTCTCAGAGCCTCATTTTTTCCTTCCTCAAGGATGAGTTTCTGACCTTCATTTTCTATTTGTGATGGGACTTGTGCCACAGGGACAGCTCTGGGGGTGGCACACAATGTGGAGGTGCTGGTTTTCTAGGGTGCAGCAGGGAAGGCAGGTGGGACTTGCTCTCTGCAATAACAGCTTTTCCCTGTATGGTCTCTCTCCCCCCTGGCTTCCTCCATGTGATTTATCCATTTGTTTCATCTGGACAGACTCACTGCACTCACTTTGTATTGCTACATGAAGAAAATACCACCAGCACAACATTTTTTCTTTATGGGAAGCTTTTCTCTTCAGTCTGAGGCCACTTCTCCAACCTTAGTCCATGTGTTTGTTAAAGCCACAACAACCCCAAGCCCATGTTTTCCTTCACAGAGAGGATGTGCAGGTTTGTGTGGGACAAGTCAGGGGCCTTGGGAAAGGGCTGCTTGGGGCTTGGGGTGCCTTGCTGTCCCCACCTGTGCCAGGGGAGGGGGATGCTCCATGTCCCTCTGCAGCAGGGACACCCTGAATGTGCAATATAAACCAGAGTTGTGTTCCCTGCCCCTCCCTGCACACAGCTCTCCTGTGTGCCCTGAGCTTTCTGCTGTCACCTGGGCTGAGCCAGCCCAGCAGAGCTGTAGGGTGTCCCCACAAGCAGCCTGCCATCAGCTCCTGCTCCCTGGGGACAATGATGCATTTTCCAGACATGTTTCTTTTCTCTGCCTATGATATTTGCTAGATTAAAAGCTCTTTTTCTCCTACCACAATTAATGTCTTCCACTGTGCATTTTAGAAAGAAGTACTTGATAAGGTCTTTAAAAATAGCTTTTAATTAAGGGACACACCTAACAGTTGGGGTTTTTTGAACTGCATGAACATATGGAGAAGGAAGAGGGTTTTACACGTTGGAGAGCATCTTTGTAAACTATCCTCAACTTGTAAGACTGTTCAGTTTTACTGGAGTTTGTATGCGTTTTACTTTTGTAATTTTTTAAGTGATTTGATAGAATTTTATTTTAGGGCAAATTCTACATTTTGTATGCAATATTCTGACATGGTGTATTTTTATTTTTGAGAAAATAATGTTCAAACCACTACATACTTGTCAATGTAACATGTCCACTGTGTAATTTCTATTTAAAACTGGATTCTGACCATGAAGTGCGTGTTATTTTACGTACTGGTTGTTGCACATTAAAGAGGTTACTCAGTTTGCTGCCATCACTGTTTATCACTTCCAAGAAAACACAATGGAATAGTTTATTTCTGCCATAATGTTGCCAAAACCCACTGCAGATACTGCTACGAAATGGGGCTTGTTTAGTCTAAATGAATGTAGCCTCATCCAACCTCCCAACCCAGCCAATGGAAAGATTTCCATGGCTCTTAGTGAGGTTTTGGGGTGAGGGTCTGGCACTGCTGGTGCACCAAGGGGCGCAGGGCTGGGGTAGAGGGTCCCCAGCAGGGAGGGGACTGATAGAGGGGACGGGCCAGGCAGCATCTGCAGCCCCACCAGAGCATCATGGCTGGTTTCACACCCTGATTCCTGCAGGCTCAGGGCTCAGGATGCTGCAGGGCAGTTGATTTTGCTGGCTCCCACCATCACTGTCTCTGTTGGGGCTTTTAGAAAGGAGACCCCTCATAACAACCTCCCCTGTGTTTATCCTGCATTTAACTGAAATGGACCCAATCCTGGCATCTTTTGATCCATGTTTATTTTCTAGGACCAGCTCTTCAAGAACGCCCTGACTACTTACCAGGGCAAGTTTAAAATAGCCTCACATCCCAGTAGTGCTGGGAAGAAATCTGTCAACTCTCATGTCATGGAATATCTGGGCCCCACTATTCTTAGCAACAGTCTCTTTCCAGGCTATATATGGGAGCATAAAGAGCTTCCCAGTTGTATTTGTCTTCGAAGTATTACAGAAATCTCCATCCTTAGGGGAATAGAACTGAGGGTCTGTCCGCCTCAGAGCCCTGATGTACTTCTGTGTGTTGGTGAACCACCCGTGCTTGTTCTTTCTCGGGTTTTTTTCCCCAGTTTCTGTTTTATCTTTGCAGTTGTTGAAGTCTGCTGTTTCCCTGGCACTGAAATGACATTTATTCTGTCTTTCCTGAGGGAGTGCTGGGTGCTGGCATCTCCCTCTTCGACTGTGCTGCAGTTGCACATGGGGGAGCAGCTGGGCTGGGGCCAGCTGGGTGAAAGCTCTTGGTGCTGTGCCCAGATGTGCCCAGATGTGGGTGAGCTCTCACAGATACCTCATGTCTAACAGCCATGGGACCAACAGAGGCTGGGGAAAAGGCTGGGGCTACTGGTAAGTGCTGGGTCTGTGTGCTTTGGCATCTTTGGGCTGCAGCCCAGCACCAAGGATGCTGATGCTGGGAAACACGAGCTGCAGTCCCCAAAGGCAGGTGGAGTTGCCTTTATCCTCCTGCTGGGGGTAATGAGAGCTGAGCAGCTGCAGGGCTTTAACTGCTCCTGGAGCATGATGTGGGCTCCCATCAGGGACTTGGGACCCAAGGCACCCACCTTCACCTGGCACATGCCACTGATGTTACTCTGCACCCACCACCACATGAGCACAGATTTCTAACCACAGATTTTTTAAATTTTTTTTTGCCACAGATTGAGCTTGAGCTGACAGAGGGGAAGGTCCAGAGTGTGCACCATGCCAGGATTCCTCACACCAGCTGCCAGGAGCAGCACACTCTCCTCTCCCAGTGCAGGCCAGACACCCACTGAAGTAATCCTTGGCTAAGGGATGCACAAAACCCCTTAACTCTTGAGGAGCCTATTGAGCACGGGAGCAGGGCCCCACAGCCCCAGGAGGCTTTGCAGGTCCCATGGCCACAGTGAGGTCTCTTTGGGTGTTTTCTTGCTTTGCTCCATTTCTTCGCTCAATACCTGCAGGCAGGTCCCAGGGCTGGGGGAGCACTGCCAGCGGCACCAGGATGGGCTGGAGCCCTTCCATCCCTCTGTCTGTCCATCCATCTGCTCGGCCACGGACCGACTGCCATGGTAAGTCCCTGGCTCAGGCACTAAAAGGAGTGGGCAGGGGACACAAACCTCCCCACGGGCAGCACAGGCAGAGGAAATGCCCCAGCCAAGGAACTGCCCCTCCCATGCTCTGAACCTGAAACTGCCCAGGGCTCTCCTGAACAGGCCTTTGATTGCAGAGCCGAGGCTCGGGACTGTGGATGTAGCTTTGCGGCTCAGTTTTGGTGCTGGAAGAGCAAAGGGTGATGGTGGGCAAGGAAAAGGCAGCTCTGAGGGGTTTGTGGTGAGTGGATGAGCAGCAGAAGTGTGAACTAGATCAGCACAAGCTCGTACAGAAATACCTTCACTGCCTCTGATGTGCAGAAAAAAAGGTTTTGAGAGAGATTTTCAGCATAGGTCTGAGCCCGTGGCAAAGCGCTGCAGCTCAGCCCACCTTGTACCCTCAGTGTATTAGAGATGGTTTTATCTTGGCTGGGGAGGGCTGTGGGGCTCTGGGCTGGTGTGCAGAGGGATGCTCAGAGTACAAGGTTGTACCTGTTCACTCCCAACCCTCCTTGGCTCCAGCAGCACCTGGCACAGTGGGGACTGCCAGGGACTGAGCTGCTCCCCGGCACAGGCAGCTCTGCCAGGCAGGGAGGTTCGCCTCCTCCAGTGCCACAGGAGTGATGGATCAGCAGAAGACAGCAGTAATTGCCAGGAAGCTCTCAGGCAGAAAGCAAGGCTCTCACTCGAGGACAGGCTGATGTAAGTCAGCATGTAAATTGGGGACAACATAAAAATAATTCCAGCCGAGCTCCTAGGACAAAACCTATGAACAAAAAAATGTTGTTGCTAAGAAATGTGAAAACAGAAGACAATAATGTGGCTCCTGGCAGGGTAATAAAAGTGTATCAGCGTTGTGCCTGCTCTCTCGCACAGATCGCCTGCTCGTGACAGTAAATTAAGTACTGCCAAAATGGGTACAGTTTTCTCTGTGGCCATTGATGCTTCACATCATGGAAATATCAAATGTTTCTGATGGCTGTTCATTACCCTGCGCTTGAGAGGGGAGCAATCCTTTGCTGGCTCCATTATTTCCATGACAGCAAGGAAATGACTATGGGAGGTTTAAAAATGAAGGAATACAGCAAGGTTAGATGGATCGAACCTCTCCAGCTTGTTGCTGTTCAGCGTGGTCGATGCTAGCCCTGAGTCTGGGAGACACCTCACTGTCTCCAGAGTGATGGAAATCCAGGACTGCTTTTTGCTTCCAGATAATTGCTGGTTCACAAACTGTGAAGTTTGACCTTGAAAATCTCCAGAGAAGTTATTTTGAAGGGTGACAATGTTGCAGCACAGCTGCTCAGCCCGAGGAGCTTTCCACAGCTCCCCACAACCAGGAGGAGCTTTTAGTGCTTGCTGGATTCCAGACCTGCCTCAGCTGGTGAGAGAGCACAGAGCTGCACCTTTCATATTCTGTGGTGATCCACACCATGGAGCTGGCAGATGGATGTGCCTGGTGTGCAGCACAACAACGTTTTCTTGTCATCTCAGTAATTCTAAAATGAAAACCAGCTGACCTTACACACCTTTGAGTTGCTGTGAGGTGTCAACACAGGGCCAGTTGGAACAAAAAAACGGTGATAAAACTCTGGGTCACAAAATAAACCTGGCCTGTGATCACACTGGGGCAAGCAGGGAAAGGTGAGAGTCTGCCCAGCTGCCAAGAGCCAGCTTTACATTTCTGTCACGATACCAAAATCACCTTTGCCTGGTTCAGTCCTTTCCCCAGAGGAGAACGGTTTGGTGTGGAGATACTGTCAGCAGATTGAAGGGTTGAAATCTCACCAAAGGCAGGGGATGTGTGCATGTGGTTGGGTTTTTTCCTTTGGGCACAGCTGAACTCTGTCACCTTCTTGATTAATTTGAACCTCAGTTTTTTTAAACAGTAAGTGCAGTGACAACTCTGTCAGTGGATTTTTTATGAATGAACAAAACAAACCATGTCAAAATGCATTTCAGCTGTGAGCAAAACAGTTTGTAATGAGTCTCCAAAGCTTTTGGTAACTGAGCTGTGTGTTTGGGAGTGTGTGGTCCCTCAGCTGTACCCTCGAGGGGGGAGCACACACGAGGTACCATGGGGAGCAGAGCTTTTGCAGTTGAGGGTTGACTGTCACACTGAGGAGATGCTTGCTCTGTGCTGATCTCTGCAGGATGGCTGCACTGAGCTGGTTAAGGACAACACGGGAATGTTGCTGATCTTGGGGACTGTCCCCCTGCCTGGTCACAGCAGCAAGACCACATGGGCTCACAGAGGAGTGAAGTGGTTGTGTGGGCAGAGGGAATTTCAGGAGTGAGAGCCAGGCTGTGTGATCACATCCTTATGGGGGGACTGCGGGCACTGGTGGGGGTGCTGGGCATCAGTAGCTGTGCTGGGTGTAGCAGTAGGGGATTCACTTGAGGCTTTTTTTACTGCTGCAGCCTGACTGCTTTCCAAGGAGGGTGTCTGCGCAATGCTCTGCCTGGCCACTGCTCCTGGCAGCATACAAGGCTCATGTATGAGAGAGTCAACAGCCTTGCTAAAATCAGGCTGCAGGATATTTCTTATTTCCATGCTATCAGCACGATGTGGTGCCCGTCCAGAGGAGGAAATTAACTTGCTCTGACACGAGTTGCTCTGGATAATGCCCTGGTGCCCAAACACATCTGCTCAGTGGCTCTGTGGTGGTTACAACTCATTTATCTGAGACCCTGCTCCAGCATTTTCACAAGCACGGGCGTTACCTGGGCTGGGCTGCACTTCCCTGCCCCTCCTCACCTCCACAGCACCGAGTGTTGGCAGTGCCCTTGCCCAGGCAAGTGCCCCACCAGCCATGGATATTTCCATCCCTTGACAGAGAAGAAAACACCAGCAAATGGGCTTCACATGGAGGGCAGGGCTGGGGCGGGTTTGTCACTGCAGCCTCAGGCTCAGCACATCCCCAACAGCCCCACTGCAGGGAGCTGGGAGGAAACACGGAGACCAAACATGAGGAACCTTCTGCTTTTTCCTTTTCTTGCATTATTCATACTGACCCTCTGAGCACTGACAAGGGCAGGTTGGAGGGGGCTGTGGGGCCGCAGCTGTTGCTGTGGTGCCCCCACACAGCTCCACAGCCTGGCCTGGCTCCCTGCTTTGCCCACGCTGCTGGGGTGCTCCCACACCTCATGGGGAACCCACAAGATAACGAAACTTTCTCTGTTTGCCACACAGTTAAGAATTAAAGAAGGAAAAGGGTACAGTTGGGATGCACAGTGAAGGTGAGACAACAAAATTTACTGAGGCTACAAGTAAAACTGTTACGTTAATGAATCAAATTAGCAACTAGAAAAAAAAAATGTGGTGGTAGACGGGTTCAAGGGAAATTGGAAATTGGTTCCAACGTGATACTTTGCTCTAATTGTATGCAGAGGTGTCTTGAGGCAAAACAAAAGTGTTCAGAAATGACCTCCCTGTGTTATCGTGCAAACTAACTGGGAAAAAAAAATCCATCTTATTCACAGCAAGTTTGTTTTTACTGATCTTGTGCCTCTCAATTACTTTTTAATGGTCTGCATTGAAAAGAAACTCCTGTATGCACACTTGAGAATATGAAAACACCCAAATGATAGCTTATGATTTAGTAGGATTAAAGTATTATGTATGCAGGTGTAGCACGTTTCAGGTTATTAGCAATCCAATCTATTTTTTACGACATTATGGTGTAATTTTCTGTATGGAACTTCAATATAAGTCTTGAGCTGTATCGGAACATAAACTAAAATGTTCCTGACTCTGTCACTTTTCATGGTCTTTACTTTGATTAATAAATGCAACAAGAGCTATAACGTTCTTCAATACGAGGCTATGATCATCCTTCAATCAAAACGTGTCCCTCAGCTTTTTATAACTTTTTGCATCAATATGTTGGGCTTGAGCAGCAGCAGTGACAGGATTCCACTGCAGCTGAGCGTACACAGCTGAAAGGCTCTGCAGAGGATGAATGTCTTTTTGCTGGCTTGGCATGGAGAGCAGTTGTGCCCTTGGGGGCCTGATGTCACCTGTGGAGAGCTGAGGAGCAGAGGGGAGACACGTACTGCAGATCTGGACAAGGATTTGGCACCCCAAATTTCGTATCTCATCTTACCTCAGCAGGCCCCTCACTCAGAAGTACCATTTTTGAAAGGCACCCCAGGTTTGGTGCTGAGCTTGTGATGGGGGGAAGGGAGCCTTTGGCGTAACATTCAGTAACACAATTTGGTGTCCACAGAAACTGCAACTCATGACAAACATAATCCAAACCTGGGCCTCAGGATGCAGCCAGAGTGCAGACAGGGAGGAAGGATGGATGCTGCAATTGCCCAGTGCCACTCAAGCAGCTGAGTGGATTTTGCATTGCATTGGGCACCAAGGTCAGGAGGAAGCTCCTCCTCGTTCCCGCTGGCCCGTCCGGCCAGAGCCCCAGCCCTGCTGTGCATTGGCCACGCAGGGGAAATAACTCACAGGCTTGTCAGGTTGGTCTGTTTTATTTCTGAATTATTCTTTACATTGTACAATATATAAAAATACAGAGTACCCAAAAAAAATTCACAGTGTCTAAAGGCAGTGATTACAGTCTAGGTCACCTTTATGCTAAAGTACCATCAAGTTCGATTGCATAGGAAAGGTGATGTGCCTTCACAACAGAGTCCAATCATACTCTCCAGGTTTCGTTGTTTTGGGGCAAGCATTCTGTCTTCACATAATCATTTCCCGTGTATCCAAGATCCAGTATTGCATCTGTCACTCTCCCACCTCAACTACAAGTTAATCCTATCATTTCCATCTCACATGCCATGCATCCTCCCTAAAGCTTCCTCTGTGGGAATGCTCCTAATTAAGCACATGGCTTTTTGGTATGGGCAGGTCTGGATGCTGTCTAAGGAGGGGTGTGGAAAGCAAGCACACTGCTGTGCAGCTGGCTGGCTTTTACATTGTTTGACATTCTGGTACTAATAACATTTTTGCTCCAGTTATTAATGGCCCATCCACGCCGACCTCTGCTTGACTCCGTGGCCTGAGAAGCAGCAGCATCCTGCTGACGCAGGTGGCAGAACCAGAGGGCAGTGTTAATACTTCTCAAGGGCAGATTTGTTTAAAACCAAATCGTGGCTGGGGCCTGCAGAAAGCCAAATGCTGCTCTTATAGCACTGAACCCTCTTGAATAGCAGGGGTGAGTTTGCAGCTGAGGCTGGAGGCAGCACGGAGAAAGTAAAAGGTTCAAGACCCAAACTTACATTGAATGCTATTGAGCACTTATGTTGGTGGCTATGTAAAGAGTGGGTGGCTGGTTTTGCTCCTCCAGCCAGGATTAATGCAGACTTTAATTTTTCCCAAAGGGTCCAAAGAAGGAATTTCCAGGCAGAACAGCTGAGACTGGGTAAGTCCCACAAGGACCCAGCTCCAGAGGGGTTTCTGCCCAGCTTTGAAGGCCCTGACAACCAGGTAAAACAAAGGGACAGAAAGCTCTCTCACCTACCCCCAGACTGCTCTTGAAGCCACCTGAAGCTTCCTTCTAAAAAGCTTGAGGGAAAGATTCTCGTGTTGGGAGTTTAGGCCTTGGTCATGAGGGCATTTAAGTGATGTGCTGGAAAATAATGAATCCCTCAGACCTGATTTACTGGGTATTTCTCTGCCATGCCAGACAGCTCCGAGGGTGCTGTGCCCTGCTGTGCCTAAGGGCTGGCTCGTGGGGCTGGGGAGTGAGAAGTGGGTACAGAGCCTTGGCCACTGACACACAAAGCTCCAGAGATACCCATGGCACCAGGTGCCTCCATGGCCTGGTGGGTTTTTTGGACCCTTCTGAAAACCAAAAGCCATGGGTTTGCAGGGCTTCTTTTCCTATATTTCAGATAAAACCTTCTGGTGTAACTGTAAGGCAAGGCCTGTAATGCTGATCAATAACTCAGATGGCAGTTACTGACTTCTTTAACACGAAGATGACATTTTCCCCGTGCTAACAGATGATGTCTTTTGCTCTAATGGTACAAGACTTGTTACTCCTACTTGCTATTTTAATTTTCTTTGCACAATTACTCCCTACTTATAATTGGAAAAACAATAGAGTAATACACATGAGAAATTTAGGAGGCTTATTATGAAAATATAAACAGTATCAAGTATCTCTTTTTTAATAACTCTTAACCAGAATGATTTAGGGGAGAAGCAGCATTTCTAACTAGAAAAATCAATTTACTTTTCAATTAAAAAAATTATATTTCATTTACCTCAAAAGTGGGTTTTTAAACCTAATGGAAAGGACATTGGATTTTTATAGGGTTTTTTCTTCAGTTTGTCCTTGTGGAATTTGAATACCAGCACTGCCTTTCTTATTCTAAATTTCCTCTGCAGGCATTTTGCTAAATATATATATTGTGTGTGTATATATTATAAATATATACTGTAACTATCCACTGATAGATGTATACACTGCTACAAAAAGAAGAGTAAGTTGTTACAGAAATTTTACATTTATATTTTCATATATATATATTTTTTATATATATATAACTCTCCCCTATTACATTTGGTACAAAGAATAAATCAATCTCAAAGGACAGCAGTTTTCTCTCCAGGTAGGTTGAACAGCAGATTATCATTGGAGGCATTGAATTGCCTGCATCAGACACAGGCTCCATTCCTGCTCTCTGTTGATTTCAAACCAAACACTTCATTTTCTGAACATAAGGCAGTAGGAACAGTGGTGGTTAGACTATAAATGTTATTCTCCTATAGTATCTGTACAGGTCATACATTTAAGAGCAGCCCTGGCTCATATGCTGAACATTCAAGTGAACCTTTAGAGCAACAGCACCTCTTATGGGATGGTTTGATTCCCAAGTGGTTTGTCTGGCAGTGAGCTGTGAGTTACTGGCAACTGCTCAAGGGAAGCCCGAGAGCACAAGATCCCTGGATAACAGCACTGTGCACACCCCCTCAGCTGGGAGGAAGGCAGCCACTTCCATGGGAAAAGAGAGAATGGCCTAATTACAGCTGTTTCCACTACATACTTGGCTGTAAGATTTCCATCATATTTCATGTACTGTACACCTGAATCCTGTCCAAAGGGTTTGCAGAGACACAGTGTCTCCAGACCTACACAGGAACCACACGGGGTTCCCCATATCAGAAATAAAAGAAAAAACATTATATATAAATATATATAAATATATATATATAAATATATA
>VXAC01000790.1:1321712-1417109 GCA_013399225.1 Rhipidura dahli | reverse complement strand
TATATATATATATAGCATAATGAACTTTCTGGAAAGGAATGCTCCAAAAGGAAACACATTTCCACTCTACTTTAAGTTGGTGTTAGAAAAAGGAAATCTTAGCAAGGGTAACATCCAGCTGCAGGAGGAACTCAAACTTCTACAGATATTACAGACCTGATGCTCAAGGTGCCAAATTACCTGGATTGCAAGAATATCCCTGCACATGGTGTCATTAACCTGCCATGCATTAGAGAGCTCATAAAAAATGCAAGTCTCACACCACATTAACATCGTCCTTAAAGAACTGCACTCTCGTGCAAACATTAATTGAGTAATACAGTGTTCTGATTCCTTTTTTTCACTCTCTCCTGGATTCTGCTTTCTGCTCGAATGGAGACTACAGCCCCTTGCTGTGATTGCCAATTATGTGAAAAAGGGCTGAATCCGTTTGGATGGCTGATAAGAAGCAATGTCTTGATGAAACTATAACCACATGCACCTCCCTCACAGCATCTGCCCTCCAATAGCCTACAAAATATCCACCTCCTGAGCACAATGGCAGTAATCACCCATCTTGGTGACTTGAACATTTAAATAATTTCATCTCCTATATGGTACTCTGGGAAAAAGAAATCAGTTTACATCATGTCATTCTGTGAAATCAAAAATGGAAAAAAAAATTAAAGGGGGAGAGGGGAAAAGAGAAAGGAAAAATAGAAAATTGAGATAATTGCAAGGTTTGACTTGCTTGCATCCCCCTCAAACTCCAGCTGCAATCTTGCCACGTGCATGGTAATTGCAGAGTGTGTTAATACAGGGAATCTTCTGAGGGGGAAGCTCAGAGATGGCTTTGATTTTACAATGGCTGGAATGATCTTGGGAGCCAGTGTTTTCTCCTGAATGACATAAATTAAAGCTGGGAAATCCCATCCTGATAGTCTAATGTAATAATTTCCAACCCCTGGGCTACAAACTTGTTACAACTACTTTAAGTCAGGATTTTAAGCGTTGCTGAGGGGGATATGGAAATTCAGTGAGACAGGGGGATCTCATTATGGCATGAGGCATGAAGTCATCACTCCTCAAATGGGATTTAGGGGCCTGGGAAGAGCCTCCCTGCAGGCTACCTGCTACCAGTCTGCTATCCTGCTTCCCTGGTGATCCTGCTCCGCTCCTGCTGCTCTTGCCCGGCGGTGCTGCTGGGGGTTCAGGGCTGCTGAACCACTGTGCCAACATGGAGAGTTGCAGGAGTTGCTTCAGACAGTCTGCTAGGTCTGCATCAGCTCCTGACTCTGCTGCTTAAAGTCTGTTTAAGGGCATCTCTCTACCTCTGCCCCTTCTATTCCACCTGGTGAGACCAGAGCAGAAACAGGATGAGCTGCTAAGTTAGAAAAGCAGCTGCTGAAAATGATGGGCACTGCTGAGCCTAAGGTGTCCTCGTGGCAGTGCTAATAACCCCACTTTATTACAAATATCCCTACAGCCTTCAATCACTGCAAACTGAAGTCAAACAAAGTAATTTAGAAATGGGAGGCTATTTTAGTCTTGCCCTCTGGTCAAACCGCCGTGACACACAGGCTTGCAGAGCCACGTTGGCTCTTCCTCGCAGGAAAAGCGATATACTTGTCACGAGCAACGCAGTCTTTCTTCGTTTCCTACCAGCTGCCTACGTGAAAGAGCTGAGTACACAGCCCAAGCTGGGCTTCCAAACAAGCAACTGCAAAGGAACAGCACTGAGAAACAACCGATGCCGGCTCACAGTAAATCCGAAACCAAGCGCGGACAGACAGGACTGCTGGGAACAGGCTGAGCCCGTGGCCAGGCACAGGCAGGGCACTGCTCAGGGAAGGTGCAGACAACAAAGCCAAGCTCAGGACCACGTGGAGCTCATGCGTATTTCAGGGTGTACTTTTATCTCATGCTCAGTATTGCGACATTCTAAAATACTTAGCATCGGGAGTTCATCATAAATATTTAGAAACACTGAATGATAACAGCGGTGAACTTGTTCACGTTGCTAACACACTGGATGTAGCTGTACATTAAGCACCAGCAATAAGTTTCCTTTTTGCCAAACAATTATGTCAGACAAACATCTGGTTGTAGACAACATGGCTTCTGCATCAGACTAATACAGTTCTTATAGACACAGTCACACACATACACAAAATTACATTTCAAGGCTGGATATACTGTTTAGTAATGCTACTGCTCCAATTTACTTCAATACCTGCAGCAGCATTTGTTTGTTGGGAAGTTTTTTCTCAGAAAAAATAAAGAAATTTTGGCAAACAATGCACATTACTCAGCTCTGTTACTATTTCATAGACTACTGACTGGAAGACACTATAAGAATGTGCAGCAGACTTTCTGGGTCATGTCAGACTATGGAAACATTCCTTTAAAAAATATCTTCCCCCTGCAAAGTCAGAATTATTCACTTTTGGAAAGTATATGAACTAAAACCCAATAATAAAACAAGAGGAAATATTAGCCCAAAGCATGGTGACTTCCCACAAGAAGAGCATGGTTTCTAAATCTGCCTCTCCTGGCAGACAGAATCGGGATCAGAGCTAGAACAAAAAGAGTTAACACTGTCTTGGAAAAAAAGAAAAAGGAAGAAAGAAAAAAGCCCATGGCTCTTGTGCGGCAATCATCACATCTCTTTTTCCAGTGATATAAACATCTTTGTTAGGCACTCCAAGTTCATGTCTCCAATGTTATTACAACATTTTCTTTTCTCAGTGTCTCACTGCCTGTATAATTTTCTTTTAATTAAGACTGGAAACATTCTGGAAAGCTTCTTTGGATAATGCACTTCATTTGTGTGTTGTTTCTCATCAGCTGAACTGCATACTACCAAAGAAGGCTGCAGAGAGTATTTCCTGTAATATGAAAAGATTCTGTTGAAGATACAGGGAACACTGTCCTAGAAAGTTACTACTTTTTTTTTTTTTTTCCCAGAAACTTAAAAAAAAAATCAAAAATAAGGAAAAAGAAAAGGAAAAAGAAAATGTTCTTCAAGTTGTTGGCATGATGGAGTCCTGTTCGGCCTGTCCCATGAGCTGTGTGTCATCCAGTGCACCACTGCTGTCCTGGCTCAGGAACGATGCATCCAGCCCAGCTCCAGGAGGCTACCTCTTGCCTTGCTTGGAGGGCTGCCATGTGCTGTGTGTGGCTGCTCAGTGGCCACCAAGTCCAGCACACAGCCCCTTCCTTGACAACCTCAGCCTTGGACAGCAGACTGACCTTCCAGCCATAAACAGTTGCAGTAGAAGAGCCATCTCCAGCCAAATATCCACAAAAGCTCTGCAGAACGGTCCATATGCATTTTTGTCCTTGTAAGGAGATGTGCTGTTTACAAGAAACACAATTAACCAAAGAAAACAAAAAAGACCCTACTGTACAATATTTACATCTAGAGGCTGGGCCGGCATTTGGTCCATAAAATCAATTAAAAAAAAATCATATAGGAAGTTATCCAGTCCCATAGGATCTGTCCATCATCAGCTGTTGGTAAAGGTCCTTCCAGGGGAGGCCTCAGGCCTGTAATCATATTTATTCAGTGTACTGGGGTAATAGGTTGTTGTGTACACATTGGTTTGCTGCAGCGGGTAGAAGTTGGTCCTGTCATCTGGTATCAAGTTGTTCTTGTTAAGTGTCTGTAAAAGAGAAGAGAAGATGACAGGCATGGCCACAGTGCCACGCAATTTCTCTTTTCTACCTGCAGACACCTCCCTCTCACCTGCCTTCTCCAGCACGGACTCTGCTGTGGCCACCACCACCTTCCCTCCGGCTGGGAGAGCAAGATGGCACCTTGGGCTCGCTACAGGGCTGGTCTGGGGGACCACAGCTCCTGGCAGCTCTCCCTCAGCGGCCCTGTGCTCAGCTGCTGCTAGGGATGGACCCAGAGCCTTCTCCAGGGACACAGAGTCTCCTGGTTGTCTGAACGCCATTGTGACACAAAGCCATGCTGGGCCTGCACCGAAGTTGGTGATTAATGGCAGAGCTCAGTTCTAACCTCATCCAAAATGCTCCTGGTACAGCCTGTGGCTCCCTCTCAAACCAGGTGCCAAATGGCAGCTTTTCCTCTGTGGAAGAGCAGGTGTTCATTTACCTGATCTCCATCTCCATTGGTAGATATCCAGGTTTGGACCCCCCGATATTAAGTGTGTCACTTCTGTAAGCTACAGTATAAGTAACAAATCATGGTCACTTTTGGAAAATCTAAAATTACTTAAAAAATTTTAACAACCACGTAACAATTGTCGGAAACAATAACATAAAGAAATGAGAACGACAAATATCACAAAAATTTAGAATTTTTTTTCTCCCTCCCCTCTTCCCACCAACAAGCAGATGTCCCCCTCTCCCCAGATTAAAGCCCATTACTATGGCAGCTGTTACCTATGTACAAGGATAAAATCACATTTTGTGTGTGTGCACAATAATTCTATGGAACTTTCTCCTACCTCACAGTCATCTGATTTCTGTGAATTTGTCTGAGATACTTTTATCACAGTTTTTTCAACTAACTGCTGGCTTAAATTTCTTATGCCTATCTCTGGTCTGTGTCACTCCAGCCTTTAATGGCTGTTGTGCAGGGAACTCACTCCTTTGATCTGAGAGTCAACACTAGGCATGCTGCTACAGCATCCTTATCTTCAGGGAACATTTAATTAACAGCACATTTAAAGAGAGTATGAGCATCTCTCCTGTCAGGAGCAGAGATGGAGAGGTCTAATGAGCCAGCTAGTCCTGGGCCCTAATGGTTGTTCTGGGCCCTAATGGTTGTTCTGCCATGATCTGATGCTCCTTTAGTGATGAACCACTTCACCTCAGTTCCCCCTTGAGACAAACACCTCATACCTGACCCAGCTCAGGGCAAGATGAGAACTAATTAACCAATGCTCAAGCCCATTAACTACCCAGCTCCGTTAGCTTTACTCGCCCCATTGAACTTCAGGCAAAGGGGCTCTGTCAGCAAGGTGAGAAGTCTCTGTTCTGCCCGAGGGCAGGTGCAGATGGAAATTTCTGGGGAAGGCTCTGTCCCCCCCAGCCCCAGCAGCAGCAGGGTGACCTGACAGCAGTGGGTTCCCTATAGATGGGGAGCAGGGTCTTGCCCTGTGCATGTGCCTGCTACACACTCAGGGTTTGTCCACATCCCAGCTGTGACCACTGGAAAGATCAGGTACCCCTGGGCTCAAAGACAAGACCACAGGCAGTACATTTATCTCCCTGTTTCTTTGTAATCAAATCATTTGACTGCATGGGGAGGGGGAGAGAGGAGGAAGAAAAGAAAAGGTTTTCTTCTAATCGCAGACTGACAGCTACATCTACCCTGGGAGCTACAGCTCCCAATTTCATATGAGAAGTTAGGAGGAAAAGCTTTCCTGTGACAAAGCTACTCTGGCAAAGACATTTCCCAATTGCTGAACCACACAATAAGTTTTTCAGAAATGGGCACTGCCTGAAACATCTCATACATGAAAACTGGAGAGACCCAGCCCCCTCCTGGTCTGACTGCGATCTCCCCTGCCTAGAGTCTCTAAAACGATCCCAGAGCACAACACTTGCAGGAACCAAGGAGAGAATTTGTATAGGCATGCTCTAAGTGACAAATATTCCCAAGAAATGAGATTTTGTGCCCTCTGATATGAAAGTAAAAAAGGAAATGTCATGCTTTGCTCCCAGTCACCCAAAGAAATATTAAACTAGTGTGGCCAACAGTCTGCTGCTTTGTGCTGGAGCCTGGGAAACAAGGAAGCCAACCTCAGTCCTCTAGTGCTTGCTACGCTTCCTTGGGAAATCCAATTAACTGCTCTGCACTTCCGTGTCTTCCGACCCAGCTTGAGAAAAACAAAATTTGAGATTCCCTGTAGAAAGGCACTTTACTAAGTACTACCACTGAGTATTTGGGGGAGCTGCTCTCTGGTGAGCCCCACCGGTGTTCACACTGGCTGTACATGATGGCTGCTGTTTCCTACTTTAGTTCCTAGTCCAGGATACCCACTGCAGGCACTGTAACTCCATGGCCACAGAAGGAAGGAAGAGGAGAAGGGTGAGTCCCACTGCCACAGTTTCTCTGGGCTCTCTTTAAGCTGGTCCAACATTCAGGGTTTTTCTGGGTTGGTTAAGATTCATGACATGCCAGGATTGCCACATCTGAAACTTAGTGAGATGAAAATCCTGACCTGGAACAGCTCAGGACCATCTTGAGGACAAAGACATTGGGACTCAACTTCTTTGGCTTTCAGATGGAAAATCTGTATGAGTTTCAACAAGTTCCACAGTATTTAAAACTAGCCCATTACAACAGATTTAGCAACTATGAATGCACATGATGTGCGTTTTTTCCCTCTCTTTCTTCTTATGTTCATGTAATGCTTACTTAGGAAAAACCCCCCAACTGGTCATTTGCTCTTTTTGGTTTTATTTTTGATGGAGAGCTTATATCTTAGGGAAATACCTCATGAAAATGGTTTAGTGTAATTTATAATGCAATTAGCTACAAAGAAGTTGTCTCTGGAAATGCTGTGATGGCAGTACTGTCCTAAATCAGCATGATCAATGTGCACTACCTTACCATTTCCCCACACAAACTTATTGTCTTAATAAACAGATTATTAGGTTCCTTGGCACTGGAAATTAGTTGATATTTTGTAGAAGGGGAATTGGGCAGCAGTGAAATTTAGAGAGGTAGACAGACACACTCAGTGCAGGAGAAGAGGTTACAGTTAAGCCTCTCTGGGTTGACTCCTGTACTGCTTTACTCAGAGTTTTAACCCTGCTCTCATTCCTGCAGCTCTTCACAGTGACAGTACAGAGAGGGCAAACAACTTTCCTTTTGGAAGGCATTTCCCCAGTGCTGTGTGGATTATGCCATCGAGGTCAGAGCCTCCTGACAGCCTGAACTCACTGGAGCTCCCGTGGCATGGGAACAGCCTGCTGCACCCATGGATGCCCCCAGCAATACTGATCAGTCCCAATAGGAAAAGTGAGAGTTGTCACCAATGCTCAACTACAGCCTGTCACAAAAACCAACACAGAGCAGACCCTGGCTCCCAGCCCAACTCCTGCCAGTGTCTCATCCCTTCAGCCACCCCTGAGCCAGGTCCCCAGTACTACCAGGGCCAAGAAGTGCTGCCTGAAGACAACACCCAGCAAGTCCTCTTAGAAAGGACAGTCCTTTGGTGCTTTTGCAGGGGCCTGTCAGCAGCTGCAGCAGCTAAGCTGACTGAAGCAGCCCAGCCAGCACTAGAGCTCAGGCTGTCCTCACCAGAGGCTCCAGGGAAGAAAAAGAGACTTGCCATTGCTACTTGAGCTCTCCTGCACCACCGTCCTGCACCCTCCAGGGTGACAGACATGTCAGTCATCTGAGCACCTCCAGACCCTACTGTTCACAATTTTCCTGACACTCAGCCTGTATTTTCCTCTTATTGTCTGCTCCCTCCCATATCAAACACTACTGACTGCCCTTGCCAGCAACTACAAGCTTTTAGGACTGTCTGCTCAGTAAGCAGAAAGAACCAAAAGCCTGATCAATGCTTATAGCTGCAAATCTCTTGCTGCAAAATCTCTGTGCCATACACACGATGTATTCCACACACCAAGGAAAATGCATTTCAGGCCCTCATTTTTGTCCTATCCTGCCTTGAGAAGAAAGAAGCTTCTGGTACTTGTGCAAGCATAATATTGCCCATAAAAAGTAAGGCCAGACTGAGCTAATATGAAAAACCTGTGGAATGTGCTTAGGAAACATACTCCACTCAACTAACAATTAGTTCTTCTACCTGCTTCCTCCCTTACAGTATGAGCCATGCCATCCTGGCATAGCTGATATAATTTGTTTCCTTCAGTCTGTTCACCACTAACCTCAACTCAAGGGCCTGCTGGCAGAAGGAAAGCCACCAGCATGCTCTAACCCAGCCAAGTGGATCACTCAAAAGCAGGCCCAACTTCAATTGCTTTCTTTAAATGACACTTTACTAGGCTGCACTGGCATATAACTAATATAATAAAAAAATCTCTGGCCCAGGAACTCTGCTTTGTCCAGCAGGGATGTTTTCAGATGGACTAAAATGGTTATGGCTTTAACAGCAAGTAAAAGAGCACTGGCTTGCTCCATTATATGTGATTTGTCAACTACCCAAGAGGTACAACCTTGTTATCAGTGAATTGCATGTCCATGCCAAGCACAACAGAATCCCAAGTATTTCAATATTTATGGAATTGTATGAACAATTTGATCACTCATGCTAGTGTGTTTGCAGCTGGATCTGCAGGAGTCTGAGGGGAAGGGTTACAGGTCCCTCCCTCATGTGGGGCTCTGTCTCTGTGCTCACAACAGAAGCAGAGCGCTCACAGGCTGCTTCTCCCAGTTACAGCCAAGTGCTGGGTGTGTTAAACATGACTCCATTGTACCATATGCATACATTTAACTTTGTTCAGCTTTCTCCATTGATATTTTTAGCCTAAGTCATCATTCAGATTTTCCGTTTGTTCCTTTTTCTCCAGCAAGGCCTTGCCACTACTTCCCCAAATTCTGCCTCTGCTCCAAATCATTAAGTCATTATCCACTGACCTACTTGCTTACATTCTCTCAGATGTATCAAAACATCTTTACATGTAACAGTATGGGACTTCCAGCACTACTCCCAACTCCCATCCTGCAGCTGCAAGTATAAACTGTGTAAACATTTCTTAAACACATAAACAGATCAAATGTTTCAATTTTCAATATATAGTAATGAAAATTTCAAAACGTGATTTAAAAAGTAGATGGGCATCTCCCCACTCCCAATTACAAGGAATTCCAGGTATTTATTGAGAAGCTAAAATGAAAATGATACTTATAACAGCATCTGATACACGTACAACTAATACCAAAATTAGGGCCATAATGTAGTTCCCACAGGGTAACATATGATGGCAAGATTTCCTTAATCTGCTCATGTAGAAAACACAGCTTTTCAGAGCTCAGCATTCTCTCTGAGCTCCAGATCTTCCTTTCTATTTTGGGTGTTGTAGAGGAAGAGTCAGCAAGTTTCCCAGGAGTTTTGTAGGTTAATCCTCACCAGCTATACAACACCACAGTCCCAGTGAAGTCAGTGAGCAAGGACAATTTCTCCTAACCTCTCAGTTCTCCACTATTTCTCTGTGAACAGATACAATTTCACTTCTTCTACCTCCCAGCCATGAAACTATTCTCTTTAAAGGGGTAAAAAAAAAAAAAAAAAAAGAGTTGGGTGACCTTCCCTGGGCAGCTTCAAACCATTTTTTTTTCAGTGTTTATGATTACCACCACTTCAGCCTCTGAAGAGGCTGAACAGTGCAGTGCACACCTTTCCAATGGCCATGACTCATCAGAGATGTGCTGCCTGTGCCAGGGCTCACAGGTATAAGTTTCCACTTGAAAGTTTATTTGTAATGTTGAACATCCCAGTGTACTACAGAGAAAAACTTCCCCTTTCTATCACCGCAGGGTGAGTGCAGGCATGAAGGAACCAGGGCTAACAACTCCAGTCACTGCTAGCCCTGGTCATCCACTGTGGACACAGGAGGTGGTCTAAAATCAGGGTCCAGGAGCAGAAAGCAATTCTGTAGCCAACCCATTCCTCTTAGTAAATCCAAATGAAGCCCCTGTGCATCCCTCATCCTTCCGCTGCAGAAATCAGGGACAACACTCCTGCTGAACTCACTCACACAATTATCCCTAAAAGAATTGAGGCAGCCTTTCCAACTTTTCTTGTAACAGCATCCAACAGACCTCCTGTAGCAACAGTGGGATGGCCATTACGCCCCCTCATTCCCCAGGAAAACGGAGGGATAAGGGAATTGTGCAATGATGTAATGAACCCAAGATCCAACATTTAGGTTCTTTTATGCTCCTTTTAAGCCATTTGCTTCTTGCAATGAAATTAGATTGAGTAAAATGCCTTTTTGATGCAGATCAGCTGTTTCATGGAGCTAGCGATGCCTTCTTGTTAAAGGATGTTACTTTTTGTGCTGTAGGAACATTAGCCAAATGACTCAGGGTTGTAGAAATATATTAATATTATCAAGTATTTCCCAAAGCTTGTACATCTCTGCAAGTACCAGGGCAGAGATCTCAGAATTATAATTACCAGTAAATTTGGGAATAATTAGCATAATAATTACATTTCAACAAAATAAACCATACAACTAAAATAACCTCTTTTGGCAATAACTGACAACAAGAAAATACATGATGTCTGGCCCACCCACATGCTCCCCTTTCTTCTGATCAACTGGATGCCACAACACTGCTGTGCCTCTCGAGCTAAGAATTACAAATAACCCTGGAATGATGGAAAGTTGCCAGAAAGACCTTATGAGACCCATGTATTTACTCCAAGCTAGGAGTGATTTTTAAGACTTGAATGATTCCTCTTTCTGATTTTTCTTTAAAATTTGCTTAGTGTCTTATGCCAAGCAAACTATTTCACCTGATGCTTTTATAAAACCTCTTAAGCTCTGCCTACATGAAGTCAAAGGCAGCAGTGGCCAGGGTTTATGTATTGAGTTTTTTCCTGATGAATTCAATAAGGCTGTTTGCAGGATTTACAGTGAAGTGTAGATGTACAGATGAGCAACCTATTTTCTATATAAGAAGGTTATTCATCTCAAAAAGAGATACAAAAAAAAACCCACTGGGACACTAAACTTATGATTGCATGTTCTTTTTGGATAGAAGCTTACCATATTTTTAGACTGGAGATTCTTTGTTCACTGTTATTGGTAAATAAATTAAACAACCCCCAAATGATGGCAGCATCTGTAGATGTGCTCAGGTTGACAATAGAACTAACATTCAATTATCAGAAAATGAATAGCTGAAGTTATCTATAGCTGTTTGAAAACAGCTATTTTATCCTTGTACTTAGGAGGGAGCGAAGTTATATTACTGCCATTTTAAACTTATAAAACCCATCAGAGCTGGCAACATAAAGGACCATTGTCAGAAGGATGCTTTGGCACATCTCTGACTATAAGCACATGAGTAAGATGGCAAAACAAACTGCATGTAATCTTCCACACCCTGGTTTCATGGTTACCAAACTGATCCTGGATTCAAAAATTGTTTATAATGATTGTAATTATAATTCTTGTTTATAGATATATACTGCTGATAGACATATATTATTAGTAGATATTTAGAATATTTAGTATAGATACTAAATCTCGACAAGGTAGAGGCCTTGTCAAGCCTTTTAAAGGAAGAAAATGATGCCTTAGGTTTTAACTTTTATATTTTTAAAATCCTGTACTGCTTAGTGTGCAACTCTGAAGTTTCTTGTATCCTGTTAATCTCTGTTCTCTCATGCTAGGTAGTCATAACAAAGCCACTCCGGGCCTGCTCTTCAAGGACACCCAGACCATCCTAGGCCCAGAAAGTGTAAACCAAAAGCCTCTGAAAGGGGGACAAGCTGAGGGGAATTACATCTTTACCCTGAAGCTTTAACTGGAGAATTAACCCTGGCTATGCAAATGAACCAAACCTATAAAAGGGTAAAGAGCTCGTGACCTGTTGTCCATCTTGGGGTCCATTCTTGGCAGCAGCCTCTGGCTCCCCAGGGGTACCTTTGAAGGCCCTTCAAATAAATACTCACCTTTATTCCCTTTACTCCTGGTTTAGTCTCTGTTTCTAGGAGGCCTCAAGGTATCTTCAGTAACGCAAACTGAAGTATTTTTCTGAACTGGAAACTGAAGTCTGAGGAGGTCATGGAAATCTTCCCAGTGGCAAGGGCAGGTGTGTAGCCTAAAGCTTGCTACTTAGCCCCAGCTTGCCTACGATTTGGTGGTGGCAACACCCATGACGTGGTGTCCAGACACAGAAGAGGAATTCAGGGCTGCCCCAACTGCTTCCCAATATAGCTGGTGCACAGGATATAGCAGACATGACCTCAGCTGTGTGGGAAGGTGTGAACTGTCTCCTCGTTGCACTCCTGTGCCATGGTGAATGCCATTCCTGGGTGCCCCACAAACACAGGAGTGTCACTAGAGAGGCTCAGCACCTCAGCAACAGCATGTGACCCCTGCATGTGCTCCAGTACTCAGACAAATTCCCCAGAGGCATAACCACAGCCCTTTAAAACTGGCATTAATAGTCACACTGGGTGCAGATGATGGTTTGGAGCACTGGGCTCTACTGGGCTTCAGCTGATGGTTCCTAGTCTGGGGCTGTCCAGGGGAGGCAGCTCCCACTGCCACACTGCAGTCATACTGGACCAAGCAGCCTTGAGGCTTTGGATGGCCTCAGAGCTGCTTGTTCTGGTGAATTACCAGCACAACTCATGCAGCCTGGTGCCAGCTCACAGTGCTACATTTACACTGAGAATTGCAAAGGTGTAACTGCAGTGGTGAAAAAAGAAGTAGTAAAAATAAAAATAAAAGCAAAAACTGGGCCAAATTTGCCATCTGCTAACTCCATTCAGTCTCTTATAGTCTTACTGCTTTCCAAATTCTCCCACCCTCTAAATAGATGCTTTTTGATTCTTTTCCTCAAGACTGCTTTGTTTTCTCCCCATGCTGCTTCTCACCTTGTTATTTCCTCTCTACATTTGTAACCTCCTCAGGTCATTTTCCATTATTTCTATACCAGTGGCTGTTTTTTTGACACACCTCCCAGTTTAATATCTTCTGCTCATTTAATTAACACACTGACTGCACTCTCTCCAAGCTCGTTAATGAAGATATTAAATAAAGCCAAACCTTGCATTACTGCTTGCAGTGCCCCAAACAACTCCTCCCCATAGCCCTGTTTGTTCCCATTAACAATTGCCTGATGTTCACAGTCCATTAGCCAGGTTTCAATCTCTACAGCAGCCTTCCTGTCCAAGCCAATTTCTATTTACACATCACAAGATTATTTAAGACACCAATACCACCCTCTTTTCCTTAGATGTATAGACGAGTGAAGCTACGTTTTTAACCAGCTGAGAATCTGCAGCTCAAACTCTGTGCAAAAAGTGATTATGTTTGATTTCTCCCTGCTCAGCATTAGGTCTTGGCTCAGCTGTCAGCTCAGCTGAACCACTTTTCATTTCATCTGCGTATGTGATATGCTGCCTCTCAAATATTAATTCAGATCTTCCTGCATATTAATACTGACACAGATTTGTTTCATTGAGTTTTCATTGCTGTAACTGGAAGTACAGTCGAGTCAATCCCATTTGTTTCTCCTGGTTTCACTGTCTAGTATGGCCCCGACAGCCAAATTTTACAGACAGAGTGGGATTTAACACCCCATTGATGTGCTGGGTTGAATGGGGAAGGTCCAGGCGTTCTCTAGCGATTGTGGGCCCGTATGCTCACAGATGTTTTGTCTTATCCCCAAATCCAACTGACATTTCCCACACAGACTTACTGGAGCTACTTGTGTGACTTTAGTGCATTGGACTTCTGCAGCTCAATAGTGACTCAATTAGCAGGGCGGAAATTGGCCTGCTTTCTCACTAACACTTTTGTATTACCTTTGCAATTCATGGCACTGGGGGTTTGCCCAAGGTCCATGATATTTATAAAGGTAATTGGTGTTGTTCATTAGCTGGTTCTCAGAGACTCTGGGATACAGTCCATCTAGATTCCTTCATCCACAGATTTTCAGTTCTTTTCTTTATTCACATGCTTTGTGCCAAATCTCGGGACGATATTAGAGCTGACTTAATGAGGATTCCCCCAGCTGTATGGGGGTGCAGGCAGAGTTACTGCTGCTTCCCCTAAGCCAAACCTCTCATGCACATATAAAGGATGCACTAGGGAAAGTGGCCATGGCTGTAGTGTTGCCCCAGCCTATGCAGCCCATGCTGTGGCAGCCTTCAGCACATCCTGAGCAGCCTTGAGCTCTCAATGACTCTTCAGGACTGGGTGGTCATGGTCCAAAAAGAAAAGCTCAAGTATTTCATCTGTCCTCACTCAGAGCTGTCAAACACTCTGGAAACTGAACTCTATTCCTGAATACTGACACAGCTATCTCTATTTTGTATGCACATATGTTAATTTCTTTATAACTCTATTTAAGAATCCATGATTTGCAAGTGGAACTGTTCAAAAAGAATAGAGAGGCAGCTCCTCTCCAAGTGTAGCACAAAGATTATATGTTTTCTGGTATTAATTGTTTGTCCAATACTACTCTCTCCCTTTACTTCAGCTCCCTGCCTCTTTCATGGCTCCCTTTAAGGTCTTCTGCAAAAACATAACCAACTACTCCTGCACATCTTGGCGGCTCTGAGGATTTCCTGGTTCAGCTATTACACATAACACTTCTAGCTAGAGCTTCGAGGAGGCAAAGAGGAGAAAATCACCCCAAGCACCTGGACCAAAGGAGAACCATTAACTTCTAGCAAATGAGGCAAGGGTATATTTGAAATATTCCTCTGCTGACCAGTAGAGGGAAGTCATGTAAGTAAGCAGCAGTGAGTCCAGTGCAATTTTGCTATACCCATTCCTGTAGTTCTTCAATTAATTATTCTTCCAGCACAGCTGGGTGGGTGCAGGAATGTACATGTCAACCTCAGAGAAATTAGGAAAGGGAGAAATTGCAAGAAAAAGTAATATCAGTCATTAGATCAATTAGTGTAACTGGAAAAATCAGATAAGCTTTAGAAGACATCTGTCTGTCTTCAGTTCTGAAACAGCAGCTCACATGTTCAAAAACCCGCCAGATTTTCCAGCTACACTCATAGATCTAATTAAAAACAAACCAAAACTTGTCTGCCTACAAACAGATTATCACAGCTGCAGTAATACAACTCCAAAGAAAGGCTCACGTGAGCACCCATAATGACCAGCCTAACCTGTGGGAAGGCAGACCATGGACCATATCCCTAACCTGGCTGTAGAGGAAATATGCCTGGTTGTAAAGAGGGAGCAGAGAAGGCTGACTTAATAAAGAAAAACATGACAGGATTAATATGAAGTATCTACCCACAGTGTCAAAAGTTCTTAACGTGGCTTAAAAACAAGAAGTCATCCCAAAAGCCAGATTCTCTTAAAAATGGGGGAGGGGAGGGAAGGGAACAGTGAGGATTCCCACCCTACAGGGAGCAGCAACAGCCCCGGGAAGCCGCAAGGGTTTGCATGAAAAGCAGATGGAGCGGGGACTCAATTCCCATCGCGGGACTGCTGTGAGCAGCTGCTTAGAATCCCAGAGGGAGCAGGAGCAAGGTAACACTCAGATCTCAATTGGCAGTCTCCCCTACTCTTAAATACTTCATCTATGCTAGTGCGGTATCTGTGGCTCACACACAGCAACCCGCTGAGCCCCTGCTGCCGTGGGGTGGGGACAGCGCCAGGAGAGGCACATCCCTCTCCGGGCACAACCATCCCAGGATAGCCACACCTCCAGGCATGCTTGACTGCTCAATTTGACTCGAGCCAATGATATAAAGGGAGAAAAGACACTAATAGATTTTGACTGAGACGCACCACTTAATCCTTTTTTCCCCATCAGTAAGCTCTCTTGCTTTCCCTTCATAGTAGGCATTATGCAAATCAAGAGTCCCCTGAAGTGATATTTGCAACTGCAGGATCATACAAGAAAGGGCACAATGCTTCTTTGCCAATTCAACCCCCTGCCCCTACTATTCTGTTTCAAATAATACCATACTCATGGTAAGTACTAAAAATACGTACACTACCATTCAAGCACTTAATGTTCTTAAATGCCACTTTGTTCAAGGGAAATAGCCTTTGTTAAACATGAAATTCACTGGGAACAGAATTTATATTTCAATCTGATTTACTATATTTATGTATATATATTATACATGGCTTTTTCCCCCCAGCTGATTACATCAGCTAATGCCATGCAGCTAAAGCCAAATACTTCAGGGAGACTGTTGATAACTTCTTGATGGGTACCACCAACTACTGCCTTATATATGAACTTTACAGCCACTTCCTGGGGCTTAAAGGATGCACAATGAAAGGGTCACTGGGAAAAGAAAAAAGCTTATATCACAGTGCTATCAATGTATGTGCTGTGATCAACAAAAATAAATGGGTTTGCCAATTTTAGTTGAAGTAGCAACACATCAAATTAAGTGGCAGGACACTGAAACACAAAGTTTTCCATGGAGAAGTACACATCCTCAGAGACCAAGGCTGACTTTGACAAACATTCCTCTAGGGCACTTGACAGCAGTTTAAATAGCTTTAACTTAAACCACTGGCTGCCTCCTCTCTATAAACGAGGTGTGATTTTCAGCAGCAATGAAAATGACCATCACCAAGAAAGAGATATTTAAAATCCATACAGAGATTCACTTTCCTATACCCTAAGCTCTACTTCATTTTCACAGAATAAAATCACAGAATATTCTGAACTGGAAGGGACCCACAAGCATCATCCAGTCCATCTCTCAAGAGAATGGCCCTTACAGAATAACCTTGGCATGATTAGCACTATGCTCGAACCAACAGAACTAATCTTCTTTTTGCTAAAGTTTGCAAGGTTGAATGCCACACCAAACATTCAGCTTCTTCTTTTTTTCAGAAGGATTCTTCTTCCAAAGAAAGAATTGGTTTCTGTTTCTCAGCTCTCCATTTTAGTATTTTATTGCCATGAATTATTTGGGATTAGTAATGAAGTGTGGATCACAGGGCCCGGAGTCTCTTGCAGGGGGTGTCTGCTCTGCACTGTCATTTGTTTCCCAACAACATTGTTCTCACTTTATTAGAAAATATTCATTGCATCTTCTAATTTATACAGAGCCCCAAGTGATCTCCTGAATATTCCCCCCATTTTCTGGTAACTGCATCTGTATAGTTTTAGGCAAGTTTAGGACTCACAGTTTTACTGAAGTTAATGTGTATTGTTCTATGTCCTAGAAAATTCAGATACCAAGTGATACATCAGACACTTAGTTTCCCTCTTTCATTGCCATGTCCTGCAATGTCACTCAGTTCTCACCTCATCTTTTTCCACAATAAGTTTAATCCTTGACATAAATGACTGTTTTGCTTCAGTGTTTGGCCCTTAGTTCCTGCAACAGCAGTGCTGATGCCAGAGAAGATGCAATGCTCAGGTGCTTCCTCAGCTTATTTGAGGCATCAGCACAGAGAGTTTTACTGTGTGACTCATGACTAAAGCTGTGTTGAAGGAAGGAAGGAAGGACAGAGGGAGGTCTGTCCAGCACAATCTCAAAGAAAATCTGCAGAATCATCATCAAAACCATCCTGCAAACTTACATTTCTCACTGATCCCATCTGGCCTGATCCAAAGGCCATTGGATTTTGGATTTGGACCAATATGCAGATGCCTTTGTCCAAATCCTGTGTAGAATAAAATGTTGGCTCTCTTTATTGGCAGAAGATTTAGCAATAGGAAGAAGTTCAGTCCAAACCCTTTCTCCATGTGTGGCTGTTCCAAGAGTTCCTAATTCACAAGGGCTCAATCTTGACCCTACATCCTCCTGCTTCTACTGCAGGATCATCTGGCTTTCCATCAGCACAGCTCTGGTAAGTAACTCAAACAAGGCATGGAGCAGCTGAAGCAAGATGTTTAAAAGAAGATCTCCTTGCTGCTTTGATAGTCAGTTATTATCTAATCGGCACGGCAGTGCTAGGAAGGTTGTAGGTGGTTCTGTAACCCGTCATGCCAAAATGTGAAGAGCAGATAATTTTTATTTCATTATGCTTTTGTTCTGCACAGTCTTCAATATTGTCAGAGTGTTGTTTGAACTTCAACCAATTAATGAAACATGAACTGCTTATTAGGTGACCCAAAAGGTCTCTTCCCTACGATCTGTGAATACCAAATCAAAATCAACGTGTTGCTCGTAAATGCATATGCATTAAGTCTTTCAAGACATCATGGCTAAAATAGCTAATAATAAACCTCACATCATTCTTGAGAAAGCAGAACAGGAAGGGAAAAGAAGCCAACAAAAATAAAACATGCTTCTGCAAAACACTGCCTATGCAAGTTAGCATCAGCTACATGATCAATAGGTCACCATTATGTATGGTATTTACATCTGATCTGCATTACTGCACTGCTGTGCTGAAATGGCCAACAAGGCTCATACCAGCTAGCACTTCCTTCATTAAAACCTGCCTTCATATAAAATTTACCTTGATTTATGAGTTTGCATTCAGTGCTGTACATTTGAATGTAACACTGCCAAACTTTCTACAGTGTTCACCTGCTGGTTGTAGAGCAGAGATATTTCAAGATGAAAACAAACTAAAGATGGTTGCAGAAGGCTTATTGTTATCAAAGAATGGAAAATAATAGACATGTGCATATGGCCAGCCTTCTGCTACCATCATGTCACTGTGTATAATCATTTTCTGTTACTGAAAAGTAGTCTACACACCCTCCATTTCCTTAATAGTGGACTTACTAACTCTTTCACACAGACACAGACACACACACACATACATGGAGACCTACAACTGTTATTTTGCTTCCACTACTTAAAAAATGTTCAGGGTGGTTTTCTTGGTATATGCTGAATAAAAACTTATTTGGGTTTAGAATCTGGAATTTCAGGTGTTTCCACTTTCTTTCACATATACACATCCACTTTCTTTCACACGTACACATTTTAAATTCAGATAGGCTCATATCCAAGCTCAGTCCAACCCTCCTTTTCAGAAGGTGAATTTTAGCTTCTACATCATTTGAATGTTAATTGTGTGGCATCACAATAAAACCACACATGCTCCTTGAAGGCATGAAAAACTCCCTCCTGACCCTTAAAAAAAACTTGTCAGTTATTCCTAAATATAAACCTGGCTAATAACAAGTTCCATAAGTAATTACACAGCACAGAGCACACAGAACCTTTCCTCTTACTTCACTAATGCTATATGCTTCAAGGGAACACTGAGGAGTGGCAAAATTGTAGTATGAAATGAGAAATTTCCAGCCAAGAGTTTAGGAAAGGAGGGGTGATAGAGAAGGTGAGCAGAAGGAAATACTCAACAGGAACGGAGAAAAAGAGGCTTCACTTGATAAATAGATTTTACCCTTTCTGTAAATCTCTTTGCGTCATTCACCACTCTGAGGTTGTATGACTTTGAGTTCTTCTCAGCAAGTAGCCCCTTGCTCCTAAACATTTAGCTTTGGTCTGTCCAATGACTGCAGATTTATGCACTTGAACTCTTCCACTTCCTAACATTCTATAAATAAGCCCCATCTGGTCTATCTCTTCTTGTGTCCAAGTCCCTTCTCCCCCCAACATAAGTCATACAGTCTCAGTTAGCTAATGCCTTCCTTTAAATAAACCAGACTTTTCAAAACTTGATCTAACGCCTAAGCTCTTTATGCCCTCGCAAGAAGACTCTAACAGCTGCTCACTGTTACTATACACTAGATCAACTATTCAGAGATGGATCTATCAAAGAGGTCAACTCCCTCCTGACACTACATTAACTAATCTGCTGCTATTTTAAACTTTGCTTAGCTTTGTTATTACTTCTACTTCACTGCACCACTTGACATAGACATAGTGCATTTCATAAGCCATTAACCCAATTGATCAAGATCGTTCTGTGAACAACCTCATCCTTCTAAATTTTAACCATTCTGCCTATTTTAGCATGATCTGATAACACATGATAGCACAGTATAAATCATGATGAAAATGTTAACACAAATCCAACCTTCTAACTACCTGCTTTCAGCCAGAAAAATAAATTTGTCTATTTTCTTCATTGTTTGCTATATAAGAAACAAGGGAATACTCTTGCTCATTTCTTTATTCCTGCAAGTCTTTTTAATCTGGGTCTTCCTATTGACTTTGCCACAGCAACTCCCATAACTGAAAGGATTACTCTCATAGTTTGATGTTTCCAGGATCAAGTCCCTGTTCTTTACCTGTCTTAATAATTTATTACCAAACCTGTATATGCAGTGTAGAATAATACATGCCATGAAACTTTGTTAAAAGTCTCTAAAAATCCCGATATGCCTGCTGCTTCCCTCCTATCTAGATCAATATTTATTTAATTTAAAAAAGGAATCCAATTTGCTTGACATGATTTACTTTCCACAAATCTATGCTGACTTGCATTGTGATGCTGGACTCTTATTAAACTGTATGCAACTGTAGCTTTATGCTTGCTAAAAAATGTGATTTTGAGACTGCATTTATAGGCAGCAGGATCCTCTGAGAGGCTGCAATGCCCAACAACGAATTCACCACATTCTTATTATCATACTGGTCAGTTATTTTCCAGCTTGAACTGTTTTCCTTTAAAACAGCAAAACGACATTGACCCTTCTCAAATTATTTGATGCAAGCTCTTATTTCTGATGTGCATTCACACTGAAAATCACAGCCATGTATCAGGAGCTGTCCTGTGCCCAGCATTATACAGTTCCTACACAGAAACAGTCCTCAACACCTAGGGAGTTTGGACTGTGGCAATGGTCCCACCACTGATCTTATTGTTGGGTCTCTGTGAGAAGCCAGGCCAGAACAGCAGAGGCAGACAATCAAAATGTCAACAGCACAAGCAGCTGCAGGGCTTCCTTCTGGCTTGTGTTCATGTCCCAAATAATGCTCCTCACTGTTCAAGTGACCCTAGGCAGGCTGTTCCTCCTGTGGTGACATGAAGCCCCTCCACTCACGTCACTGTTCACTGCTCTGATCTCACGCTTCACCAGGAGACTGATGCTCAAATACAGCCAAGTGCTGCTGTCTCAGGGAATTGTCTGCAGCACCCTGGGCCCTATCTGCTCTGATAATGGGCAGTGCTCACTTTAGCAAGCTGACATGCCAACAGCACGCACCACTTCAGCACTCACCTCCTAAGGCTTCTACTACTCTGCCACTGTCACTGAATTCTGTACAGCTGCCTGGGGTAAGTCCTGTCCAGTACTGATAGAGGGGGCAGAACCCTCTCTGCTTTCTCATGCATTCCAATTTGGCAGTTACCAAAGAATTTCCAAAATCTCATCCTACCAATGCACATTTTCCCAGCTATTTGTGCAATGAAGTTTCCATTTTTATTCTTCCTCCCCTCCATTTCCTCTTACCATGCACTAACAATGCACTGAACCGAGCTCTTACTGATTTTTAGAGGACAATTTGTATACATTCAATAGTCAGAATGGGCTGGAGTATCTTGGTATGTACTTGCCAGACTGGCATTCATCAGGACTGTGAAACAGAACAAAATCCCACTGCAGTAATGAGGCTTTTTAACCCCTTTGTGACAGCACAGCTAAATGCCCTTTCAACCCCATGTATAATGCCATCAGCTGGGCACAGAAACACAGACCTATCCAGTTCCAACCATGACATGAATACAGAATTTATTTAGGCACTATCAAGCTGTTTGTGGTATTTCTCCTCAAGTACCCTACCTTGAACTCCATAGGGGTGTACTTCTCATTCTTGGGGGTTGTGTTGCCCTTGTAATGGAGATGGTTGGGAGTGGTTGGGTGGATAACTGTGGACTCCTGGGACTGCCTCTGGCAGCGCTGGCAGTACACGTAAATCACAAACGTTAAGAGGCTTGAGCCGAAGAAACAGGAGACCCCAGTGGCAATCAGATGGATGAGACTAAAACCTGCAAGGGAAATGACAAGAGATGCTATTTTTAAAGAACAGCCCTTTTCCCTCCCCTGACAAGACCACAGGTGCAAATCAGAGCAGTGACATCTTGGGATCAACATTAATAAGCTGTTGAATCCAGAGTCTTATGTTCTAACATAAACTGACATAATCTCCCTGCAAATCGGTCTCCCCACTGCAGCTCTGCCTTGTGCAGTTTAACAGGTTCATGCATTGTTTTCTCAAAGCTCCCTCCCTGTCTCTCCTCTCTCCCCTCTATTGATATTGAAACTAAACATTATGTTAAGCTGACAGCTAAAGAAATGAGCCATACAAACAATGCACATTAATGGATTCCAAAGCATGTGCGTGTCATGGAAATAAGGGGATAAAAATGCTCAGTGTTTCTCTGAAGGGGAAGGAGGGGAGGGGAAAGCCCTTTTTGTCGGCAGCCCAGAATGCCAGTGGGACTGTGTGTGGGGTGGGGGAGATACACATTCCTCCCCCTTGTAATCCAAGTGTGCTCAGCATTCTTGCTTATTCATGGGATGGCGTTGCCTTGGCCATGTCTGCACTACCTCTAGTGTCTGCACTACCTCTGAGGTGTATTTGTACTGCTAACAGTGAAACAGGGGTCCTCTGGAGAACAGGAAAGATAAGGTGGACAAAGGAAAGGGGGACAGTGTTTGAAAAACACTTTTTTGTTGGCTTTCTCTACATATTGCAGAGATAGGAAATCAGTTGCAGGCAGGTGCCGGCAGGGTAGCTACAGTGCAAATATTTCAAACAGAACAGCTCTTGGACTATAAAAGCCTCCTACAGAGATCTCTCCACGCAGGATTCCAACAGCACCCTTCAAGGCCAGCACTCTGGAAGGGGCTGTAGCTGGGCATCCCACACACTGGGAAGTATCCAACTCTCAGCTCTGACTGGTGGGGGAAGGCAAAGTCAAACAGCACTCCTCGCTCCTCCCTCACTGAGTCTCACTCCCCATGGTAAAACCCACCACCAACAGATCTCCACTGACAACAGAAGCAACAGCAGTGAGCCTTAGAGCCCCTCAGTTATCAAAGCAACCAGAGGCAACGTGGGATGGCAAAACTTTATAACCCTGTTATATTTTGCTATGTGCAAGGGGGACTACACGAAAAACAATCAGCTATTTAACTACAAATGCTTCTGCCTTTCCTCTGCCTTTGCTCTGTCATCTTTCAAACAGGAATGACAGAGGCCTCAGAGCCCAAGGGACCCCCTGACCGCTGGCCCCAGGGCAGCTGTCCCAGGGCTCAGTCACATCGCCTCCGTGGCGACTGCAGCGGTAAATTTCCCGTAATACCTAAAAAGCCAATTCATTTGGACAGACTGCTGTGTTGACTTGACTGTGTGCAGGGAAATGGGACTACTCTGAGAGTGGCTTTAAATGAGGCTCATTCTTAGTCTGATCACGGTGTGCAGTTTTTTGGTGCCATCTTACATTTTAAGTGATATGCTTTTCAAATAGCAGATTCTGCCCATTAGTCAATGGCTCTCATCTAATCTTTAGTTAAAAAATATCCTCCTGATTTTACAGAGAACAAAACCAGTAGAGTTCTACAGCAAAGTAATGCATTTCAATCATAATTACAGCAAGGAACATACAGAATTTATTAGACTGATAAGCTACATTTATTTTTCAAACCACATTATAAAATTCCATTGCAAGATTACCATTTTCTATTGTGTTTTGGATGTTGGTCCAAAAAACCCAGCAGAAATATTGTAATTTCCTACTAAATGTCTTAAGACTTTTTCAAAAATACATTTCCTTTCTAAAAACCACTACCTGCTTTGCATCACTCACGAGACCAAAAACACAGAATATGCAACTGTGTTCAGTAAAGCCACATGACATGCTGCCACATTCTCCTCCTGCCCAGCTTCGCTTATATTACAGTGAATGTTTCATTTCACTGCCACATTTGCAAGTTGCAACATAGAGCTCTCTTATATTTCACTCTCACCTTTGAAACACCCATCTGATTTTTCAAATGAGTTTTGGCTGTATCTTAGGGGGAAGAAAACCAAATTATTTTGTTTGCAGCATGTGAATCCCCAGGGGGGAAGCTCTCTGGTTCATCACTTTGAAAATATGGATTTTCTGAGATGCATCAACAGAATTTCTATTGATTGGTTTCTTTGCCAAATATTGTAGAACACTACATTAATAAATGATATTAGCTATGGCAAAATGTAGATAGCAACAGCAAATACAGTGGTGATAGAAAAACGAAGGAAATGTGGGTACTGTGCATAACAGCAGAGTGCAAACCATAGCAAGGGGTCCTGGAATTAAAGCAGAACCATTGCACCCTCGGAGGGAGAAGGAGTGACGCAGGAAACCAAATGTTACATTGCAGGGGCTGAAATCTTAATTCCATTGATTGCCCTCAGCTGCAAACTGAGAAACCACATTTCCATGCCACAGGTGGCATGCCTGTTTTTGCCGTGATCTCTACAGGGAGAACAGATTCTGGCAGCCTGAAGATCATCTAGATTTCAGGAAAGCAGGGATGTGATGCTAGCAGGAATTGGCATGACTATTAGTGTGAAACTAGCATTTTAAAACATTAAAGGAACCTGCCATTTTCTTCAGTCTGCATTTTTTTCCATAGGGGCTCCCAGGGCAGCGGAAAAGTGACACTAATGACTGGATCTTTCCAAGTCACATGCAGAAAGGAGACACAGCTTCTCCGAGAGGTGAGAACTTGAATGAAAGGAAGTTCTTGGAAGACAAGTATAAACCTCTAATCTTGTCCTGTATCAGCAAAGGATCTGTCTAAGAGACCCTGTTCATTGAAATCTTTATAGGTTATTTAAAAACATCTGCCTCCAAACAGCTGGAGGCTTACAGTGATGAATGGGGAATAACCCTTCCTTCCACCTGAACCATTTACCCTGGAGGTAGAAAGACACATGCAATTGCTCCCTGGTAATTAATGACCCTCAGTGGCCAACCCAAACTTCCAAATAAATAAAAATCTTGGAACTGACAAGTGGACATGAGATACATTCTTCCAGTCTGACTCAGACAGCAAGACTCCGGTGGAATTAAGGCTATCAGTGGGATATGAGCTGTATAGATTAATGGTTTGGTTGATACTACACAGGGAGAAAAGCAGTCAGGTTAAGATAAAAATAAGATATATAGTTAGTGGTACCCTACCTCCACAGTTTGTGCTCTCATCAATGCTCGAGGCTGGCAGGATCACTAAACAAAGAAAAGATGATTAGACAAAGTTGTCATTTTGCCATCCCTTTACTTCTTCAAGTAATTAAACCCTCTGTGCTCCAGACACAAGAAGGTGCTCCTATGTTCTGCAGCAAGCTGAGAGTCTCTCTAAATTGAATTATAAGCTCATGGTTTGAAATACATGCAATGAAACCTCTCTGAAGAAGTTAAAATTCCAGTACTGTTACCTGATCACTCTTTAGCTTCTTCAATTTAGGGAAAATATGGTAGCTGAGAAAACCATGAAAAAGAATACTATTGCCTAGAGATCTCAGATTTTTAAGTCAGTGCACTGTAATCCAAAAAAAGAACATGTGGAAAGGCATTATTCAGTCTAGACCCATATCAGGTATTTGTCTGAGAGATTCAATTTCCAGAAAACACAGGGTGGAATATGGTGGTAGCCATCTGTCCATCAACAGTGTTGCTCTGTTAGACCCTGGATTAATCTCTCACCTTCACATCCCAATTTTCTCCATCTGCCTCACCTTAATTCTTCACTCTTTTGGGATGCTTTTTTGATACCTGAAATCAAGGACCTTCTGTTGCCTGTATGCATACTGAGAACAGACACAATTTTTATAACCTAGCCTAAGACAAACTATACGAGGTTAAAAGCTTCAATTCAGGTGAAGCAATACTAGTTATTTGTTACAGATCAAGGTAATTCTGTTTAAAAGAAATGTTAAGCTGCTTAAGGGAATGCCACTTACCCTGTGCCTGCCACAAGGGAATTTATAACATTTGTCTGTTACCTTGTTTTTCTAGAAGCATCCAAGCCCAAAGTATAATAGAGACAATCTCAGCCTAGTTTGACAGTCCAGGCACAAGCTGCTCTCCTCAACTGGCCCACCCTCTCCACCTGGACGACAGGGTACATACCAGGAATTTCATTATACAGGCAATCCTGGTACTGAGTGCTGTTTCCGACGCACTGGGAAGAGTCCGGGCTGTGCACCTCGCAGTAGCGGCTGCGGTACTGGATGCCCTCTTCATTACACAGGCTCCACTCTGACCACTCTGACCAGCCACCTGAAGTCCAGGGTTAGGACAACACACACACAGAGTCACCAAGAGGGAAAAAGATGCTTTGCAGATACCAGACTTCTCGCACGCTGAAGGATCCTAGATCCTGACCTGGTCCTCTCTCGCACATCTAATCCAGGGGTTCTTAGTGCATTTAATTTTCTCAGTACAAGCATCACACCCTACTTGTCAGGTTGTAGCTCTCTTAATATGGACTAAACTAACCCTTGGTGAAGTACTGCACAGAACCAAGTTGCCTTTAAAGCTCCTAGATCACCTCTCTGGTTAAAAAAATACAAGGAGCAGGGTGGGGCAATGTTGCACCAGGACCTCCTGATGTGGCCTCCCAGGGATACTTCAAGCAGCCAGCACAAATTAGAGGACTAACAGAATTCTGATGAGATTCCTAAGGGCAGGAGTCAGCCTGCACTGGTCAGAAATACACAAAGGTAGTTCAAAACCAGTACAGATCTAAACCCTATCCTCCGAGTTGTAGCACATGCTGATCTGTCTGTGAAACAAAAAGGAAGGATTCCCTTCCACTGTGCAAATTTCTGCCTCATGACACCTTTTGTTTGTCATGTCAGCTTCCACATTGAAGAACCAAGCTCCTACTTTTTCAATTACTTGAAAGGGATCAACCATTAGCAAGATTTTGCTTGACTGGCACCAGAATGCCTGAGCAAGGGCCACTGAACAGGCAAAGACAAAGGGGATCCATTGCAGTAAACAGTGGACTGTCTCCTCTTTCCCTGGCTCAACAGACATCAATTGAATGGCCAAAGGACTCATAACTGGTGGTGTTTCTGATTTGTTTTACAACATTTTGCAGCTGTGCCTTGCTCCCTCCACCATGGAAGCCAGCTGGAGCAGGGATGAGAAGCGGCTACCTTGGCAGGGGTGCGTGTTGCAGAGGGCCTCCTCGGTGTGCAGCCCGATGCAGATGTCCTCCCCGCTGGACGGAGCTGGGTTGGTGCAGGTCCGTGTGCGCTGGTAGTGCCCACCCCCACAGGTGGCCGAGCAGTGAGACCAGGGAGTCCAGCAAGACCATGAGCCTTTCACTGGAGAACATTGAAAAGCAAGCACAGACAGGTAGAGGTCATTGGTTACTCCTCTCACTGTGACAAAGCTGGAGAGCCCCAGTGTCTCACTTTGCACATCCACCCTGCCCACACTAGCTAGCAGTTTCCTGCACCCCAGGACATTTGGGCCTGACAAGAACTTCACTTCAAGAGAGGGTACAAATCCACTGCCCTCTGTGGATGCAGAATGCATCTATGCAGAAAAAGACTCTGCATCATAAAGTGCCAAAAATAGAAACTATTCTTTGTTGTAGTCATTAATATTCACTGAAATATTCTGCTCCATTCTGTTACTTTCCTTTTATAAAACAGCATTGCTATTATTATTATTATTACTATTATTACTAGTACTACTGCCACTACTACTACTACTACTACTACTACTACTACATTGTCTCCTGAAACTTCATAGCAAAAGCAAATTTACTTGGGAAAAAAGCACTGTAGCACCTAAGTGGAGCTTATATGGGATCTTTCTGGGGGAGGCCCAAGTCCTCTAGTCCCAGCCTTCAGGAAACAGAAATTCAAAGGCTTTATTTATT
The DNA here is from genome assembly GCA_013399225.1 of Rhipidura dahli. NCBI lineage: Eukaryota > Metazoa > Chordata > Aves > Passeriformes > Rhipiduridae > Rhipidura > Rhipidura dahli. Next base: position 1,389,676 of record VXAC01000790.1, on the reverse strand, counting down.
GACCCTGCTCATTGCATGGACATTGGATTAGGTGACCTTTAAAGGTCCCTTCCAACCCAAACCACTCTATGATCTAAGCATAACCCCATAAGAGATTAATAATACAACTAGGGAGGGACTTAAGATCCCTGAATCCCCCACCCACTAAACTGCCTGGTTTGCAGGTCCACATGCCATTAATTCAGAAGATAATAACCTGATGACTTAGAGTGAAATAAACCCAGGATTTGTGTATACACATTGAGTGAGGCAGGGAAGGAGGGAGACACAGAGAAATAGTAATCATGCACTCAGAACAGATTGTAAAACATCAGTGTCCAAGGGGAAAAAACAGCACAGAAAAAGGGCACAGACATTAGTGAAAAGCCACTGAGAGCTTCCAAAATAGTACTAATAGCTGCCTTTATAGTGCTAGAATTATTTCCTTTTTATAGGCCATAGAGTGCAATATTTGACACTCATGCTATGCTCTTGCTGCACATTCTGATCATATCTGCATTTGAATTTAATCTTTGTATTGAATTTTAGAATCATAATAGTACTACTATAATAGAGCATTTTCAGGTGTAGGCCACAAACTGTATTGCCAGCGGTAGATAATTGCTGGAACTGCAAAGAGGCAAAGTAATTTGTGTAAGATCACTTAAATTTAGTTTAGACAGTTATTACAGAGCAAGGAGAAGGATAAGTGAGAGAGAATACAGTAGTCAATGGTCTATTACTACTATTCTGGACCAGGAGTGCAACATAAACATGAGGACAAACTCGAAAACCAGGAAACCAGGCAAGAATACTCCCTGCTGGCTGTGCAGGAAATGGTAACTGATGTCAAGAGTAGATGCCCATCGCAAGAACAATACGTAAGCAGGAGAGGGGGAAGAAACAAGTGTTCACAAGAAGAACCGCCACATCAAGCATCTCTATACAGTATTAAGCCACATTTATTAAGCCTGCTTCCTCATCAGGGAGCAGATGCACCATGATGCCCTCCACTGGATGGAGCATCAAACCTTCCTGAAGCAAAGGATTGCTACAAGCCACCATGCTACTTCCTCTAGAGGATGTGGCTGTGTTACCCTCTGAGCCGAGGTGAAACCTAAGTCAGCACTAAAGATAACATACATGGGTCATTACAATAGCTTTTAAAAAAATAAGGAAAGTCCCCCAAACTAAAAAAAAAANNNNAAAAAAAAAAAAATCCACCAAAAAAAAAAAAAAAAAAAAAAAAAAAAGCAGCTTAGAAATTCTGGGGTTTTTTGTTGTTGTTGCTCTACAATTAAGATTTGGGAAAACACCTCTGAATTTCATGCAGGAAGATGATCATGGTTACCTGGGCAGGGGTGAGGATTGCAGTCTTGGTACTCCATCGCTGACCCCACACAGGGCAAGCCACCATTTTTAGGTTCAGGGTTTGTGCATGTTCTCTTCCTGATCCTAAAGCCCAGCTCACAGTCCCTGGAGCAGGAAGACCAGGCCCCCCAAAAGGACCAGCCCCCATTGATAATCCGTGCAGAGGTCTTACCAGTCTTGAGGAGGTCATCAACAAGAGCTTCAAGGAAAACAAACAAGACACCATAAGACCATGGATTAACCAGCTGTTGGGCTTTTAAAAAGGGGTTCAGCTCATGAATAAAATCAGGATCTATGTGCCCTGCAGAATAGTTTCTGTTGAAAGTCCTTGGCAAGAGGTTTTTTTTTTTTTCCCAGAGCTACAGCTAAGCTAGACAGAAAAAGGAATTTGTACCATACAAACTGAGTCTACAGATAACCTTGATAAACAGCCTCCCTGGGCAGCAAATTGTGGCAGTCCAGGCTGTGCCCTCAAGATGCTGGCTTGCATCACAGCAGTACTGCAGGGAACAACCTGAGAGACAGTGCACAAGGGGAGCACCAGGGAGAAAGAAAATACACACTGTCCTGAGAACTGCTCTTCTCTTCTTTACACCCTCATTACTTGCCTGTTGTCTTTGGGGCAGCCTGGCAGGAACAAGAACAAATCTACACACTGCCATAAGCACAGAGCTCAGGATTGTCTATCTATGTCACTCTCTAGGGCTCTCCCCATCGCTGCCCCTCTGCAGTGACACCAGTCGTACATATCAACACTACTGTAGACACAGTCTTGTTCTGAGAGGGTGCCCCTTCCACCACCACACCCCAGCCTGCCCGTGGTCCCTCAGAGCTGGCAGGACGTACAGTCAGTGTCACACACTGCAGAGCCATCGTTGGGGCAGAAGCGACTCTCGGTTTTCTTCCTCCCAAACTGCAGCTCGTGGGGGTCTGACAGCTGGGCCCGGCAGGTGTAGCGGAAGCGCTGCTCCTGGCGGGCACCGCTCTGGGTGATGTTGACAGGCATCCAAGGGGTCCAGGGTGTGTTCCTGCGCACCTCCGGGCAGCTCTCCGGGTTGCAGGTTTTATATTCCTGCCAAGAAGGAAAACCACTCCCTCCTTACTTATTAAACAGCGGCAGCCTAACTGGCAGAGGTTTATTTACACTTCAGAAAATAAAGGGTACCCTCTGGATCTAAAACAATCCCCATCCACCTTATCTGACCTCACAGGCACAGTCAGTGCTGGGCATGGCACAATATGTGGTGACTATGGAGGCAGTGGTGGTGCACAGCTTCACGTGGACCTCAAGGATAAACTGTGCTTGTTATTTTTATGTCTCTCTCAGGTTTGTGCTTCTTTGCTGACTCAAAGTCCTGTGGGGCTTCGACAGCTTGGTTCATTATGGGCAGGAGAATAATTCAGGCAACAGATAATAATAGCAGCAAACAAGTTTTCTGCTCTGACCTGAGATGCTGTTCTCAGGTCAGCCGAGAGGAGCCCCAAGAGGACAAAATGTCAGTAAGGTTTATTCCTTGAAAGTTCATTATTTTATTTTTAATATGGGTTTAGAGTACATCTTTTTACAACTATTTTTGTTTGGTTGGCTTTTCAAACTCTAGTGAAGGTTATGAACCATTTGCTATCCCTGATCTAGAGCAGCCATTGAGCACAGATGACATTCTGGATGGCTGAGAATGCGGGGATTTGGGGGTTTTACAATTCTCGTCACCAGTGAAAGGAATTCCAGTGACAAACATTTGTGTTCTTGATTTAAAATAACTAACTAAACAACTCTTTTCTGGCAGAGGGGAAGAAATGTAATGCTTCAGGAGTTCAAGGTTCTAGTGTAAATGCTAAACAGCTTGTGAAAAAATGGGAGGTTCCAGATCAAGTCTGCTTACACTGAAATGAAACCCCACAACCAATTAAAACAGCTGCATGAACCAGCTGCTGGAACAGGAAAGGGAAAGTAAAAAGAGCAAATGGGGTGTTGGACCTGTTGTTTACTCAAGTATGACAGTGCAACTCATTTCTGATGTGTGTGTGGCCTCCTTGACTCAACAGGATCATCCTTGGAAGTGGGACAAAAGAAAAGAACATGTATAGAACTTTCAGGTAAAGGACTTGAAATCAGTGTACAGAGGCCTAAGGAAGTACTCTGTACACCAGTCTGTCCCTAAATCTGCCACCCCTCTGTTTCCAAATTCATTTCAGCATCCTCTCCAGCAAAAGCTGAGGACAGCATATTCTTGCTTGAGAAATAAAACCACAGTGGAGAGAAGACCTAAATATTCTGTTCCTTGATGATACTGTCAACAGGTGCCCCTCATGCGATGTCATTAAACAATACATACCACAGCACAGCCTGGACATGTGTTTCCATTTTCACAGGACCTCTGCCTTGAATGAATCCCTCCACCACAATTCACGCTACATTTATTCCAAGGTCCCCATGAAGACCAAAAAATCGGTAATGGACATGGACTGTTCTCATTACAGAATCTGAAAGAAGAAAGTGCATTGCTCAAAAAGCTCCACGTCAGCACATCCGAGGGACGAAACAGTGCGGGACGCAAGACTGCACACTGCATTTGGGCACAACTGATGCATGCACAGAGAGCCAGCAGAGACTGACACAATGTCAGATTAGCAATATTCTTGTCCATGGAGAGAAATGTAGCCTTTGTACCAAATGGGGGTGGTTAATCAGGCTGAGCTCGGTGAGATGATTGGAGTAAATGGTTGAGATTGGGTTTTCTCAAGTGCTCTGTCTCAAAACTTTTCCACAAACACTGAGTCCACAAAAGAGCTCATAAACTGAAGCCCAAGTGTCACAAAAAGAGAGAGTGGATAGTAAATATTCTAAATGGGATGACTGGTGGGAGGATAACTCAACAGTGATCTGTCACTAATGGCAGGTGCTAAACACCTGACAATCCTCTCTTCACACAATCTGGCTTTTACTGCTGCCTGGACCCTAGGAAACAGGAGTTTGCAACCAGATGCTATATGCATCTAAAAGCAGGCCCTAAGTGAATGCTACTTCATGTTCTGTGTCAAAAGTAACTGTAACTTTGTTCAGCTTTTTAATCAATATTGTTATCAAATTTAATCACATAGAACTGCAGTTGACCCAGAGGTAGTCTTTAAACCCAAAAATGACCACTGTGAATGGACACAAATCAAACCAAACATTAAAATGTTTTGAAACAAGGAAATTAAATGAATTGCTCTTTTTATTCTGAGAAACACAGAGATGTATGTCTTAGTGACCACTCAAGGGACAAGCAACAGCCTGTTGCCAAATAGAGGTGGCCTTTAATGAAGTGTCAGGCCTGGAAAGAAGTTGGGATGCCTTTAAGTACGTGTTTCATGAGGGGCCAAGCTTGAAGAAGCATTATAGGGCAGATGGCTCTGTAGGTTCAGAAAATACTCGGTTTTAGTAATTTTGTAGGAAATGTCCGTAGTTTAGAGGGGAAAAAAGATGTTTTTTCTGATGCCATGCCCTTCAAAAACTCAACCCTGAATCTGTGAGTTAAGCTGTATTTTGCCTTGAACTGCTTTTGGAGCATAAGCACAAGTAATAGAGACTTGGGAAGGGTGCAACGGGCAGTGAAAGCTGCACATACTCAGAAGCTCCTCCAGGGACAGATCAGAACAGAGTAACTGTGCCTGTAAACTCTACAGTGCCAACAGCAGGCACAGCTTCTGCATTCGGGGAGGAGGTCAGCCCTCCATGTGGGACAGGAATACTTGTGTAGGCCTGAAGGGTCCTGCTTGGGTGTGAGGGCAGCTCTGAAGAGTCTGATGCTCACAGGCTCACCGAGAATCCCTTCTTGTAAACAGCCGCATCCCTCCCAGGCTCTGGGACTGCTTCTACTTTGCACATTGAACCAAACAGCCTCAAGCTGAATTCCCAGCCACCACTTCTAGCTGCCAACATTAGAGCCACAGAAATGAACACACACCATATCAAGGACACCTCTTACCTTTCTTCCCTGCTCTGTCCAACGCAGACCCTGCCCCCGTATCGTGGAGCAGGATTGCTGCAGGATCGCTGCCGGACCTGGAAGCCAATGCCACAGGAGGTGCTGCAGGGGGCCCAGGAAGACCACGGTGTCCAAGCACCATTTCTAACAAAGAGGGTAAGAGAGAACAGAGTATGGGAGAAGTGTTGAACTCATGGGAGAATAGATTACTCATTTCAACCAGCCTTTGTATCAGGGGAGATTTTTAAAAGGGATTTTTGAAAGTCCTTAGCAGTGGCCTAACTTTCCTCCCTTTGAAGTCTCTAAGAATTGGAAAGGCAGAGAATGAAGCCAATGCCAAATGATTTTGAAAATGTGTCCTAGGACTTGCTGGGCAATAGTGTGGTCAGTGTAACTTACATTGACTATTCCCCCATCATCTTCCTCGTGTCTCATAACCCTGCTCATGACCCGATGGCTGATCCCAAAGTTGCATGTCCTGAACTCTTCTGCACAAAGAGTTCAGGTTTTGAGTGCCACGAATGCCAGTTGTGGCAATGGATGTAAAAAAACCTACCCTCTGCAAATTCAGTAGGTATTGATGCTTTAAACCTTTTACAGCAACGCCACTGCCAACTCCCATGTTTTTATCACAAACCTCACAATATTTGTGTTTTCCTAAAGCCTTCAGCATTGAATCCTATGAAACAGAAATCTCAAATTCCATTAAAAATAACAGTAATTGCTTCTAGCTTTCATGGCTGCCTGCAGACATCACTATACTATGACCTTAAATCTGTAGAAACCAGAGGCAATTAAGAGCTCAGAGGCAGGATCAAGTTTCATGGTTTAATGAGTGATCACATCTCTACTGAACAGTGGTAACACAGCCTTAAGCCAGTGTGATGTAAAACCCCCTAGTTCACACCTCAGCACTGGAGATGTTGGCAAAGCCCCTGTGAGAGGCTGAGCACGTGCAGGTGGCTCCTGACACACTGCTGTGTGAGGTGCCTCAAATGTGTGCTTACACAGAAGCCAATGTTTTCATCTTTAAAATCTTGCATCTATTAAAGCTCACCTTCCTCTGATTTGGCAGCACTGGACCTTGAAGCAGGAGAGGAGGAACCATATCTCATCTCTTCTGTGCTGCAGGTTTCATTTCATATATAGCCAGTGGTAATGCTGTGTCTTATAAAACTGTTTAATCTTGACACTTCAGTGCCTTAAGCCAAAAAAATATCTTTTCTGGGGTGTGTTTTTTTAGAAAGAAAAATCTTGCTGAAAAGTCTAGTCAAAAAACAACTCAGGTGCTCTCTGACTCTTGAAAGCTAAGCTTGAAAACAGATGTTAATTTTCAAAGCATTTACTGAACTAATAACACTGCTGGCAAGAAATATTTCCTGGCATAGCACCAATCAGGGCAGAGGATGAAAGTTAAAACCCACATTGCCCTTCACAGTTTTTGTATTTTTTATCAACTCTTGCCTGTTCTTGGCAGCTTTATTTCAGAACCCTGTTAGATCTTTCCCCCCTCCTCTTCTTGTTCACTCATCCCTCTCCCTTCCCCTCTCCCACCCCAAACAAGGTCAAAGAACAAGAAATTCACTCATATAAAAATCCTACTATTCCATATTATTCTGCTATGTTTTAAACCACCTACTACCTCCCAACTCTTTAACCCAAAAGAAAGATTATATGTAAAATAATGAAAAGAAAAAAATCAAATGCAAGGTTGCTGTTACTGCTGCAAAAAGGGCAAGTAATTTCTACTAAAGAAATCCTCAAAAATCCAACAGTTCTCAACATCTATTTGTGTTTCAGGACTTTTAGCAGAAATGAAGATAACTTCCACTTTCAGATATCCAGCTTTCTAGTAGAACTCATCTTTAAACATCTTACTCCCTCCTTGCAGAAAGAAATCTCAATGCCATATGAAGTCAATTAAAGGAAATTTGAGGGCTGAAGCGGATGTAGGATGACCAGATGTCCCTATTTTTCAAACCATGCTGTTTTGTTATGTCTTAAGATTGAATAATCTGTTTTTAATCCTCTTCTCAGAAGCTGTTCCTGCCTCTTTTGCCATCAGAGCAGTGCTGAGAAACACATCCCACTAGCATGTTTTCCATTTGCCACTGACAGAAAAAGCCTGCCTAGGGAAGGCTTTGCTCAGCCTATGCTGGCAGCACAGGGGCAGGAATGAGTGCACACCTTTTGGGCAGCACAGCCCGTACTGGAAGGAGAGATGCCAATTAAAACATGAATATTGCTGAATTTTTGGTGCCAAGACGAGCACTGATCTCCAAGGATGAGTCAAGAGGCAGCTGTCCTTAACGGAATGAATGTTTATGGAGAAGATAAAGTAGATAAAAACTGTATTGACCCAATATTTAGCAAAATCCTGTCTGCCCCCACCCTGGTTAAATAGTGTTTACACTATTGCATCGTCTTCCCTTGAGTCATGACATGATGTAGTCTGAGGGTGGTGGGGTACCACGGACACAAACACCATGGCTACGTTTGGGCACCCCACAGGAGGACATTTAGCTTCCATACTGCCAAAGCTGAGCTCCAGGCTCCCATGAGCAGGCAGCACTGGGGCACAGTGCCTGTGCTGTTCTGGCGCCGTCCCAGAGCCGCCTGCTGAGCCCACTCCCTGCCAGGGGATGACGTGCTGCTCTCACCTGCCCAGCAGACAGGCTGTGCTGCAGACAGGTCACAGACTTGCAGAACAAGGCAAACAAGCCTTGCCTGGAGCTAGGCTCAGCCCTGTCCTTACAAGAGTTGCTCGGAAGGAGCTCTGCTTGTTTTTGGTAATGTGGCCTTGGAACCCAAATTCTTGAGAAGTTATGAGCTTCTACTGATTTTTCTAGTCTGCTGTTCAGCTGGCTGACAACCACCTCTGCCTTACTCACCTCCTCCTGAAGGGTCACTATTCACTGTACAGCTGAGGGAAACCAAGGCACAGTGTAGTGCACAGTAATTTGCGGTGCTCATCTTCCAAGAGCCTTGGCTGAGTGCCCTTTGTTCAGAGCCCTTGGGTTTCTTCATTTTACACTGAATTCAAGCTGGACCTCACACACCTCACTTTGGCTGGGATACAATGACATGGTCACAAGGAAGGAGCTAAGCTGTGGACAGGCAAAACTCTTGTTCCCTCAAGAAGCACAAAGATGCTGAAGTACCTTGAACAATTTGCAACCTCAATCCTGGCCCCTTCACAGCTGCGACCTCCACAGCGAGGACGAGGGCTGTCACATGAACGTGATCTACACATACAGGAGCCTGTGCTGTCCCCATCCGAATGCTCACACAGTTGCCATGGGGACCAAGGCCCCAGTCTTCCATTTGTTGTCAGGTTTTTCACCTAATTTTAAGAGGAAAAAAAAGTCTTTAATAGCAAGTTTACATTTCTGGAGACAGGCCCACAATAGAAATGCCAAACAAAGCTGCCGGGGGGATTAGGATGCAGCTTAGAGGGGAGCTGTCTGTGCTTGTGAGCAGGATTCAAAACAGAGGGTTGTTTTCAGACAATGCCACATCAATATTTACCCTCCAAATTCCACGCCGCATACCTAACATGTGCACACAGGCACTGAGCCGACCCAGCCTGCACCACACCAGGAGCAAGCATCCATCTGCCACACCACACAACCACCACACTCTCTGTTCCACACTGCACAGCTTCAGCCTTTCAAGCAACACCACAGCCAATACTGGCTGACCCCACTTCATCATGCTGTAGCCTCTGCAGGGCTTCCTGCAGAGTATTTTCCAAGCTCATACGGTTCATATAACCATAGTGACCAGCTGAGGCTGGGGCCTCACTGAGTTTGGCCCTGTCCAAAAGTGCAGTAAGAGCTGTCTCCCTTTCTAAGCTGTCATACCCTAAAAGGCCACGTGGCTGAAGAACAAAAAGGGAAGAAGATGATGATGACATTAATGCTGAGGATCACATAGTCACCTAAAGAGCAAGAATTCATCTCAAGACAATTTATGGGCCAGACCATGCTGCTATCTGTCCCCTCTGCCCTTGCTTCATGCCTGCACAGCCCTGACTGGGCTGGGACTTGACAGCTTCCTGCATGCTGTAATAAAGGAAAAATACAGTAGTCCTGGCAGACCAAGAGCATGAGAAACAGAACTATTTCAGGGCTGGTGACGATCCTCCAGTAGACAGGGTGCCAGAGCTTGCTCTCCTGTGCTCTGTTTTAACCAGTGCTGCTAGGGGAGCCCAAAGCTGATGGCTGGGGGACCAGGTTGCTGGCCCCTTGCCCCCAAGTCTGTCTGGAGAGGATGTGTGCTACCTGCTTCTCCTGGGATCACTCCTGGCCACCACTGCCATCTTGTTCCCGCTCCACCGTGACAGCAGAATCCTGCAGCACAAGACCATGTCTTGAAAGCTGCCCTGAACACCCCTGCCCTGGCATCCTCCCTGCTACTTATTGAGAAACATGAGGCAGAAAGGGATAGGTGCTGGCCCTGCCTATGTACAGCTACTTCCTTTTTACAGCACAGCACCATGATGCACTTCTCCCCTGGTGGCTCCCTCCATGCTCCCCATCCCATGCCCCATCCCAAAGTGGCAGGCCTTGCAGGCAGATGGCACAGATGGGGGCTGCCTGCAAGTGGCTCATGCCTGTGGGGTTACCCATGTGGTGGTGGGATGCTCAGCAGCTTTGGTAAAACCACTGGTGAAGGCAACACTGGATTTGGCCTCGGTGTCACATGCAACAAAGAGGGAAGGAAGGAAGGAAGAGGCTGGGGTCCTGGCAAACAGCCCTGGTCCCAAATCTGAGCCAGCTGCCCTGAGATACCCCACTGTGCCATGCTTCACTGAGCTCTGCTGCCAGCAAGATCAGTCCCCTGGGCTACCCCGGGGGGGAGTGATTGCCCCTGCTTTACAGACACGTGAACTGATGCCTGGAGGGGCTGTGAGGCTGCTCAGGAGCCACACAGGGAGCCAACCACAGCCATGGGAATAGAGAGCCAACCACAGCCATGGGAAGAGTGCTTTCCAGCACTCATTCTCTGAAACATGCTGCTCTGTGCTTATTCTTCAAGATTGGCACTACATTAAACACTCAGAATGTACCTCTGATGGGTTGTCATCTTCCCCTCTCCCCCATCTACAGCTGCATCAAAAATATGCAGCAGTGGCATGGAAGCAATTTAGATCTGATACTGCACTCGTCAGGCTGCAGCCAGGGGTTTCAGGCATCTACTGTAAGTCTTTGTTTGCAATAGATTATCATGTAGTTGTAAAAATTTGCTCTGGGCTGCAGGTTACAAGGCAAGATGCCCACAGAGGAGATCCCTGAGCTTTGTTGTTGTTGTTGAATTTGCTGTTTTAAACATTGTTTAAAAATCAATACAGTTGGATTTCTAAAAGCTGGAGGGGGGGAGTCAAAAGAAGTACTTTGAGATATTTAATACTAGATTTTTATGTCCTTTTTCCTCCTGCCTTACAAAAGTCCTAATCCAAGCATTGGATCATTTCTCTCTATTTTTGACCCAGAAAGCCTTACTGATTCCAGCAGGGCATTCTGTTCAGAAATCAATGGTATGATAAGGCCTGTGGCATCAATTAAAAAAAAAAAAGCTGGTAAATAATTATTGGCTTGTAAGTGTAACTGGGAAACAACCCAAAAATTAAACAAATAAGCAACCATAACCAAAATGCTGAGATTTATAAACATGTCATACTGTGAGTGTGGGAAGTTTTTATACTTAAGAAATTACATACGGGTTATTATTCCATCTTTAAATTCACAAAAAATAACTTCAAAAGAGCAAACTTGGGAAGTGGGATAAAAACCCATATGCATTGATCTTTTTCAGGAATACCTTTACAAGGCAAATCCTTTGAAGCTCACACAGTGCCCATCAGACAGAGAGGACATCTTTAAAAACACATCTGATCAAATGCCCTTCTGTCACCTGATAATATTGCCAATTCTGGAATTCTTGTCTTTTATAAACTGCCATACTCACACCAAAGGCCTCACCTTTTTCTTTCTTCCTTGTAGAATCTAAAGGCTCAAGTGCAGGATCTAAAAATTCTGACTGACCCCATCCCTGCTACCAGGATATTTTCCATGTTTATTCTGATATTACAGGTAAGACTGAAGCATTCCTTCTTTCAATTCATCTATTCCTTATCTTAGGATTCAGATATCAAAAGCTTATAATTTTGCCAAGCTTTAATTACTTAATCTGGAAGTTTCCATGTTAGCTGTTTGATGAAAGCTGAAAATTCTTGCAAAGTTTCAATGAAACTCCTTAAACCATTTATAAAATCAAATCTAGCAAAAAAGACTGTCCATAAGTGGCAATATTTTCCTTGAAACAAAGTAGTGTTCACAGCAAGGAACTGAATGTCCTTGTAACACCTTTCTGAAATTCCCATGAAAAGCCATTCAAAACTGTCCAGGGTATAAAATCCTTGGGACATGGGAAAAGAAATCTCAGTTTTCAGAGATTCATAGATTCTGATCCCTGCACCCAAAGTCTTTTCTGTGCACTGGACATGCTTCAGTGTGGGCCAGAGCCGAGTCACCCTGGCAGTGCAGCTCTGAGCAGCTCAGTCTACGTGAATTGACAGCAGGGTACAAGACACCCAAAACCAGAGTGGGGAAACTGCCACTGATTAGCAAGAAAATGAGGCAGCATGGAACAGATGCAATATGACTAAGATTTTGCTGGAAACACTGAGTGGGACTGGGATGGAAACCTGGAAGGAAGATCATTGTTTGGCTCAGGATAAGGAGCACGGTACACTTTATTGAGACTACTCAATTCCTGACTTGCCAACCACCCTCAACAGTGACTCCATGAGCTTGGCTAATAGTTTTTTAGCTAAAGCTAAAGTTCCTTTCTTGCTGGTGGCTCATGTTGGCATCAGTAAGATACCACAAAATAGGATGTATCTGTTTTTCTAAAATCAAAGTGCAACTCACTGCCTCCTCCCAGGAAAGCACATACAATCAAGCATCAGGACTCCCTGATAAAGCATGGGCACATACATGGAAGAGCAGTCTAGTTTGTGGAATTTGTGTGCTACCATTTCTTAATGTTAAAATGGTTGACATTGCAACCTCAAAAATGAACCTTTAGGAGATTCTGGATGTTATCTAGTAATAATATATATTAACCATTACTCAATGTATTGTGTTAACACTACATGATTAAGCCTCTATCTAAAGTCCCTTAATATTAAAGCTGGAGAGTGGGAATCTGTGGCACAATATAGTGCTGTACAAAGATGTTCAGACTAGCTCTGAACAAGCCTGTTTCTACAAGAGCAGCAGTCAAGTTGTGTTAGTGTTGTGGTTGACTCACACAAATGCCTAGCCCATGTAGGATATAACTCAATAATATGCCAGTTCTGGCTTTAAAAGTTGCTGAATGCCAGTCTCTCAGCTGTGCCAGGACATCTGTTTGTGGGCTAGGCTGCAGAAGAACTCACTGACATTATCTGGGTTAGGAAAAGTTTCTTTGGGAGGGGTGCTTTTAATCTCCACCATTTCACACTTGACTGTGATCTCACATACAGCTGTACCAGCATAGCTGAGCGCCTGGTGCTCAGCCCAGAAAAGTGGGGTGGGAAAAGCCAGGACTTCTTATGACAATAACTCATCCAGCTAAACTCAGACAGGTCTTTTGCAGGAGTGAAGTTTGGCATTGGGTCACTGCATTCGCCTCCCTTTTCAGTGCTCATCTGCACATGCTGTTCTAGACCCTTTCTTCTGCTGACCATGACCTTTGTCCTGCACTGAATACAAGGAAATACTTGGATATTGCTGATGTAGGTGCTTAACTGCTATCCCACTCCACGCCAGTGTGAATTCGTTCCAGTGAGTGGCAGAGGTGAAAGAAAAAGAAAGCACTTGCATGTGAATTTCAAATGGCTTGGCAGCTTGTCAGTCAAAGAGCACAAGGCTGATATATGTAACAGATTGAGAGCACCTATACAAAAAATAATCTACAATGGAATACTAAAACAAATGTAAAACTAGCATCCTCAGAATATCCAAAGCTCCTGAATATTCTGTGCTGAATTTTTGTGACCTTGAAACAATGATATGGAGTAGTTTGTTCCCTAGTGTGCACCACAGCAGACATGTTCAAACTAGAGGATTAACACCTCACACACCTATCAACAGACACAGGCATTAAGCAGGACAAGATAACAGCACGGGCAATCAAGAAGCACTGCATCCCAGTTCAGCACAGGAGGGTTATAAACACACAAGCCTCTGAATCCAACAGTGAAAAACTTAAGCCTGCCAAGCTGAGGATGGATTGAAGTAATGACTAGTATTTCCTGGGAAAATATCTGAGGAGTAAGAGAGATAAGAGGAATAAACATCCCAGCACCTCTAGACAGAAATAGTGTACTGAATATACAACCCATCCAGTTCTCTCTCCCTATCTACTGGACTTAGCAGTATTAACATGCTAATTGATGTTAGATAATAACAATGAACATAAATGACAATTTCTCCCCCACCCTCAATTTATTTAACAAGACTGGTTTTTCCTCCCCAGCCAGCTTGCAGGTACAATTCAAGCAGCAGGAATTATACTCAGCCAGACAGCTTCTGGGGATCACAGTCAGGAACTGGATATTGTCGTCAGAGAAGGGTGGGTGGCCAGGAAGGGAGCTGGAGAGTCAACTCACGCTGATTCAAGCAGAGACACTTCTTTTCTACATGCATCTCTTGGAGACCAGGGACAGAAAAAAGGCCATCTCCTTGCAATATCATGTAGATTTGGTCTCTGGTCTGCTGGAGTCAGATGAGAACCCAATATTGTCTTTCTCACACCCCCTCTCTCAGTTACACTCTCCCCTTCCCTTGATTTCTCTAGTACACACTGTATTTTTTTTCAAACCACACATGCAATAATTTCTGTGCTGCTGTCTAGGTGGCTCCTCCTGCCTGTACAACACTTTTCACCAGTGCTGTCTCCTGGGCCCAGCTCAGGGATCCAAGAGGAAAATTACCTGACTGCTGCCCCAAGATGCTGTAGTCGGCTATTCTGATCCCCCAACTAGCAGGGAAGCCAAGAAAATTGTGCAGAAAATCGTGCAGCCCTCTTGAGCAAGCTCAAGTTTCAGCTGGGGCTTACGTGGTTCTCAGCAGTAACTCAGCAGCATGATCCATTCTTTTTCACCCAAGGCATGGGTGGGCACAAGGAAGACTGAATGCTTGCTTTAGGATCCCTCTTTCAGAGGAAACAAATACATTTGGGGTCTCCATGTTCTAAACAAGAAGCTGTGCACAGATATTGGTGCATGCCACTGCTTTTACAACAGCCAGTCCTTTTCAGGCTGCCACACACTCACCTCCCCTTCTCCCTTCTACACATACACACATCAGTATATATAGCATATTTCCACTTCTTCCACTTACTGGGCACTCTGTAATATTTTGAGTCCAGAGGCTCATATTGGAGCTGTCCTCAATGGTGGTGCATCGCTTTTGCTTGCTATCCCAGCCACAGTAAGGGTCTCTGGCTCCCAGGCATTCCCTGCATATGAAAAGACAAAACATTACAGCCCTTTAAAGTGAATAGCTCAAAAGACAGGTATTCAAGTATAGTCCTCATATATGACAGCTGTCAAACACACCGAGGCTCAGTAGAAGAAACAATTTCTTCTAAGCAGAGGTTTACCTGCTTGGACGGGGAAAAAGAAGGGTGATAGGACACAAAGCAAATATCACTCATTGAAGCTGTAGATTAAACATCAGTTCACTCCTCTCCAAGGCCTAGGGAAAGAAAATGACTTTACAAATTTTAGTCAAAGAGCACTTGTCATTGAGATATCTTTGTGCCCCCATGTAATCATGCAGCAGGCCAAATCTCACACAAAGCAACCTCTGTGCCTATGTTTTCTGACACTGTGTCCATCTAAAGGGGTTAGACAAGCAGAATTAGCCAATGGACTGGTAATAAAGGCTTTCTATTAGTCTTGGCCTTTGCTAGAACAATGGTTTCATTTATAATCCCAGCATCAAGATGTCAGTTTGGAAAAGTCACAGCAGAACGTTATTTCTAGGCTTTTGGCTGCTGTGAACACTGCTGTATTCATTTTCCTCCTGAATCCATATTTACAGGCTAAGTGTGTGTTCCCAACATGCGAGCTGCTAAAGAAAAATAACTAGGGCTACTACTGCCACTAAACAGAGAAGATCAGTCACAGAAGTAGTCTGTATCAATAAAATTCAGCTGTATTGGTCATTCCCATGAGTTGCTTTAAAATTGTTCATTTTCATTGATAAAATATAAATGTACAAGCCATATCATGCATGTATTAGTGAAAGACTAAGGGAGGACTAAACCTAAAAACATTCACAACACTATTTTGAATCCCCATGATCCATTCTCTTCATCATACGAAAGGCTGATAAGATCTTTCAAAAAGTCCCAAAAGACTTGAAAACTGCCAATTAGACAGCAGCAAAGGACCAAGGAGAAAGATTCAGTTCAAGAAGCTAAAGAGGAAAGTAATAAATTGTATTCTAAGGCTAGGTATCAGTATGATTAANAAAAAAAAAAAAAAAAGGAGAACCTCAAATGCAATGAGATGTGAACTATTCCCTCCCAGAAATCTTTGAAATCCTATTAGCCTGTAATCAGCTGCAAATGAAAAAGCAAGTCCCTCACACAAAGCTGAGAACACTCTATTAGTCTGCACTGACTCCACAGTGATTTGTCCCAAAGCAAACCCCAGATTGTTTTGATGTCTGGTACCCATTGCTTTATATATATCTATACACAGACACATTTATATTTTAATTATGAATTTCCAGTTTGCTTCACTCCTACATTTCCTCTGGTAAAGATTTCACACACAGAGCTGTAAGGAACATAACTTCTCTTTCATGCTTTAGGAGGGTAGTTACAATGACTGTCTCTACTGTGTTTTTCCTTCAGTTACTTCAGCACACCCAAGAAAAAGGCAAAGATGATTTTACCCCAGCCCCAGGCAACAGGACATCAAATATTTACCCAGAAAATGACTGGGGATGCTGCTTTGCTCGTTACTTAGGCTAGGGACCCCTGTCCTGCTGTTTTGGCAACCCCCACCACTCTCACCCATGAAGTGGGGCTGCTGCCATGTCCAGAGCTGCCTTTGCTGTCCAGCAGCCCCTCAGCAAGGGCAGCACCCAGTTCAATACAGAGCAGACCCTGGGGCATCTGCCCACACTCTTGATGGCTTGGCACCTCAGGAGGAAACTGGGCAGTTTCTAAAAGGAAAAAAGAAGAGAAGCAGTGGAGGAGGTGGGGGTGCGGAGGAGGGGGAAAGGCCCTGCTTATCCTCAGAGAGTCTTTTGGTCAGGCTTTCAGCCCTGACACCACATACACTATTGTTTCCACTTGCATGAAGCCATTTCACTGGGCACCCAGCAAGCTGAGAGAGGTCATTGTAATTCATACAGGGAAGGCTGTTGCGAGCATCACCCTATTATGATACACATTTTCTCTGAATTTAATTTATAGGAAAACATGTGCTGCATAAATTCAGGAAATAATCTCCATATGTTCTGTGCTGCAGCCCTCAGCCACTCCACAGGCTGTAGCATATCCCAGTTAGGCACTGACCACTTTGCTGGCAATAGTATGATGTATGTCATGGAGCTAATGGGCTGCTCTTGGCCGGGAGCAGCCGGCTCTGCATCCCTCACAGCGCACTCACTGAATCACAGCCCACACTGCCCTGCCACTGCTGCAACCAGGGCCATGGCAACCGAGCTGCAGAGCCACCAGCAGCCCCTGGTGAGGGGCTCTGGGCAGTGCCTGGCACATCAGGCCCTGGTGAGGGGCTCTGGGCAGTGCCTGGCATGGCTCTTGTTGGCTGGGAGCTGCAGCCAGCCCTGCGCTCAGCATCCGGGGTGTAACGAATTCCTACCCAGCCCAGGCTCTGCTGGGCTGTCAAAACATGCACTCTGTAATTTAACAACCATCACAGCCTGGGACTTCTCCTCATCTCATGGCAGGCCCTCAAAACCATTGGAAATCTGAAAACAAAATAGCTGTGCTGTCTGCCTCCCTTCAGGACTCAGAGCAGACTCATCTGCCTCAACTCTGGTGAGAAACCTATTATATCATCTGACAGCAATACACTTAGGGGTGAGGAGAAATGTATTTACTTGCACAATATTTGCTCCATTTTCTCCCTTTTTAAAGCAGGAAAAGCATTACAATGTATGCAATGCAAGAAAATGACATTTATGGAAAATACTTTCATTGAACACTTCAAAAGCCAACCTAATTTATATCCTTACAGTATCTTTAGAATATACATATCCCTATTTATGTCATTAAAAGATAAAACCACACCTTCAAACGCATACCCAAAGACAAATATACGCAAGCACACATGCATACCCAATCAAAATGCTTCAGAAGTACACTGTCATTCTTAGTAGATCAGGCACCATGGTGTGGAAAATGCAAAGATATCACAGCATTTCCCTGTGCTCAGAACACAAAATAAATTGAAATGTTTACATGTAAATACCATTTTGTATTATGATACTGCTGAAAAATCTCACACAGGCCAGAGGGCCTGCAGTCTTGCAGGGCAGTATGTAAATACTGTGAAATAAGATACAAAGGAGTTTACATACAACAATGAAATTCTGATGTTTCAAAGGCAATGGGACTTCTGCCACTGGCTCAGTTGCCCAGATTTTATATCGTACATAGAGGGAACATTTCACTTAAGTCTCCTCAGCAGAAGGCTGGGAATGCCTCAAGGAACTAATGACACATAATCCTGTTGCCTCCCCCCACAATTCCCAGGGCTAGAGGGAAGCCATTATCCCAGAAGACTACCTGAGCATAGCAGGTTAACACTGACTCTCCTAATACTAATGACTTAGTTAATGAAATCCTACAAAGTGGAATGTTTGTGAAAATAAGATGATAATGATGATACCATGTGGTCCATAACCCCATTTCCCCCCTGGCCGTCTACTTAACCTTACATTCAGAGAGGACTTGGAACCTCCTGACAGATATCTAAGTTATCTGGATTTATTTTGATAGGGCATTACTATCAGTAGTGATTCATTTTAATTCAATGCCTCACAATAAATGTCTTGTGTGAGGCATAAAGGCATACACTGAAAACGTTCAGTTGAAAAACAATTCCATTTGTGTCGCCTATTCAAGGTGGTTTTTTTCTCCAGTTCCTCATTCTCACTTAAGAAGGTCATTTGCATGAAAATAAGATCTTGCTCATAAGAGCTCACCTGCTGCCTGCTGTTTGGGAGTTGTAAGCCTCCCTGTTGTTGGCTGTTGCAATCATTTCTACAGCAGCAATCTGGGATAACACGATGGATTAAGGCTCTGCAAGAAGGGCACTATCTGCAGCCCTCTGAAGTCAATGGAAACTCTTACCTATGACTCTTTTAAAAGAGTTTTTATATGGTCTTTGACACCTGGTGTGCTGAGCCTTCACTAATAGCATGTGCTGTATAAAGGCTTCTGCTTCCAGTATGCTCATGCTGCCCAAGATCCCTTTTTTTGTAATGTCCTGAATGACATCTTCTTTCAGAATCTTCATTAAAGCTTAAACATCTGTATTTCAAAAGTTTTTCATTCCCACTTTAATTTGCTCTGTGTCTAGATAATTTCATCTTTTGGTCATTTTTCCCTGAGAGTTAAAACTTTAGACTATGTAATAAATGGATCATCAAATCAATGGAACCAGGCCCAAGAGGTTAAGCTTGGACAGACCAAAGGAAAAAAAGAATTACTACAGCCTCTTCCCATTGTTACTACCAGACAGAAGACACATAAAAATGCCATTTTGTACCAAAAATTCACACAAAACTCATTCAAAATATTCACAATGAAGATTTCTGCTCCTTTCATTTGCCAGGATGTGCTTACTCTCCCCGTTTTCATTTCCTCTCTTTCATTTAACTTTTTCTCACTCCTTTTTTATGACTAAAAGCAAATAGGAATGGAATGACAGAACATGATGATGTGCAGAGGCAGGGCTCTAGACCCAAAGGCCAAAAAGTTCCTTCCCAAAACTGTGTTTGCTCAAAACCCTGTCACTGCGCCAGGAGACAGTTCTGCTTTTTCACTCATGAGCTTGGAACCTGCACTGCAGGTCCCGTTAGTCAGGGAGACACAAGAACTGTCACCGTGCCCAGTCCTTTACCCCATGGGCATCACCAGTCAGTCCCTCAGAGCACATCCACTGGTGCAGTGCAAGCATTTATAACCCTGGCCCTGCAAGGCACATCTGTGCTCAGCATCTCAGGAGCATGGGCAGCACAGGAGTGCCCCTTGCTCTTTTGGGGAATAAGACCTCAGAATTCCAATTCCACACTGGTCTGTTGCACTCTTGGAACGGTTACCTGCGAGGGAACATCCCTTTGCAAGCAATAAAGTGGTTTTAGCTGTGTTAGTTGTAAGCATGAGGCTGTGTTTGGCAGACAGGCATTTCCTGATAAGGTTAGCTTATGTCCCATTGCTAGCAACCTGCAGAAGGGATGAACTAAACAAATAACCATATTAGCTTCCAGCCAACCGAATCATAATTACTGACAACCTCAATAGCCCGTGCAAGGAAGAGTGGACCTCTGTCTTTCCTAAAGCCAGATGGCATGAAAAGAGAAGGACGAGAATCAAAAGGATGTTTGTGGTTTAAGAAAATAAGATTAGAAAGGAAAAAAAAGCACCAGACCTTCAAACAAACCCTCTAATTTTGATACCTTTAAAAATTCAAACTGCAGAAATGAGTTAGTGATCTGTACAAAACCATTATCTTTCCCCATGAGCAGAGAAGCCGAGTGGAACTTCAGTCAGACGCTGGTCAAGTAGCAGCTTCATTTCTCATTTGGTGAAGATAACATATTCTGTGACAGATGTTACTGCCCTTTCCTCAAGACCAGTAGCCATATACTTCATAAGGAGTTCACAGGGCTATTTGTGGAGCAGGGCCCTGCTTGGGAAGAGCCTACTACAGCTCACAGGTACCACCACTGTGAGGGGTAGAGTTGATGTTAATCTGGACAGACAAGGTTTGGTATTTTGGCATGTCATATTGGATGCAGAGGCAGAGAAGATGAAGTGTGCATGTGTCATTTATCACCCACACATGCTTAGCATCAGTGATCGTTGCTCTGCACATGATTTGTTTTGAATGCATAAATTAAAGCCATGGTGTAAAACAACCTCCAAAACTGAAGTCCATTTATGAGTCAAACACATGTTACTTATTAAAAAATAGCAGTGTACAGACAGAGGATTTTCACAGGCAGTTTCATCTCATTTTCTTTTCCACATCAGGGACCTGGGCTTGCTAGAGTTCACCTTCTGGCCTACCATTTTCAATATCACTTTAATCGATTGAGGTTTACAGATTATGGCCTCGCACAAGCTACACAACTATTCAATTTCTTACTTTCTGACATCCCATTCCATCATCTTCTAGCAACAGTGACTTCTTTATTGAATAGGAATTTATTTTTATTTTTAAAGCTGTGAAATGAAACAACATTCCATTTATTCAAATATGAAGATTAATGCCATCTCTGATTAAATTTGGATTTATTTTACATCAGTAAAACCGATTAGTAAAAAAAAGAAAAAAACAGTGTTCCTTCACGAACACTATTAGAAACTCTTGTCACTGTGCCAAACAAAACTGACCTCTAATAAAAACAAAAGTACAGAGGGTCTCTGACTACCAGTGACAGGATCATTCATCCACAAGAAAACTCAGATACTATTAAAGTCCTAATGAAAGGAATAGCCAGAAGGAATTCCTGAGTGTGGGGCATGTTTGTCCGGGTTGCGAAGCACCACCGTTTCCAAGCCTCGGCAGGCTTTTGAGCCTTAAGAAAACATGCTTCCCAGAGCTGCCATATGGGAAGAGGCAGAGGGGACCAGCCATCCTTTTGGAAAGGCAGCTTGGGCAAACCAGTGCACTCAAGTGTTACTCCCTGTGTCTGCCCTGTGTCAGTCAGCGTCTGGAGGCAGCTGTCAGATCAAGACGTGCTCTGCTCCTGTGCTTCTGCGCTGTGGTTGCAGATCTGAGACTTCTGTGTGAACATGGCAAATTGCTGTAGTTTGGTGGTGTAGGTGGAGACAGGCAAAGGGTGGCTTAGGCAAGAGCAAATCCACTGCAGAGGACACAGACAGGTGCTTTATGAAGCCTCTGCAAGATGCTGATTTAGGAACACAAGTTACGCTAAAATGGGAACTTAGGATGGGAAAGAAAATTGCAAAGGCAGAAAACTTAGAAAGCAGTGTGAACGATGATAAAGAAACCTGAAAATAGCCTACAGTTGTCACCTAGGCTGCACAAAGTAATCCATATTCAAGCAGCTCCTTTGTGAAAGTTGGATTTTGTTAAGCTCTGAGTAATTATTTTCTGCTCAACAAGATGCAGATTCAACTAGACAGAGCCTTTGTAGATTAATGTATGTTGGGAAAGGCATATAAATATTAGACCATCCATTACAACCTGAGGATCAAACACATCTCCGTTCTAATGCAGGGCTATTTTAACACTGTATAAGGGGCAAAATGGTCCTGCTACATATTCTCCAGTGCTTCTCTTCCCATGTAATTATAAAAACCCCATCAAACAATCTCCATTCCTCTTTCCAACAAGAGAACATCACTTAAGTAAATGGATATTCTTGAAATCCAGCTTTACCTCTTGCAGACTGGAGTGTTCCCATAGTTCTACAATACTTGGGTATTTTGATAGAAGATACCAGACTATACAATATTATATTTTTCTATAACCCATACATATTTTATGTATTTATATCTACTTAAATTTTAAACTTGAACCAGCAAAACCAAATTTGCTCTGGCTCCAGATACTTCCTCTTTCCCAAACAGGTAAAACAATACATCTCCTGATAAAAAGTTAATGATGCATCTGTGGCAATACATTAATTCAGTATTAACATTGGACACATCTGTGTTTTACCCTGCAAATTCTGCCTGAAGCTTGAGACATGAAGAAAACCAGCCACAGCAGCAGTAAGACTGCAGACCCTTTCATCAGGAGCCACGCTACTGAATATGACCATTGCCTAGAATACAAATCTTCTGACATAATAGTAGCAAATGGCAAGAATTGACAGATGCAATGGATATCTGCCCTGGGGCTTGCTAGTAGCTTTAGTTATTAATCTTGTTTGTATAACAATAGCATCAATGTCATCCTAACATAACATATTCCAAGAAAACTACATGCTTTCCTGTCAGTTGCCACTGTGTTGAAAGTAATTTCACACAGCACACCTAGCAGGCATCAGATGGTAATGACTTTTAGACAGCATTGATCTGAGTTGGCCTAAAGCCAGTCTCCTAGAGGTAAAAGGATCCATACACTAAACTGTTCCTAAGTCATGTTGGCAGTATGCTTTAAAAATAGGGAGCCCTGCCACGTTTAACCTATGTCCTCCCTCCTGGCAACCCAAAATGAATTGGCAACCTAGTCATGATAGTAAGGAGACAAAAGGAAGTGAGCCCTGAAATCAGCTGATTTTGTTTGGCTTTTTCTGAAGTGACCTTCATCTGTTTCAGCAATTATATAACTCTGGACTCCAGCTACTGCTAAATTCCCCTTCATTTCACTCAGGATCATTTACAGGCTTCAGAACTAAAAGTGGGAGCCTAAAAGTGTACAGGCTGCTTAAAATCAACATAAAGCATGTCATTGGTTTAAGCACTTAATAGAAATGAGAAAAACTGTAATAATTCATCTGGTTGGGAGCAGAGCCCCTTCCTATTCTGTGTCCTCTCTCTTTTTTTGGCCCCACACTCACCAGAAATCTCAGCACAGGCTTATTCCTCAAACTCAGCCTCTTGCTGTTTTCCCTGCTGGCCCTGCACTGCATTTCTCTCCTCACTGTTATTTGTGACTCGTTCATACTTAAATGCCATCTACAAAGTATGCTATTTTCTTTCTTCCATGCCATTAAAGATAATGTCAAATAAGATGAAACTGAAAACCAATCTCTCTGGCATCTTACAGGAAACATGCCCCATCTCACTACCTTGCTGCTTACTCTTGTCTGCTTTTTATTTCCAATTTCAGACACATCCCTTTCCCAGACCATTCAAGTGAAGCTCTTTCACTGCAATTCTGAAAGCCACATTCCATAGACCTTACCATCCCTTCAAACCTTAAAGGTCCATATCCTGCAAACAGTGTGGATGCACTCAACTTTACATATATAAACAGCTACATTAAAGAAAATGGGAGTAATTGCCTGCTACAGCAGATGTAAATGTGTTGTCAGGATAGAGAAAATGGTATAATTTTGCACTTCTATTTAAAGAACACAGATCCATTTCATCTACAAACTTAATTCTTTCCAAGAGCTTTAGTGATCATGGTTCTGTTTGATGTCTTCATTCTCTGTCAGTGGGAGTCTTGCTATTTTCTTAAATGCAACCAGAATGTCAAACCAGATGTTTAGTGATTTATTCTGATGTATTATTGGATACTGTGGATGACAAAATACTGGGCTGAGCACTCTCCTTTCTGTCTATGAAGTCTTCCAAAGCTTTTCAGCATTATTGGTAATACAATAATTAGCTAATTTCCTTAATTGTGGAGAGGCCATATCAGCCAGAACAGATGGAAATTAATGATTAAGCTTTATCACAACATTTTTGTAGTCTGTTACCTTTCCTTTTGCCTCTATTTTTAAATGGATAGTCAATGTGCTGAATATTTTTTTTAACTCTCAGGGAAAAGATCTTCAAAACAAAATCTGGGCCAGATTTTCAACAGCCTCAGTTCAGAAAAAGGTGTTGGATTTTCAAAATCTTTGATGAATAATCTGGCCATCAGTGTCGCCCCAGTGATCTGCTGCATGCTGGGTTCCACTGAACAAGTGTCTCTGCTGTTCCTTCCCCTACCTTTTTAAACATCTTTCTCTCCTATGCTTTTTACCCAACAGCAGCTCATTGTTTGTCCTTCAAGGAACTGACATTATTCTGATGAAGAAGTCAGAGGATTTCCAGCCTGTATTCAATTAAATCCTTCCCCAAAACTGGAAAATTTTCAGATCTCTTCCCAGACTATGTTATTTCTCCAAACAAATTCCTCAATAGTCACTTCTGAAATATGGCAATCCTGTAATTCAGGTTTTACGATCCTACATTCAAGTGCTTCACTCCTTTGTTACAGAGAATTTTGCATCATATAAGGAGTAAAAAGAAAAAGAAGAACATACCATTAAACTCCAAAGCAATCCTCCGTGTGATATCCCAACACCCTTAAAGGTGGACATGGTGCGTGCTTGGAGCTACAGTTCCACTTTGGAGAGAGACTAAGAGGGTAGAAAACTCTCTGCTTCTTTAGTGCAGCTGCTGACCCTTTTCTTCCAAAAACTCCCTGGAGCCATTTCAGGAGTTACTCACCTATATGTACTTAGTTGTCTGATCATGGCACAGAGCTATTTAGAGGTGAGCTGGCTTCTCACACAGATATCAAGTCAGCAAGTAAGAGTCCTTGTCAGCTGAGTAATTTCTGCCAGCTTTGCATTAAGTGCATGGCAGGGGGGGATGTGAAGCAGAATTTAGGCCAAGCAGGAGGGCAAAAATTCAGCATCACCCAATAGCAAACTCCCTGCAATTGGGTCAAAAAAACAGGCAAGAGTTCAGCTAGAGCATGTCACAGATGTGTGCAAGAGGACCTGGCTCGGGAAGCAGGAGGTTCCACAGTGGCATGAAAGTAACCTGAGGTGGCACTGACACAACCTGGGAGGTGCCCACAGCACTGCAGGGAGAGGACAGGCAAGCCAAACTATCCCCAGAACCCCCCTGTACATCCAAAACTGCAACTTGCACCACGTTAACTGCAAGTTTTATGCAGAAAAAGGTTATGGAAGGAGGAAGAGGAAGGAATGAATATCAAGATAAAGTACATTAAAATAAACTGGTCAGAACAGGGGTAGCAGAAGGGGTGGGTATTCAGGAGACTGTCTGGTCTTATTTCCAAACATTTTCTTTTCCTCATATAAATGGGTAATCTAAATCCTTGGCCTGCCTCGGGGTTTCCGTCTGCTCAGAGGCC
Organism: Rhipidura dahli; assembly: GCA_013399225.1. Taxonomy (NCBI): domain Eukaryota; kingdom Metazoa; phylum Chordata; class Aves; order Passeriformes; family Rhipiduridae; genus Rhipidura; species Rhipidura dahli. The sequence continues at coordinate 1,364,299 of VXAC01000790.1, read as the reverse complement.
CACGGTTCTGATGCTGCAAAGGGTTGACACAAAGAGATCACAAAGTATTCCATGCAACAACCAGCTTTGTTTTCCTATCTGTCTCATCTCAATTGCTAAAAATGAATAATTGCACCCCAGCCTTTGAAAAAATTACTAAACTAACCCTTAAAGATACGTCCCACCTGAAAAGAACGCTCCAGATCTGAGGTCCTCAGCTCTCTGAAATTCAGATTTGGGATTTTGTTCAGGCACATTCTAAAGATACGCTGATGTCAGTGATAAGGCTGCAGTACTGGTTCTTCAAATATTCCTCACCAAAGCTTAGGGGCAACTTGAGGAAAAAATTGAAGCTCATTTGAAAATTGCAGGGAAGTTACACACATTTCAAAGCCATGCAAAATTCAGCAGCAAGCACAGCCAAACTACCACCCAGCAAAGCAACCTTCAAAATATTTTGCATGTTCAAAGGGCTTGTAGGTTTTGCTCGTGTTGGGCATCTTATCTCCCTAAGAGTCTCCAGTGAGTGGGGAATGGCAGCAGGAAAGAGAGCAGGAAAGACAAACACCAGGAACACACACGCACAAGGCAAGGTCCCTGCAGCCAAGTCCAGTCTGTAAATCTGGGCAGCTGACATTACAGATGTCTTCCCATTGCCCTGTTCCTAAGAGTGGCTGTTCTGGAAAGACACACAGAGACAGGTCAGGGGGCACACACAAAACACTGCTCAGACACCCACTACATCAAGACATGGGGCTGAGTTACTGGGCACCATTTAAAATTAAATCGGTGCCGTGTCAATAAACAAACAGTAAAGGAGATGGCAGAAATTCTTCTCCCTTTCCATCTCTTCCGTTTGCTGCTGTTTTTCCCTCTGCCCCAATTCTGAGCCCCGGTACCAAGCCCCGAGGTTTTAAAGCAGCAGAGCAGCAAAGATCGCTGGTCGGGATCAATGCTGGGGTCAATTTTCTCTCGATACACGATTGCCTGTTCTAGGGAGGAGGGGGAAGGCAGGAGCTCTGTATCAGCAATCACAAACCCACATCAGCCTCCGGGGTGTAAAAGGCTGAAAAGTTTCCTGATAACAGAAGGCAGAGCCTACAACAAACTATGTGGTATTCCTGCCTGGGAGGCATGAATTCTCTCCATCACCGCCANCCCCCAAAACAATTACATTATAAAAACTGCTGAAACCAGAGCTTTTCAAGGAGGCCAGTCACGAAGTCCCAGCACAACAAAAAACTACGCAGGGTGTGTTGTAGGGGTGGGAGCCCTTCTTCCCGTAGTGGCTGAATATTGGTGTGTATGAAACATGGACACAACAATAAGCAATAAATCACAGCCCAGGAGAAGTGCCAGGTGGAATGCACAGGAGGAAATTAAAATATCCTTCTTGATACTGTTCAGGATTGAAAGAAATACAAAGGAGGTCAAATTGACTTATCACCTACCTAGCCAGGATGCAAAGGGGAGAAAGGGTTCTAACACTTGCAGCTGAAAATTTGCAGTTGAATAATTTCCTAGCCAAAAAAAAACCCAACAAAAAAACTGCCAAACCCCCCCTTTAGCTTAAAATGTATCAATAATAATATCACAAACATTCAAACAAACAAATAAATAAATGATAGAATTCCTTGGCTTTCTTTTTTTTTTTTCTTCCTTTTTCCAAATGCTCAGTCCCTCCACAAGACTCATCTAACAGGGGAAAGGACCCTTGGCAATGTACACAAGTACACTAAATAGTCAAATTCAGCAAATTCTGACCTCCCACATCACATCCCACTGTGCTGTCAGGAGACCCTATCTCGTGTACTTTGCTATTGCTCGGTGTCTGGTTTCTCTTGCTGATTTCTATCATGAAATATGATCAGTGGAGGCAAACTTTAAGTCTCCCTGCCCCAAAGAGCTGGGCCATTTTCTTATTTCACTCAAAAGTGCCTCTAGAAAGTGTGTCTTAGGAAAAAAAAACAGCACTGGTACACAAACTTCTCAGTAATTTCAGCCAGGACTCAGTGCCACTTTCAGTGCATAAAACTGAGGCTGCTTTTGGTCACCACCAGGCAAGGGAACCTCTGTGAAGATAGATTTTTGTTTTGCTGGGATAAGCTTATATAAATAGGGGACTGCTCAGCAGCCTCCAGGTCCTGAATATGGTGCTTCTGTGAGATACCCCACCCGTGTGCTCTCCAGTCACTGCTTTTTTCTTGCTTGCCCCATTTTAAGGCAATTCAGCAAACCCCCACCATTTGAATTTGAATAGAAGTGTCATACAAAGTACTTGGGCAGGCTGAAAATAGGACAGCATCTATAAATCATTGGAATGCTGAACTCAAGATTAGGAAAGGAAAGGAAGAACTCATTTCTCTTGAAACCGAGTCATATATATGTATACACACATAAATATTCTCAGACTGAGACTATACAGGACAGCCTGAAGAGGACAGCTGTTATGTTCTACCTTTTAAAGCCTTTGCTTTTAAGGGCTGAGGACAGGATGGCATTTTCCAGCTGTGGTTTTCTCTTACTAAACACTTTTGTGCCCATCTGATCACATAAGCAGCTAAACCTTTAAACATTAAAAACTTCTGTGTCAAACTGCAATAATGACCAAGTTTTATTTTCTGAAAGGGATAATTAAGAGGTTCAGTGAAAATAGAGAGCTGTCACTATTATATTTAGACACACATGGATTTAGTACAAGCTGATAGATAAACTCTACTTGTTGAAAATAAAATTATGGTGACATTTTCTATATCAGTTTTTTTGGCAAGAGAACAGGGACATCTTGCAGTAGGCCATGGAAGAGGGAATCTGTTTAGATGTTGCTAACAAAATCCTTCCCCTTGTCTAGCACAGAGGACATCAGTTTCACACAAATCTCTTACAGAGGAAAGCAAGGCAAAAGCATAAGAGGAGAAGGAAAAATACTTTCAAGAGGTGTAAACAAGTTAATGCCCACAACACCCAGTGAGATTATTTGAGCATCTGTCTCAAACAGTTGCTTTCACACTCTTTTACCTGTTTAAATGGAGAGGCACCATTTGGATGCAAAAACCTTCTACACTTCAGTGTGGAAGACTGCTCTGGAGCCAAGGCAGACAATTAGAAAAAGTCATTTTTCCTACTCCCTTTATAAGGCACAATCAAACCACAGAATCTATCCAGGTGTAAGAGGTGTCACACATAGTTGAGATGAGCTATTGATTTCCAAAAGCAATAACAAGTTGCCACACAGCCCAGCCCTGCCTCATCATATGTCTGAGAGGTGATCACTCAGATAAGCAAGGAAAGGCTGGCTGCAACCCAAATTCAGAAACCGTCACCCATACTGCCAATAAGAACCACCAGGAAAACACATGGACTTTATAAAAGCAACACTGAAATATGAAGTAAAAAAAAAAAAAAAAGAAGTAAATATTGTAAGCCCTTCCTTAGTAAACATAAGAATGATTTCTGAGGAGGACTAATTAACATTTACAAAAAAAAAGTTGCTTATCCTCATTGCTCCTGTCATGCATGTATCTATCAGGAGATGCACTTCAGCAGTGGTTTTTGTCTCTTATTGATGAAACAAAAAGGCTTCTTAACCAAATCAGACTGGATGTGTTATCCTGGTGCTTTTCTCTTTAACCTGGGATAGATTAGAGCTGTAAATTTACTTACCCTTCTGTTCTGTACATGGAGCATCTCTCCAAAGGAATTTTTAGCACTCCATTATTTAAGCCCACAAAGAGTGACCTGTCGCTGTGTAGGATTTGGAGACTCTTGATTGCTTCCTGTTGTCCATCAGGGAGGATCTGCATTTCCTCTAAATAACAACTCCTCAGACTCCTGTTAGTGGTAGAAAGGGCCTTCAAGATGGTGCCATACTCTAATAGAACAAGAAACAAGGCACAAGTAAATTTTGGAGGCAATGACTTCATTTCATACCTGCCTAAAGAGTGAAATATTAATGCCATCTTTATAGAGCTAGTTTAACCTAGCGCTTGGTCACCTGCTGCCCATGGTAGAGAGCTCCAGCCACATTGTTACAATCCTCAGCAGAAACCACCTGAAAATTCATTTTAATGGGAGTTCAGGAGGATATGAACCATCTGGACAGTGAGTACCTGGCAGTATTTCCCAGTTGGAGCACTAAGGCAGAGAGGTCTGGTCCTGTCACCAGTGAGTTAGAGAGCAAGGTGACCCAGGGTAACAGGAATCATTTCTGGTGCCTTGAGTCTGTATTTCTATTGGTTTATGGAGCAGATCAGTGTGATTTGATGTCATGACAAATGACAACAGATGCAGCAGCCCTGCTGGAAACCTCTGAGGCCTCCATAATTACTGCATGGGTCGCAGACCTAATTGATCCTCTTCCTGGAAGAAGGAAGCCTGACAAGAGGATGTTACGGCATGAGCAGTTCAGACACAGAAACATACAAGTTTGTGCTCACAGTGCTCTTACTTAAACAATTCAGAAATCTGCTAACCTGTGGGAGATTAATGCAAGGGGAAAGGGGGCAACCACACCATTTTGCATTGAAACCCCCAAAAGGTCTGTCAGCCCTGATTGTTCCTGAAACTTAATCTTTCTGTTCCAGTAACTTCTGCACTGGTGCCGAAGCTCAGAAATTTACAGTGGTGGGGTTGGCTGCCATGTGAAGTTTCCCTTTCACTTCCATGTGGAACAAGACTGAAGTTTGGGCTCAGGACTGGGTTTGTGTTCAGGGCTGCCTCTGGGCAGGGCTGTCTCTACTGAAGCATTTCATAAGTTTAAACGTTCCCAGCAGATCTTACTCTTCAGTCACCACTAACCAGGGCCAGAAAGCAAACACGAATAAATAAAGGTTATGGCATTGGAGCTTTCTACACTGATACAAGGCAGGCAGTATTCCAGCTTTCTCTAAGGCTTTGTAGCTTGGACTCCTCACTTTAAATATCAAGATATCATATTGGCAGAACCATGTTGTATTTCCATTTAAGTACAATCTTCTCATCGTAATCAATGTTCATGGAGGTTCCCATACTGGGAGTGTTGCTAGAACATATAAATAATAAAACAAGATGATCACTTTTGAAATAAGTGGTGGTAAAAGTTAGATAAATTATGACACAGTCCTGAAGGTCCATTCTCCTAAACATGAGAATGAGGCAATGACTCTGCATTCAGATGTGAGATTAAATTAACACTTATGGAAGCAATCCATCTTATTCAAAAGTCAAAGCTTCTGCAATAGAGGATAACAACATTATGCCCATGAGGCTGGCCATATGCTCTGATTAATCAAACTATTTAATTTAACCTCTATCATTAGTATGAATAGGGGCTAAGACAACCATTTATAACACTTTGTCCTTCTTCAGCATCTTCACTTATCCAAGATATCTGTGCTTTTCAGAAGAGGCAATGTGTCCTGCTAATTAGAGGATGGAAGTAGAAATCAAGAGACTAACTCATACACTTAATTCTACCACTGGCTTGCTGTGCTCCCACAAAAAAGCACTTGCCTCAGCTTCCCTATCTGCCTTACACTTCGGTGCATGCCCATTCCTGAAAGCACTGGGAGTCATACACCAGTAGGGATGTGGAAGTGCAAAGAAAGACACAATTAAAACCCTGGGCAAGCCTGGAGGTTATGTACTGTTATTGCTTTTTCAGAGATGGGTTTGTCACTGAGAGGCAACTCACACTTATGAAACCACAGAGCATTCCAGCGACCTCTGCTCTTCCCCACTGTTATGCATTAGCCTGATTTGTTGAAACGTGTTTTTGTAAGAAGGAGAAAAATGTTATTGGTCTTTTTAAACACAATGGAGATTTACACACTGATCACTTGGGACTCTGCCTCAAGTCCTCCATCCTGCTTTAATTTACTCAGGCAAACAACTTCCATGCAGTTTTGTGCCAAAATCATATTGAATGACAACTGTGTAAGGACTTCACAACTGGGTTCCCGGGGCTGCTAGGTCTACAAGCAAGCTGGAGGAACTGTTTGAAGCCCTAATGCTCTCACCTGTTCCAATATACATGACATGGTAGAGAGTATCCTTCCCCTGAACAATATCAACCACCAGTTTGGAGAATCGAATGCTGTCCTGAGTCACATAGGGATCCACAGTCACTGGCTGCACCACATCGTTCATCAGGAACAGGCGCTGTGCATCCTGCAGGACTCTCTCTGTCAGGTTCTCGTTAGGGCTGTCATCGTTCAGTGTCCCACACTAAATACAAAAGACTGAGTTTCAGAAAATGCATCTTTTCCCCAGCCCAGCATGGAAACTCATGTCCTGTTGATTTCCTGGGGAGGTGGGTCTGTGTGAGGGTCACAGGATCAGGCACATAGCCTGATCATAGGTTCTTAGCCTAGATTTGGCCTGTAGCCCACTCTTTGAAAACTTTTCTCCTAGGTGGTCCACTGACCAGAAATATGGAGTTTCATTCCCTTGTGATACCCTCAACCAGCACAGAAGAAGGGCAAAAGGCTTTATCAAACCATGGAGAAAATGAAAGAATTAAAACTAGCTGTATGAAGATTTAAAGGCAGCACTGGAGGGAAAATTTTTGTGGTGATAAATCCTTGAAGCACTTCAGACAATCTTCAGACTCTGCCTGGCATCTCAGTCTGTACAATGAACAAAACCTGGAGTTTAAAAACCTAAAAATGGACTGGTTTTGTATCAAAGAACCAAACTTGCTGCACTGCTTTTCTTTGAAATGCTCCCCACTGGACAGGCCCCCCCAGCTGCATCTGAAGCAAGGCAGGTTAACCACGAGCTCCCCCCACCCCATACTCTTCTCTCCTGACAGCAAATGGCAGATCAAGCCATGACCACCCATCCTCCATCACCAAGGGAGGCACTGAAACAGGACTCAGTTCCCTTCTCCAGTGAGAACAGGGGAGAAAAAGAGCTCATCTTGTGTCTTTTAAACTGCGTAAGTCCTGCCAGGTGGACAGTGCAATTTAAGGCCTGAGTTTCCACTTTAGATTAATCCTTAGAACTCAATTACCTTCAAAAGCCAGTGCTTTTTGGTCTGTGTCAGTAGCTGGGGCTGGATCTCACTCTTCCCCACAATACCATGTGTGGAGGGCAGAAAATTTATTACTCCAAAAGGTGTCAGGGTGACTGGGTATTTATCTTCCCAGGACCATGGGAGACAGTGGTACAACTAAATCTTGCCGAGTCCCATACTCAGTCTACGGACAACTTCCCTACTCAGTGAGTAAAACTCACACCTGAGAAATTTCACTAGAAAAAAAAAAACCCACACATTCCTTTTTCTTCATTTTGGGTCCAGGTGTTTGGGCTTTCCTTAAAGAAAAGTCAGAATATGAGATTTACGATGTTGTTTTACAGCCCTTGAGCTGCAGTGTACAAATTTCCCATGTGCACACTCTCGATACTCATCACATCAGCTCTTGGTAGTACCACTGCCCTTCCTGGGTGCACCACGCAGCCCTTCTCTTACTACATGCTGAAATGAGTTGTCAGGGATTTAACACACATTCACACAGTAAAGATGGATTCCAATGGCTGGTGTGCTAAGCCTTAGACCATTCTAGAGGCTGTGTGAACTAGGAGAACACAGTTATATTAATTCTCATAACCTATGAACATGGTCACTTGTTAATCAATTTAAGCATCTTCCTGAATAGCCAGACTAAGGAAACATCAGGGGGTTTTTGATGTGTCCTCAGGTGGGTTTTAATGCCTTTTTCTATTGCAATGGTCTTTTTTTTAGTTCATGACTCATCCCACATTCTAAAGAGTTTTTAGATCTCTCTCTTTTGTTGTATCCTATACTCCTTCTGGTTCACACCGTCTTCCTTTGGATGCCTTTCTCCCCATTCACTTTCCTTTCTAGAGCATCACCTAGAAGGAGCCCCAGTGGCAGGAATGTCACTGTTGGTTTTGTTTTCTGTTCTCAGCAAGTCGCAGATAATCCTCTTGGTCTATTGGCAGCTCACGTGCTGACGCAGCATCCCTCTGGTTTGGTTTAATGTTGTTTTGTTCTAATTTCCTGATTATCTACACTGTCCTGATCCTCTGCATCCTTCAGTATTTCTCCTTCCTCTCTGCAAGAAAAAAAATTCTGGCATGCTTCCCTCATCTTTCTTTGTGAACACTGGGGCAAAAAAATTAATTTAATGTTTTTGCAATATCTGCCTCTTCTGTCACTAAATTACCCTTTGTCATCTCCTAAAGGCCCTGCACTGACCTCTTGTTCCTTCTGTACTTGAAAAACATCTTAATCTCCTCTTTCAATCTTCCTTTTGTCTACCACATACCTCCTTTTCCTTTCCTTATTTTCCTCTGACCCTTTTCTTTCATCTTGCTGCTGCAATCTTTATACTCCACATTTTATCTGATACTTTTTACTCCATGGAAATGCTTTCCAAAGTCCTTTACTATTCCTGCTGTGTTAGCCTAGCAAGGGACAGAAAGTCCTTGATTCTCAGTTTGCCTTAATATTCCCTTTAAACTCAAAAAAAACCCCAAGAACATCATCAACAACAGCAACAACAAAAATCTGGCTACATTTGGCAAGACTTGACCTTCAGCGAGGCTTTGTTTCTTGGTTTTGAGTGCACCAAGCTGAGAGGATGATCAAGAGGCCAAGCCTGTCCCACCTCGTATGAGCAGGAGCCCTCAGACAGGTGCCAAGAGGGAATTCAAGAGGAGAAATCAGATCCTCAGCAGGAAGACAAGGTTGTTCCTGCATACAGCAGAGACCTGCCTCCCATCTGCTCTTGCTTGATTTCAGGCGACTGTAGAGCTCTTTTTGGAAGGTCCCTGACATCACCAGTTTGAAGGCAGATGGCACTTGCAGGCAGCCTCAGCACATTTGCCATAATAAAGGAGAGCCAGATTCAGACAATTGGGCTGAAAGGATGTGCCATGGGGAAGCAAGGACATGAAGACAAGTCCATCCTCCCTAGAATTCCCCAAGTGGGAAGGGGCTGAGCTGTAAAATGGGCTCATGCTTCAGAAGACTGAGGTTTGCTGGGGCTGTCACACACATACTCTGCAACACACTGACTGGATCTGGTGATAAAGCAACTGAAGTTGTTTTATAATTTTCAAAATTGCTTTAACTGATAATCCTGGAAAGCTGCTCATTCATAAACTCAAAGATTTTCGAAAGGAGGAGGAACCCTTGTGACAATCCTCATGGTTCCCCTTCCATCAGTTACTGTGGCAACAAGTCCATGGCTTCTGGCTGAGCTACCATGTGTTAGAAAGTCATCCATCTTCTACTGAAGCTCTGGTAGCCTTAGGGGCCCTATCAAGTGATGGAAAATTCATCACTTCCTTACAGAGTCCCAGTGGTTAATTACCTTTCTTGTTTAAAAAATATCAGTTGTCTCCATTCTAGTCTGACTTTGTCCAGCTTCATCTTACAGTCTTTCCCAGCTTTACTAGGGACATGTCTTAATTCCTCTTGTGAGAATCACATCCTCAGAGTACACGTGCCAGTGATAAGTGCAACAGAGATTTAAATTATTCATCATTATAAAAACACAGAACATTCTTATTATTCCTTAAACCATTCAATTTTTGCCATGAATTCTGTGGCAAGGAGTTCCACAGACTAAAACACTGATAAGTGTGGAGAAATACAATTTATCTGTACTTTGGGTCCACCTGGAAAAATGAGCCCCACACAAATCAACCCACGGAAGTGACAGAATGTAAAAGGGACTGCAGTAAACTGAAGGGCAACAGCAGTACCTGGAAATTTGGGATGGGGTTTAAAGTTGGCAGCCAGGCTGATCTTGGGTTTTCTTGGTAACGGAAAGGGCCGTTAAATGCCTGAGTAATGGCACTCAGATTGAAGGCACACACTGCTGAGGCAGCTATGCTGTTTCTGGAAAAGGGGAGGGGAAAAAAAATCAATTTAATCATTAGAACATTGACATTTTCATCATAACAGACATCAAACTCCACTCAAATAAAATAGGTAGATGTACAGTGATACCAATCTCCCAGGGAGTAAAAATAAATAAATAAATAAACAGTAAAATGTAGATGACTTGCATGACAATTTTGAGAATGAATTTTAAGTTTGGTTTTAAAATGTCAGAGATTTAAGGGCCATGGAAGTAGTTCTGACAAGAAAGGTGAATACAGTTTAATTTGCATGGATTATTTGTGTCTGGTTTTATTTTAATTTTTTTAACAACCCATCTACCTTTATTGATTACAAACAACCTAATTTTTAATCTCTTGGTGTTTCTCAAGGTGAAATTCTGTTTCTGCAGGTTTCTGAAATCTTCAGCTATAAAATATATCACCTAATATTATATATACATACATGCAGTGGAAGGGAAAAGGTGACAGTGACAAACCAGCTGGTTCTGACAGCAGCTCAGCATGCAAAAGGTCTTGCAAATTCATGAAAACCTCTGTTTCCAATGACCACAGTTCACTTCTGTGTGTTCCCAGCTGGGAACAGGACCTGGCTGGGGCAGACTGATCCCCATGTACACTCAGCCATGGGAGGCACAGAGAGGGAGAGGCTGCTGTAGGAAGGACTCTTCGGAAAGGAATCTGTTTTAGGGATGCTCTGCTGCCCAGTCAGACTGAACACAGACCAGCTGGCCTTTGCTGCTCCTTTTCAGGCCCGGAGGACCCATTTGTGCAGGATCCCGAGCCAGCTCATCTCCTCCTGCCTCAAGAAGGTTGGAGGGCACTTCCTAGATGGTGACCTCAACAAAACTCACCCAGGGGGACATTGATAAGTGACGACCTGGAATTCAAACCTGCTCCCAGTTCTCCCTTTTTTTTTTTTTTTTTTCCCCAGGGAAACTAGAAGGTTTAGAGAAAAAGATACCAAATAAAACTAAAAATAAGGCTAGCATGAGAGACTGATTTGTCACGGTGCCTTTTAAATAACCCAAGCCCTGCTGTATGTATCTTTCTGCTAATTAAAGCAATTTGAATTCCCTGAAAAGAACACTTTTTTTTTTTTTTTTTTTAACTAAACCAATAATTACACTCTCTTGCACACACAAAAAAAGCCTTTCTTCACCATTCTAGGCTGGAAAGCAGAAGAACAGATTCTTTCACAGCATATTTCTTCCTAGCAATAAAACATCAGGAAGAACTTCCTGCTTTGCCTTCCCATTCTCTGCTCCCCCCTGCCCGTTCCATCCCCAGAATGATGGAGTAGCTCACTTTGAACATGTCAAAGCAACACCAGGCAAACCTTTCTCCACTTTTGTCTGAACACCGCTGACGCAGTACATGCTCACAGACAGCAGCTCTTAAGACAAACCTAATGATGGATGACAAGTAAATGCCTTGAGGCACACACAGGAAAAAAAAAGACAATGAGGAAGAAAATGAAAAAGGAAAAGAAAGAATAAAATTCCACTAGTCTAATGAAAATACTTGTAAAAAAAAAAAAAAAAGGATATTTTTAGAGCCCTGCTAAGGACTTCATAGTTTAGCTTTTTCTCTTTGCTGGAAAGGAGAAAGGAAAGAGGTTTTCCATTAGATCTGTGGACCATTTTCCTTTCCATCTGTGGCCTGGCATATTTCCCATCCCTCCTTATGAAAAGTTTGATCCCAGTCTCAAGCCAGTGGCATCAACTGGTGCAGCTGGCCCCTGTGTTTTGGTGTGAAGTGCAACTTCCTTTATTCCCACCTCCTACCTCCTGTGACTAACTAGATGATTTAAAGAATGGGTTAAGTTTAAAGAGGTTTTAATACTGTCTCTATTAACTCCCAGAAAAATTTTAATAAAAACGTCTTAAATATTTCATCAGCAGCTTCCCCCAAAAGCTCTCTTTCCCACTGATTCAGCTGGGTATAACATAACATGAAGAAATAAATCTATATGTGGGTGTTGCCACAGCCACTAATTCCCCTTTGTTGTAAGATGACCCTAAATTCATTAAACATGAACCTTCCAAAGTAAAAAATACCTGTAAACAACAACAACAAAAATCATAGTTTTGTGTTGCATTGGCATTTTACCACAAAGAAACTCAGACTGGTGCATAAATTAACCCTCTTTGGTATGCAGAGCTCATGCAGCATGATATAAGTCCAGGGGAAGTTAAAAGAATAATTACCATTATTTATCCAGTCGGATGACAAATTGGAACATTTTCTCTTTGAACTTTTAAAAGAACACCATGCCGTAGACCCAAAATGCTATTTGATCTCACTTCAGCTACTATCAATTACTAATTTCTTCAATTACACAAATGTTGCATATTACACTGTCTTCAGAAGATGCAAGAGAGATCCTACATCCCTGATGTATAAAGCTGACTCAAGTGTACCCAGAGGAGACAGGTAACACTTATCACATCTTATGTTAAACTTGGGACATGGACAGGGCAGAAGAGAACTGTTCCAGCCAGACCTGGTGTATGCCTCCCCCTTGATTGTCCAAAAACATCACCAATTTGATAAATAAAATACAGTTATTAATAATTTTCTCATTTCCAACTTCCATTCTTGGCTGGATGAATGGACAAATGGATAGCTAAAACATTATCACTATGGGCACGGAAGTCCTCTCCAACTGAAAAAAAAGCCAAAATGGTCAGCTCAAGTGCCCAAAGCAGTAGCCAGATTTCCTTTTAATGTTCAGGAAGTTTGGCTAATATCTTCTAAATGTTTTTAGAGAATGACTCATGTGCCTTTCAGTCTGAGGATAGATCTTCCCCAAGTCCACAGTCAAGATGCAGTGCTCAATCATGTTTATTTTTTCTAGTTGCTTCTCTGCTGGCTCACTTTTGACTGACATTGGCAATGGTGGAAGAGAAACAAAACATGGAAGATGGATGAGGGTGACCAAACACGTACCTATTTCTTGGAATTTACAAAGGGGGAAGAACATTCAGGATCTGTTGACTCACAGTGAGGCTCCCAAGAGCGCTTTAGCTCTAAAAGTTGGGGCTGATGCTTTGCGACTCCAAGGGCTGAAATTCAAGCCCCATCACACCAGCAGGTGACACATTAAAACAGGAGGGTTTGTACTTCAGCGGGGCTTCACTGCTTTGGTTTTCTGAGAGCTTCCTGGGAACAGCCCCTTATTCATAGTGGACAGCACAGCCCTGCACACAAAACCCCCCAAGAAACTGGCTGCCCAGCACGAGGAAGGCACCTTGAGCATTTGCCATATGGAGTGACTACTCACATTTTCATTCTCTAGTTTACACATCAGGCTAACACTCCCCTGGAGAATATGTATTATTGAAACTCAATACCATGCAGACTGGTTATAGCTTGAAACTTATCATCCTAGCCTCAGGCATCAGAGAAAAAGTTATTTGAGTTTTCCTGACTTAAAAATACACATTATGAGTTTTTTAATATATTTTTTAATTAACTCCTCTTCTCCTTTCTGCTTTCACAGCTACACTAAAATCATTCCAATTACAAGTTTTTCAATATCAAGCCAAGAAGAGGTGATTATGAAGTATCAGAAATCATACCTTCCCCTCAGAGTTCCAAGGCTGCTTTTGATTTGTGGACCTCAAACAGTCTGTGGCAGAGGCAAAGCCCGCCACCCTTGGAAATGCTAAATGCCTTGTGGTCCTCATGACCTTGCTATTATAGTGTTGTTCAACTGAAATAGATGTTGATTTCAATCTAGGCTGTTGTGATCCCATCTGCCTCATTCTTCTCCTTCCAGCCCTTCTCTCCCAAGTGTGAGCACCTGTCCATCTCACAGGCCAGCTCCAGTGTTCACACAGTTGTGTCAGATTGTCCAGGCAATTAGCCTGGCTGGAAATTAATGTGTTTCTGTTGGGTTGTTTTTAGATCATCTCTCCAAACTATACAAATTGCACTGTCCCTACAAAAAGTCTGAAGTCTGTCACTGCCCAGGTTTGTATCAAGCTAAGTTACCCTAAAACTTCACAGTCAGCTTTTACGGACTCCAGGAATCTGTGAACCATGGATTAAAAACACTGTCCTAGAGGCTATGTTGTTGTGATGGATAACACAGACCTATCTGTTCTTTCACATTAACCAAACAATCTCTCAAAAATGATTGCTCAGACTGTCTCAGAAATCAATACATTGTCAGTCTCAGACTGCTGGGGATAGAGGAAGGGCAGGAAAGCCAGTGCAACTTACACATTAGTAGTGAAGACACCGTAGATCAGATCTTGCTCGGGAAGGTAGAAGGTGCTTTGCAATTCATTGTAATAGAAAGGGATTTCTCCAGCACGGGAGCAGTTCAGTCTGGCCTTCATGAAAGTTGTCCATGTGTCCTCCAGTAGAAATCTCCCTCCAATATCGTTTTTGCACACCCTTGCCACACGAGAATACACTGTTTTCCCACAGTCATGTTCCACCGCGTTCTCACGGAAGAAGAAGTAGGTGAACAAGCCGATGTCATAGGCAGCAATAAAGTTAGGTTCTGAAAAACAAACATTTGAAGAGATTTATATAGGTTAGAAATCAATCCATGCTCACTGACTTGCTCAGTGCATTGCGCTGCCAGCTCCATTTATGCAGCCTGTCAAAGCTGGGACCACAGGGAGTTTGGAGTCAGCAGAGGACATAAAAACAATAGATGGGAATAATGATATATGAGGATATAGCTCTAATACCTTATTTCAGATCTTGGAAAGGCCCCATTTTCCCCCCACTTTATTGGCAAAGCTGCTGCTGATTTCAGTGAAAGCAGAGTTCAACACTTTGCATATGCAGGACTTTCTCCGTACCTATACTCATTTTACAAGAGAAAGCCTTCCCACTGGGCTGCTTCACCTATTCACTTCTGAAGTGGACCTTATGATGTGTTAAATATTCTGTGTGCATCCGCCCAATTCCCCACACAGCTGCGCTGAAGCATTCAAGCTACTCTCCCAGCACTGTCACATCTGGCTTTTATCAGGAAACCTTTCCAGTTTCTAGGCACAAAAGATTATCTTATGTTCATAAAACAAAACCATGCCAGGACTGACAGCAGTGAAACATGCTCTCCTTTATGCTTTTTCTCCTAGAATTTTCATTATTATTTTCACAAGAATTGAAATGAACCTGAAATTTAGTAGGCTTAGCAGTAAATATTTTAACTAGGTATATAACAAAGCCTCAAAGTGTAAAGTCTTTTATCCTAGAAGTTTCTTTGGTAAAGGGAAAAGATTGGTCAATGAATAATATTTGACCAAACAAACAAAAACCCTTCCCCAAACCTGTTGAGGGTGTTTTTAAAATGCTCTCTTCTGAGTAGTGCTCAAAGGAAGAAGAAAAAAGGAAAGTACAGAACTCCTTTAAAGCTGCTGTCCAGGAGTAAAAGAACAGAGAAAGGCAGGCCACTGATGCTGCCAGGCAAGTTTGGGAGGCAGATGATGGTATGGAGGTAAGGGCATTGCAAATGATCTCCTGTCAAACTTTCTCCTTCAAACTAACCATGAACCTTAAAGGGACCTTTGTGATCTCCATTCTAACCTTCTGTCCAACACAAATCAGAGAATTTCACCCTGTAATTCCACCATCAGCTCCTCTAACTAACAGGTGAATTAGACCACATCTTTCAAAGGTGATCTGATCTTACTGGGCAATGTCACATGGCTTTACAGCCATCACTTTCCTCAGTGACTTGTTCAAATGACTGAAGACTTGACCCAGCTGCCACCTGTACTTCTTTTCCCATTTTGATATTATCTGGTTTCAGCTCCCAATCACAGGTTCTTGTCATGACTTGTCTGCTAGATTAAAGAACTTTATCCTTTCCAAAATCTTCTCTTGATGTAAGTACTTCCATATCATGAACAAAACACCTTTTATCTTCTTTTCAGAAAGATAAATAAATTGAGCTCCTTAAGTCTCTCACTGTGAGGCAGGCTTTCCAAGTTTCAAATCACTGCATGGCTTTTCTCTGAATCACCTTCAGGTTTTCTGTTTCTTGTTGAAAAGTGGCCAGAACAGGATGAAATTACTCCGATGTCACCAATGCTGCACAAAGTTATAAATCCAAGAGTCACATTAGTTTTTCCAGTCACATATGAGAACTTCAGTTACTGTTTGTCGTCCTTGAACTCCCCTGTTCCAGTGTGGCTTCCTTCTGAATCTTGCATTCATGCACAAACGGGAGGAACATGTTACCAATGAGTGTATATGGGTTATGATGCTTCTTAGTCCTAATTCTCAGTCTTTCTGAATGACATCCTTTTCCTTAAACTCCAGGTCTCCATACTGACCTCAGTATGCCTGCAGAAGCCTAGTTCAGTCTTATGAAGCTCCAGAGAGTACACAGTCCCACTGCTCTTATCTTTAATTGAAATGCCCTGAAACCTAATACAAAGATTTCAAATATCTGGTCAATTTACCTGGGTAAAAGGAAATAGGGGGAATAGTGGGGTATCCATCACTACAGTCTGCTCACACAAGAAGTGCTTTGCCCTAGTCAGAAGGTGTGGACTTAGTGATTGCTGGTTGAAATTCTATAGCTTGCTTGATACAGGGTATTATCACACTGGGGTAAGAGCTGCTTTTAATAACCATAAATCCACATCAGCATGGATTCACATGGAACATAATGTGCTGTGAAATTTCTCATTTTTGGAGTGATCTTGCACTGAAACCAGGCATCTTCAGCTGAGTCAGTGGAAGTAGAGAGTGCCTATCACTCTGCAGAACTGGGTCAACAATATGATGCTTTAAGTTGGTTATGATCTTCAAATCTTTGAGTGGTTTTCTTGTTAAAATGATGTATTTGGTCATCTCACAAGACAGAGACCCATATATATGTTAAGTAGCCTGTAAGACCCACTTTCTATATTCTAAATCAACTTCTCTGAAATACTTCCAGGCTCTTTTTAAATGTCTTCTAAGCTGCATTGATTATTGCTCCGGAAGCCTTTCCCCATCATAACTCTGGATCTCAATTTGAAAAGGGAGAGAAAGATTTACAGGCCTGTCAAGCTGACTTTAATACATCTCTTGCTCAGATGTGACCCACATGACTTTACCATTGAGCCATTTGGAGTTGTATTGTGCTGTCCTAAGTGGGGGAACATTTCCAAGGCTGCGGTAAATAGCAGGATCCCGTCCAGAAAAATCAATCACAGTTGCAGCATAGAGTTCTCCTCGTGATGTAATCACAGCTGTCGAGTTATGCCGAGGGTCGTATGGGCACCGAGCCACTCCATTAATTCTGTCAATGATTTTGCTGAGATTTCCTACCTGTATTTAAAAGGAGAGAGAAGAATATTTAAAGAGCATCTGACTTTCTTACTGGTGTAGAGAATTTTGTTTGCCCATGAGTACCTACTAGCAAATCCCTGATTTTTAAAAATCAGGTAGTTGTGAGAATGTAATCTTAGCGATGACTGAAAATTGATCTTTACATCCATCGTTTGCCAATGTATGAAGTTGTGTCTGAGCCTCACTGATCCTGTTGCTTTGTACAAAGGGTAATTCCCCAGCCAGTAAAGCCCAAACCCGCTTGGTGTAATCGGGTGCTCCTGGCACAGGCACAGGTTTTTAATCTTCTGTAGACACCTCCTGAATACTTACTGGCCTTAAAAATACATACAAATAAGCATTTCTCTGGACCTGCTCCTGCCTCCCTTGAATCCAGAGGGAGTTTTGCCATTTATTTTAAAGAAACTTTAAGGTATTCAGCTCAGGAGGTACTCACATCTAAGCTTGTCCGTATTCCCCATTTTCAGTACCATACCCAAGATTTACACAAGCAGCGCTTTGTCCAGACCCAACTCCCCCATAATGTGAACTTTTTGCTTCCCAACTGCAGATACATTCATTGCTCCAAAGCAGCCCAAGGAAGAAAACTAAAATAATTCAGTCAGCTACATTTAGAACATATTTTGTGCAGCCATGATAGCCTGCCAAGCAACTGGCCTTCCCCAGAGCATGTATCCAACTCTCTCCATCACTGTAACAGAGTTAGAACAGACCTGTCGACTGGAACACACAGGTGAAAAGGCATTGGTACCACAGGTAAAAACCTTCTTGCCATAAACAATCAGCACTCGGACATAGTTTTGGCACTCTTCCTATAGGGACACAAGACAGAGACAAAGAATGTTTGAAAATTTTATTACATGAAAAAACACCTGTATTGCAGCAGGAATGCACCTTCCTTGGCTCTAAATTGGCCTGAGGTTTGTTGCCTCAAGCAGCACACAGCTGTAGTGAGCAAGCCCAATTTGCTGGTTATTTCTCAAACCGTAGCCCTGCATAGTCCTGGAGTAGGATGTTATCCATCAGGTTGATTCTGTTATAGCTACAAGTGCCTCTTTCTGTGCTCTGCTTGGACTGGAGGAGAAATTCTCCCTCTTTCCATGATGATACTTCTGACCTCTTTTCCCAGTAATGCCGCAGCTTTGAAAACATTACCCAGACACAAACTTCAGTGAAGGACAGCAGCTCTGTCTGCACTATAATTCAAACCAGTCCCAGCAGGAAAACAGCAGGAACTTCTTTTTAATAGACCAGACTGGTCAGGAGAACCTTGTGCTTGAACAAGCTGTTACTTCCTGCCTCCCGGAGGATTGTGTGCTTAAGATTTTCTGTGGTATAAGGAGTTTCTCTTTCAGGCCAGGCCAGTGAGAAATAGCAAATTCCCAGTCTCAGTTGCTTGACCACTTGCTGGTACCTATAGGCAACTCCCTCCACATGCCAGTCCCCAAAGGTGTGGGGATCCTGCTGTCCTATGCTGTGCTGGGGTGGCAGCACAAGGCTGCAGTTGCCTTTTTATCAGAAAATCACCTTCTTTTATTAGAGAGAGCCATGGTCTCTCTTTCTCCCCAGTGCCTCATATCCAGAGACCTGTGGAGGGTAGATCCAGCTAACTGAGCATCTCCTGGACTTAAGCAGCAGAGGAGGAAGAGGCCACATAAGGCAGGAACTTTCTATCAATACACACAGGAAAAGGGAGGTGAGAGACTAGTGTGTAACTCCCAGAGGCAGTGCAAGAAGCTCCAGAACCTCCTGCCCCAAGGATCACCCAAAGAGCCCCAGTGAGCCACGTGCACCAGCCTGCTTGCCCTGGGCCACCGCAGAGAAGAGGATATGAGCAATGACTGGGCACCCACTGGGCTTCAGGGGAAGAAAGTCTATTATGTTATACCATAAACAGAAAAGGAAACTTGTTAGAAAATAGCAACTTCAGCTGGGTTACCCTGGCTGCTTTGCTTTCTTCCCTCCAATAGATCATCATTTGCCACTAAGTTGAGCCTACAGCTGTGAACACCACTTCTCCCTCCTGTAAGCAGCAATCATTCTGCAAGCTCGCATCTCACAGCGCTCCATGCTGTTGATCATTTCCCTGAAGACTTCATTTGCAAGACTCAGCAGTGTAAAAACACCCCCTATCATCTGGAAAGGAAGGGGCTTTGTTAGCTGGATTGCACACTATCTTATTTATCATTTGCTGTATGGAAAGGTCTCAAGGTAGAAAGCTGCCAGTGTTAGCCACAGACGGCAACTGCATGGGCATGGTATGTGATCCTTGCTTTTGAATGGCACAGATCGCACTCCAGAGCCAGCCCAGGAGCACTTGCCCAGCCTGGAGAGAGGCTACAGAGTGCCACAGAGCAGGTGCTGCTAGTCTTGAGGGGCAGCAGGAATCAGATACCCAGTGCCTAGCACCCAAAACTGAGAGCTTAGATTCATGGCTGGGTCAACTCCTTGTTTCAGAAGCACATCAGTCATGGTGACAGTGCATCAGTCTGTCAAAAAGGACTTCAAGAAGCACTGTCCCACCTTCTGTGCGTTGAGAATAGTGGTCTCACTGCTTTCTTTAACAAGACAAAGGGCTTGCCAGCCTCTCTGCCCTCTCCTGTCATTGCTGCATGGTGCTGGGAGTTCTGTCAGTTCCTTCCTGCCTAGAGATGTCTGCATTTCATGACTGGGTTAAGTAATTCCTCTTTCTGTAGAGTACAGTTATTCAATCCCACATAATTTTAGGACCACTATATATTTCACTGCAAAGTACTAAAAATTCTCAAGCGAATGCTGTTAAAAAAAAGTATTAGGTCGTCTCCCAACAGAGTTTTGTTTTCAGAATATGACTGATTTGCCATCTAACCTAGAATGCAGTCCTGTACTCAAATTTCGCACAGTAAGAGAGCACTCCTCTGCTCCCCCTCCACTGCCACCATGCTCTGCTTTGTGCAAGGTGTGAGCACAGCTTCTGACCTAAAACAGCTAAGACCAGTTATGTTGTTGGACCCTTTCCTGCCTAGCTACTACAATGTGTTCCTAACTAAAGCCCTGTCGAGCCAAAATCTGAAATCCTAATTTGGAGAATTCCCTTTATTTGCATAGAACTGTATTACAGATTAACAAACATCAATTTCTATAAAAATCTTCCCAGCTGAGAAGATAGCACACAAAAAGAATATCTTTGGAAGGTCATGTGCTGCAGTCTGCTGGCAGTGACGAATCTGTTGCATACTTTTACTCCATTTTTACTGCTTAAAAATAATGCTGTTTGCTGTGGGCCATGTCCACCTGTAGTTTTTCCTCTGAATTAACTGAGCAGGCATTTCCCCTAGACCTGCCTTACTGATGATGGTAGCAGCACTCCATGCTCCTGGAGGAAGAGCAATGATAATATGCTCATTTCATGCACTGGTCTCAAAGCAATTTATACACTTAAAGCAATGCTCTGAAGCAGACGTACACTGTCTGCCCTGCTCTCTCAGCTGGGTGAATCAAAACAATGCAGGTGCTAAACTCACTGTGGTGACACACTGAGTTAGAGGACAGACACAAAGGTCTTACTAGCAGACCACATCTCTCCAACCTGCCTGGCCCAAAGTGGAATTCAGGTCTCATCTCATGTTTCTTATTGCTGTACCCATCACTTCTATCTATGAAGCCTCCAACAAAGCAAAGAAGAAACAAAACCATTCAAATGCTCCAGACAGTGGATTTTTCTCAAAACAGTGTCTGGGAGCTTTAATTAGATCCTCTTTCTACCCCATTGTCAAAATAAATAGCAAGGAACAGCCTCCTCTCTGTGTTCTTTAAACCAGCCTGGATTTGCTCTGAAAAGTTATTCAGTACAGTGCTCTCTGGAACAACTGGTTAGTAAAATGATCTCACAAACCCCTACAGAAAAGAGGAGCTATTTAATGTAGTTTCTTCCATGTGGCTGGAAAACTCTAGGCACACAGGAAGCAAAATTCAGATGGGCTTTAATATAAGCAGAAAATTTGGCAAGTGTGAACTCACCTCTGTCCAGACAAGACAATATTTGGATCCTGCTCTCACATTATGGAACAGACAGTTAAATCTGTGTATGATCAGTCTGCAAATCTCATCACCAGAAGATATTACTGGGATCAAGAGATTAAGGTTTTAAATAAAGGGGGAAGACTGAATATTTATATGGTTAATAAGAATAACTCACTTATATTAATTAGGATTATTATTAAATATATGGCAGAGCTGATAAAAACCTGTGGCTCACCTCCAGAAAATTAAGCATATTTCTGATTTTGCTATGAATTGCATGTTATGCACTTTGAGGTTCTTGCTCCTTCCTCAATATTATCTGGTTCTGGTCCCTTTATTGAGATAGGGCCATAAATTTAGAAGGTATCACTTCTCCAGTCTAATGACCCTTATTTTCCTAGAAAGGAAGAGGACATAATGCTCAACACTACAGGCCACAGGATCTCACAGTCAGAACAAACTGCACTGAAGCTCCTTCCTGCCACTTCCCCAGTTTAAGCCTGTTCTCATTTAGTTGTTTTTTGGTCACATTTAGAGTTACTGTTCACCCACTGTCTGTGAGTGCTGTATGTTCATGACTGTGGACAGGACCAGGTCTCCTTCCAGCTCACAGAGTTGTCAAGTGGCTTTGAGAGCACAATTCAAACCTGAGAAACAAGAGTGGTGCCCTGTTACTGCCTTCATTCATGTGGACAGATCAGCAAATGGAGGGGCTGACCTCTTGCAGCTTCCATTTGAGGTAAAATTCAAAAAGTTTCAGGTTTCTGCAAATAAGCCAGCTGTAGGTGCCTCTTAGTTGTTTATTCTGTCATCTCTTAACACCAGAGTTCTAAAATGTTATAAACCCTTAATCTCATTGTACAGATGCATTTTTCTTTGAAAACTTAGCTATATATAGACAGTACTTTAATGGCTTTCTAGTTTAAATAAACTACCCAAGCCCTGTTGTCAGAGATGTCCTTTTTAATTATTTTTTTTTCAGGCTAACACTATTTCATCCCATACTGATATATTTTACAATTATACACTGTATGAGAAAAATAACAGTTGCAGACAGTCTGCCAGTCTGGAGTAGAACCTGGAGTTCAGAGAATCAGCCAGCAGAACTCCAAGTTACCCCTTCCGTGACATTTTCGGGTGCAGCAAACATTTAATTTATCTGCTGCAGTTTATTCCAATTTGTTAAAAAAAAATGCAGACCTAACTTGTTCTTGAGCATTGCTATTGATACACTCTCAGATATCTATATTTATTTCTTTGGACAAGCAATTCTGTTACTTAGTTTGAGCCAAGGCCCCAACCAAACTACCCTTCTCCTCTGAGTGCAATAGATAGCAAAGAGAATTGCTAATGATTTTTCCATCCAAATGTTCTATAATAGACTTCTAATCAAATTTATTTGGGGGCTGATTCTGCATTGACAGCTTAGCAGAAGTAATAGGAATGTAGGTTCAGGTCTCTAGGAACAGGTACAAAGAGGGTAAAAATAGTTGATGGCCTCCCAGCTATTTCTGGTTCCCTGGAGATTTTTATGGTGCCTCTCCTACCTGGATGCCTATTATTCTTAAGTGGTGTGGAGTTTTGCAATTCCACCAGATAAGCATCCTCTGTGTGACACAGAGACACTGGAAGGCCTGAAATAGCTGATTCCTCTATTAGCTCAGCAAATTCTATGCACCAATCCCATTCCACTGGGTTGTAGCCTTGGGCTAGGATTTCCCTGTAACCTTGTATGTCCACAGCAACAGGACACCTTAAAAAGAAAAAGGTTAAAAGCTGTACTGGCCATGCAGTGGGACAGCCCAGATGGACGCCTATCAGATGTTTCTCTCATTCTGTCTTGCTCCAGAAGTGTTATTAGTGCATCATCTTCCTCCTGGCTACACAAAGCTCTTAAGGCAGAATATAAGAGCTGCCATTTTTCACTGTCATTTTCACAAATGGTTTCTTTACACAGTTTAAAATGATGGTGTGCTGCTTTTGGAAAGTTAACAAATAATTCGGTGCTTAGACAAAAGAAAGACCAAAGTTCTAATGTTTAAAAAGCCACAATTTTCCATGTCAGGCAAAATTCCTTAGATGTGGTGGATGTGGAATGTCATGCAGAGACAAACCAATTACAAACTAGGAGCTGAGCAACTCCTAATGAAATTAAATACACCTCTTCCCCTTCTGCTCTATCCATCACTCATTTTAACTACGTCTGGATGATTTCATTTGGAAGAAACAAAGAAAGGCAACACAACACTGACTTAGTTCTCTGCACTGTCTCTCCGTAATGTGGATGTTTTCCAGGGGACAGTTTAAAGATATTGATCATGCTACACTTCATAAATGCTGCAAAAATAAGAATGATCACTCGTGGAAGCCAGCATGGCTCTCCAGAGACATGGCAAGCAAAGCATGTACACTTCTTTGAGGAAACCACAAATTTTAGTTGATAAAAATAACATCAGTTAAAGAGACTTTCCTGAGGTGTTTGTTTTAATACTGCATGATATATTGCAGAGAGTTAATTTTAAAAGCAAGTTCAGGAACTTATACATTAAGTGATTAAAATCTGATAAATTACTGTGATGAAAAAAATCCTCAAAGTGAAATCACTCATAAATGTGCAGTTCTAGTGCACCTGCAGCTGGGGTGGTACCAGCCCAGTATCAACATTTTTCTTAACAAACATTTAACCTAAAGATGGCAAAAGTAGCAACTACCAGTGAGGCCAGTGGCTCACTGTGTATATATATAGTCATATGTGCCAGGATGGGTGGTGAGCTGGAC
The DNA here is from genome assembly GCA_013399225.1 of Rhipidura dahli. Classification (NCBI taxonomy): domain Eukaryota; kingdom Metazoa; phylum Chordata; class Aves; order Passeriformes; family Rhipiduridae; genus Rhipidura; species Rhipidura dahli. Next base: position 1,340,377 of record VXAC01000790.1, on the reverse strand, counting down.
CAAACAAATAAAATACATTTGTTTTATGATATTATGCATTAAAGAAAGAGGAATAAAAGGGCTTTATGTATAAACACGGAGATTACATCCCAAGAGTAGTAACTATGAAAAGGATTTAGTGGTCACAGTGGCCAGGCACTTCTGCATGATCTCCTGTGGCAGAGGAGCTTACAAAACCACCTCGTATATGAGCTGAGGAGCGTGAAAGGCTGTTTTAATCACACTCAGGCATTAGAGGGACTGTCAAGGGAATACAGGTGAAAAATTGGAGTGTGCAGAAGACAGACAAAAAGTATTCAAGGGCAGTAGAAAAATGACTTAGAGAAAGAGGCTTGGAGAGCTCATCTTTTTACTTTATCAAAAAGCCTAAGCACTGCATTGACAAGAGCATATTAGTGCCTCTGTAAACAATAAATATTCGTAACTAAAGGGCTCTTTAATCTAGCAGAGAAGGGCAGAATGAAACCTAGCCACTTAAAACTGAAGTCAGATCCAAATAAAAAATAAAATACATGTTAATAGGAAAGGTGATCTGCCATTAGAACAAGCCAGCAAAGCACAGGCAGCACATTTGCTTCAGGCCTTCAGAGCAAAACTTCCCATCTTTTTCCAAAAGGTACAGCAGACAAATACAAGTTCTGAGCTCAGTTTAGGAATAAGCAGGGGAAATTTATGGCCAGAGGTGTCAGTAAAAATGGTACCTTCTAACCTTGTATCTGAGACTCAGATTTTTCATCTGCCTTTTCTCTGGACAATAGGTACTCAAATGTAAAGTAACTATTACACCATAACAATTACACTTCTGTGATACACATTTTGTGGCTTTTATTCTTGTGCTTCTTAGGGTACAGCTCTGTGCATTTTAGGAAGAGATTTTCTAAGCAGCAAGAAGAATCTTATTTAGATACTCCCCAGGCACAATAAAAAAGGCATTTTAACACATGAGGCAGTTTTGAAAGCTTCACCTAAAATACATACATTATTAAATGGGCAAGGAAAATGTGCCAGTCATATAACTTAGGTAAACTATGCTGTGAATTAAGGTAAGAGCCAAAGGTTCTCCTTATTTCTAGCCTCTATCACCACATATCTAAGTGCTTGACAATCCATAACACATTTATCATCAAATCATCTGTGCTGGGTAGAAACCTGCCATTAGTCAAGTTTTGACAAAGCAGAGCTGAGGGAAACAAAGCTCTGCAGCTTGTACCACCACTGCACAGCAGAATCAGAGATCACAGTAGTGCTGCACTTACCCGGCCAAGGGCAGAGATCCTGGGTCAGATCTGGCCTTGGCTGGAGTAGGGAACTTCATCGCTGCCTAGACTGAACTCGGTGTTTCTGAGCTGGTGCTGAGTCATTTCTCTGCAGTGTAACTATCAATGAGTGTTTGGGGGGACTCAGCTGTGGACACACAGGGTAGAGGAGATACAGACCTGGGAGATCAGTGTTTGGCCAGTGCAGAATCCTTCCGCCTTTGTACCTTGCTGTCTTCTTGTCAGACTCTTAGTCAACACCTTTGTTTGCCATTAATTGTATGTCAAGAAGTGCCTAACAGTCAGCTTAATTACTGTTCCTCCAACCTTCACTCATGGTTACTGGACCCACCAAATTATTTCAAACTCTGTTTCATAATCAGCATAAACTCAGCTGTTCACAGCATTATCCTCATGAAATTTTTTTGCAAACCCTTTGCAGGGTGAGAAGGCAGCAGTGAAGATACTCAGACCATTGGTTACTTTTGGCATAACAGTTACAAAGATAGATTGAAGTTACCCTAGAATTTGTTCAGTCACACGCATGGCTTTATCCAGGAGTTGACAAAATAATTCTGGGTTACAAATTCAAATTCTTCATGAGCAACAGGATACAACTTAAATCTCAAACACTTTACAATGGAAGAAAAGAGGAAAAGCCTTTCTTTGCACATCTAAAGTGCAAATACCACTAATTCAAAAATTACTCATGTCTTAGATTTTGGAGTTTTTCAATTTTGTCCTACTTCTTCTCATTGCTGGCCATGGTCGGTGTTTGCCCATCCCAACCCATTTTGCCTTCATGTTGATTTCCTGCATAATGTAGTTTCTACAAGAAACTCTAACATATGTTCTAGGATACCCATACTCCTGTTCTCCACAGCTACATGAAGCAAATTGTTGCCTATCTGGCGAAACTCAAGCTAGCTTTTTTTTTTTTTTAATGTATATACAAGTTAATACAGTTACCACATAAACTTTATTATATAAAATTAGTATTGTCAGTGGAAGATCAGATAACCCTGTGTTTGAAGCAGCAAACTGGAATGTGGCAGATTCTAGCATTTTGGGGAAGCTACACAATCACTCTCTGCTTGATTGTTCATGTCTAAGCAAAGATTTCATTTATCCTGTCTTATCCCTTGGCCAGCTCCTCTGGTTTGGGCTGAGAGCTCTTTGCAGTGTTGTATTAAGCACAATAGCAATCAGAGGGTTCAGCTGAAGCCTGAAGATTTTTGAAGAGCACGAATATCGCATTTGAAAAATCAAAACATTTTCTGATTTTAGATAGATGCCTTCATTTTAGCTTCTCAGAAGAAGAGTGGAAAGGCCCCGTGGCTGAATCAGAAATGCCTTCAAACTCTGAACTTCTGGAACAGCATGTGCTAGCCCAAGCAATTCTTACTTCAAACTGCAGTTTAACTGAGTGCACCTGCCTCTGAAGCAACTCTGTGACATTCAACCTGAAGAGACTGCAGCGTGCGAGCAGATTCAATTCTCACCTCCCAGGGATTACACAACTATGAACTCCAACTGCAAGCAAGCACTGAATCCCGTGGGGCTGAATGCCAGTGGCTCATTGCTGAGGACCTGGGCTAAGCCAACCTGCCCGGCCTCACACCCCGCTGCAGGATGCTATCCCTGGCTTGCCACCACTCTGCTCCCTGATGTGTTACAAATTGTGTCCTCTCCAGCAGTGAAATCACCTTCAATTTCGTGCAGAGCAAGTGTAATAACTTGGACAGGGGGCCTTTGAAGCAGCTTGCTTGGTGGTGCTTATACATGTGTGGTAGGAGAGCTAAACTGCTGCAAATTTGCAAGCTCAAACTGGTGTCAGACATTCTCTGCGTGGATTTCACATGTTGCAAATACAGTTACCCATAACATCATTGTAGCAAAGCAAAACTTACCTCTGTTTTCCCTTTACTTTGACAGGACCTCCTGGTGTCCTCATCTGAACCCCATGCTGTTGCCTGAAAAGCCAAAATGCACAAGTCATGCCAGAATTCCACCAACCACCACGTCTGGAGGGTCCCAAAACAAAAGCAAGCATCTCCAGCCAATTCACACAGCCCAATTTAAAAGCAGCATTGTGACAGTAAACATGTATCTAACTCCCACTGTGCTCACAGTGCACACAAATGATAAATAGATGAGAAGTCCAGAGGCAGTGGCAACTGGGATATTCACAGAGGACCGACTTTAATTTACATGTAAATATAACTTCTGATCATCATTCAGCTGGAAGGTCCAAGACATAAGCCCCACACACCAAGTCATCACATTCTTCTTAAAGAGGACAGTGCTGTATAAACCTCCAAGCTTTCATCACCAAAAAGAAAAATTCCCTACAGCAAAGTCCAGCAGTTCTGCACAAATCTGTTGGTTTTCTTAAATTTACCCCCAAGATTATCACCTTCTAAGTAACCCTGGAGTGAACCAAGCTGGATCAAAACTGCGAGCTGACAGGTGAAACCCAGAGAGACGGCAAGAGGGGAGAAAGGCTGATGGTGATTTGTGATGCCAGACAAATGGGGTCAGGTCCTGAGGCAGAGTAAAACACATTAGAGCTGAGGGTACTATTGACTGGGGGCTGAGAGCATGTGGGGTCCCCAGTTGCCTCTGACTCCTTCAGAATGAACATTCCCATCCTTCACAAGAAAAGTCAAGACCAGAAAACCTGCATTAGAGAGAACTTTTAGATTTAAAATATTTAGTAACATACCAAACTATTCAGTGCCCTCCCCAGTTTTCCTCCCTTCAGCACTTTTTAAAAATAGTCCTAACAAATTCAAGCAGGTATTGTTAGCTGGAGGTGAAAACACATATAAATATCCATACTATACATAATACATCATTCTGAGTACCAGAAAAATAGCTCTGTTCAATAGGGAAAGGCCAGGCTCACAAAGTTCAGATAAAGATCCAAAGCTCCCCTAACAGAGCCAGGTTTTCTTTATTTTTATTTTCCTCAGTCCATTACCAGCAAAGGAAGTAGCTTCAAAGTTCGGTCCGGATCTGAACTCTTCTTGAACTTCTCACTACAGCCAACATACTTTTTAAACCCTGGTCTGCCATAGATATTGTCCTCTTGACACATGAGAAATCCAGGTTTTTTTAAGGAGAAAGTTGGGAAACCACTAAAAAGAGAGGATGAATTTTCCCACTCCCAGCTCAGCTCCATTCAGAACTACAAGAAATGCAACCAGCCAGGAAATGCATTTATATGCAACATTTGGGGAAACAATATTTCTATCTCATTCAAAAAGGAAAAAAAAAAGGCATCTCTCCATTAGCTGAGTATTCCATTCAATTTGCCTTGAAATAAAGACTTTACAAGCACAGGCGAAGATCTGGTGAGAGAAGGGAAGAGCACAGGTCTTTTCCTGGAAGCCACTTGGGAAGTACCTCCTAGGTACTGCAGTCCAATCCATGGCGAAGGCCAAAAGCCTGTGCCTCGGAAGTGATTTTGTGAGAGCTGGGTAAGTCCTTGCTGAAAAGTATCATTCAGTCATATCCTGAGAGGGAATGTTGCTGGATGACAGAGCTCACATTGTAAGCCATCATAGGAAAGCAAGGAATTTTGCCTGGTGACTACCAGGAGCCCTTGACACCATCAGAGCAACTGCACAGCAGCATTTTGATCTGCAATCCCAGCTCTAGCCCATGCTCATTAAACTACAGGGTTCTTGTACCTTCAATTAAGTTTTGACACTTTTAATAAATTAAAAAAAAAAAAAAGTATTCAGAAAAGAGATTGCTTATTGGGAGGCCCTTCTTCCCATTTCAAAACCAGAGACAGAGAACTTTCCATTATACAGCCCAGTTCACCTTAACAGTGCTTGACAGGAGAAAATTAAAACAAAAATTGTTGGTTGATTCAGCAGTCGATGCTGCTTCTCTGCAAATACTCTGGGTCATCTGGGATTGCAGCAACGCAACACAGAAGAATTTGGCCTCCCAAGGGTCACCCAGCTCTTCCTGCCAGACACCTGTACCACAGAACTTCGAAGCATGTTGCAAACAGCTCTAGTCAGAACACTGCTCTCCTCCAGCTATGTTCTAATGAGCCTAAATATTTTCTTTTATTAGGAACATTGCCCTTCAGCCTTCTGAAGCACTACCTTGATGAGTCTAGCGATAAAGAAGATCTTGGTGATGGCCCAAATTATAGCAACATGTTGTTTGTGACTGCACCATTAGTCAGGGTATACTTCATTAGAGCTAAGAGGATAATTAAGCAATATGGCAATCCAGAGCATGTTTTACAAGTCCCACACATGTCTTTGTCAGGACAGGGAGGAGCTAGCTTGAGGGCTGAGTAACTCCAGTGACCTCTGGTGACTCAAAGAAAATATTCATGACCCTGCAAAGCAGAACATCTTGACAATAATAGAAGTATGATTGCAAAGCCAAGCAGCTAATGTGCACTTAAATATTTGTACTGCGAGGTCTGCTGACCTACAGCCTAGACAAGGCCTTAAGCTGGAGTCCCACGAGCCCACACGCATCTGTGGCCATGGCCTGTGGCTTGGACCTGGCTAGGCTCAGACCTCTGAGCCTGGGGCTTTCACACGAGCTCTCCAGCTTTGTTTGGTTTCTTTACTTGACTGATCAGCTGTCTTTTCAGGTCAAAATGTCCCACCCTTGTCACCTCTGTTGCCTTGGTCTCCTCTGTGCAAACTCTCTGTGTGATGCTGCTGCTCTGTGTGCTCTCACTGGTGTATCCAACCCAAGCTCCTCCTCCAGCGATGAACAGAGGTTCTTCCTCTGCCTCAGATCCATTTTGCCCCAGGATCAAACTACTGGACATCTGACAGAGCAACTTTCAGAAAGATGTCTCTCTCTGGAGTGCATCTGTGATCTGTGTGTGTACCCATGTATTTATCAGTGAGGCAGAGACCAACTTAACACTTGAATAACACCACAGCACTGTAAGAGATGCTTTGTACTTCTGCTTCCTTACCTGATCACAATACTTTTCAAAAGCCAGCTTCTTGAACAATGGCTTAGGTGCCTCCCCTCCCTTTCTTCATCTCCCTCAGTAAATCAAAATATTTTTTTCTTTTTTCTTTTTTTTTTTTTACTGCTTTAACTGCCTGTGCACACTTGGATGAGGTACAAACTGTATCCACCAGATGTTTTTGGTCACTCTGTTGGGATATCATCCTGAATTTATGATTAATTTTCTCAGTTGTCTGAGACATTTAAGTTTCCCAGCCCCAGAAAACACATCTGGCATTATTTTTATACCTCCTGCTACATGTGTCAGTCAAAAGCAGTACACATCTCTGGACCCAAATGCAATAAAACAACTTTCATGGCATGGATTGTGGAAGACAGTCTGGATGAAGACGTGACAAACCTAGAAGCAGGGCTATATCCAAATACAGGACAATATGTACTTACCATGTGCTCAAACAACCAAGCAAAGAGCTTTTCAGGCTGTCAGGGGGTCAGCAATTCCTCCCATTACATCCTTATCAAGAGCACTCCAGCTTTTCATGCTACCTCCTTACAAACTCTCAAGTATCTCTTCCCTCATGCATTTCCAGAAGAAATGCAGTTTCTAACAGTGTTTCCAGCCACTTTGAGGACCTCCTCTATGACCACATGGCTCGTTTGCAGAATGGGGGTACCCAGATTCATGTGCCATATGAAAGGAACGGCTCAGGGCTGCAGCTGCTGTGCAAGATGAGCCATGCAAACCAGGGGTAGGACTGTCCAGCCATCTGTGCAGACACCAGAGGACGAGCAACTTTGTCCCTGAACTGAAAATGCAAACAAATGCGCCTTCCTTCAGCCTATGTGCAAGGGCAGATGGTCCTTAACATCTCTGTTCCTTCAGTTCTACACAGGCAGATTTTCTCAATTATTAAAAAAAAATTAAAATTGCATGTTTGTGTTTTATTTCTGCATTTTTAGGAGTCCCAGGAAGGAGACAATCACAGAGAAGTGGTTGTGTGTACAATCACATGTACCTGGTGCAACATTGCCCAGCTAGAAATTAACAGGAATAGGCCACAATAGCCACTATTAAGTGCATATCTGAATATTCAGAGGTCACACTCAGACACAGAAAGAAAGAGTTAATGTCTCTCCCAATAAATTATGAGCGCCACAGTTTGCTACCAGTTCTGACTGCAGATCAACAGTGCTCTAGAATTCTAGCTCATCATGTGCTGTCACATCAGTTATTCAGCACGCACCGCTGAGAGCAGCTTTCTAGATACATTTATTTAATTACCTGCACATCCCAGCATTGGCATCCAAAGTGCCTGCCTGTCACTAGCAAGTCCTGTTATCAATAGTTCTGTGCATCCTCAACTGCTAATGTGAAAAATTCTTAGACTTCTATGGACCAGCTTTTACATTCAGGTCAGCAATTTATAATTACTTCAACAATACAATATGAATTTATAGATTATGCATTCACTAATCCCTGAACTGTACTTGCACAACAGAGGCTGCAGGTTTTCATGCAAAACCAGAACATTGCTTTAAAGCTGGAAAGTCAAGATTGGAGAAGAATATGTAACATGCATATTTATCAATTAAACCCATTGTTAATTAGACCTATCTATGGTGTTTTATTACAAACCTATCCATCTGTTATCAGCCTCAGTTCCATGAAACAAGTGCTCCATGCAAACCAGTTGCATGCCTGCAGACAGATCCACAACCATATTGTTCTTTCCTATTAGGGGAAAAATGTGTAATACCAGAATGCACATTGTGCATGTTTGAAAGGAAACAAAAAACCCCTAAAGTACAAGCTTACTAGAAAAAAATAACAAATGCAACAAACAAAACCACCACAAACCAAAACAAACAAACAAACAAGCAACTCCCACCCCCCCCAATCAGGTACTGATTCTGTGAGATGCCAGCTTTTTCTAGAAGGTACTGTGTTCCTCAGGTTTCTGCTGCTGTCAGCAGAAGCAGAAGCAGAAGCAGCACCTTGTGTCCCACGCTCGGGCGTGCAGGGATTGCTGACGCAGGAGTTTCCATTTCCAGCAGCGTCCGCAGTGCCCACAGGAGACTTCCCAACCTGCCCACAGAACACGGGGTGATTCTGGCTCTCCGCTTGTGCTGCGAGGGCACCCCGAGCAGAGCCTGCCAGTCACATCACCCTTTGCTGAGTTATGCACGAGGAAGGAGGGCAGGAGGTGCTGTGCTGTGACAGCTGTTGTGCACTAGAGACCTGAACTGGCAGAGTTATTCCTTTCCCTGGGTATTTATTTACATCTTCCTTTCCAGGAACGGTACAAGGCACTAATATGTTCAGAAAAATGTACCTCTGAAAAGAACAACCAATTTGCTTCCTAGATTCCATGTACAGGCCAAAAATGTCTTCATCTCTTATTTACATCTGCAAAATTTTTTTTGGATCAGCTCATTTCACAGCAAAGTATAGAAAACTTTTCTTCAAGTCCGCAGAGAGAAGAACATGGAAGGACTGTGCTTCTGCCCTGCATTTAAAATCTGCCAACTTAAATGTAAATGAAGCAAATATTTACACACCCAACTGGACCAGTTTAGCTTAATCACATTCTTAAGGACTTTGCTAGATTGGGGTGCAGAGTCATTGCCACAGTGGCTACTCAGAGGCTGGTTCATTCCTGTACAAGATGCCAGCCTCAATCCTTCCATCCATACTGATGAACATCTGAAATATCACCCGTAGATTTTCAGAAATCTAAAATATCACCTATAGATTCTTGCTGATAATGACAAATCCATTTCACAAATGTTTCCCTATGTTTCTTTGTAGTGTCTACATAATATAGCAGTGATGTAGATCTACCCCTCTCTGCAAATGCTGTTGCATTTAAAAGAAATTGAGAAATGCTGGGTCTTACAGCACTTAGAAGAAAAAAGTCTTTCAAAGAAGTTCTAAAGGCTGGATGCAGAAAATCCAGGAAGAGATTTTTCCATTTCTGTGATGTTTACTGTGAAAACATTTCTACAACTCTTTAGCTCTTTCTTCCCTAGGTAATCCTCCAAAACTTCTCCATAAATACTTGTTGCCTTAGTTGAAAAGTAGAAAGTTAAATTCCCTTTTTGAAGCATTGGTTTTTGTCTCTTGAGAACAAGTAACATTTACCGTGCTCCATAAAAAATAACATTTTGAAATCTAACTTTTTTATAATAAAACACAGCTTAATACCCTAGAGGCCATTTCTGAAGTTCCAACACTGGTAATTTATTAAAACTGTGATAAGCATGTCTGATGAAAAGATAACTCATACCAAAAGAACAGAATGCCAAACTTCAATAATTAGTTCTGCTTCACACTGCAGTATACAAATTGCAGATCACTGCTGCGTGCAGTGACAGGTATGAGGAATGATCACAGAATTCAGTCGATTCATTGAGGGGAGAGGAGGGGGTTTGGATGAAGGGAATTGCATTGTGTGTTATCAAATTATTAATTGATTTCCCTTAAGTGATCTCAGATCCTTCAAGATGTGGCAAAACTCAAGCTGTTTGCTCCATTTAAACCCACAGTGCCTAACAACTGACGGGGCCAGTCACATGGCTCTTCTGGAGTGCCTGGACAGTAACTCAGCTAGGGAAGACCTCAAATGTAACACTTGGAAGATGGAGGCTGGCAAACAAACTAACAAACAAGTGAAAAAATCCATCTGTGCATTTCAGTTCCCATAACCTTAATCTCTGAATCAGACCTTCTCTCTACAAACAAATGTCAGCATCTTACTATACAAGGGATTACTTTTGGCCTGGTATTTATTGGCTGGTGAACACAATCACTCACTCGTTCATGCCAGAGAAGAAGTGGGTGCTTCATACTGGCATAGTAAGGATGGAATAATCCCTCAGAAAGAAGGACATGGTCATTTGAAGAATGGATATTTCACTCAGTTCCAAATAATATCATCTTTGGATATTCATGTTTCTCTGTCTCCTGTCTCATGGACTGTTATCAAATCCTTGCAAAGAGAAATTCAGTAGCCTGAGGTACGTTCCTCTGCCCTGGTTCACCTATTGCACAAAAAAATGGTGTCCATCCACACTCAGCAGACCAATAGACAGGGAGGAGAGTTTTTAGAAGACTGACTTTGTTCTCTTTGGTTTCATTCTTAAGTCTTGCTGATTTAGAGTAGAGTCTGTCCTCCCACTTTATGTTCCAGGCACACCTGGACAGAGCACCACTAACACCTGGCAGAACAGGGCCCCAGACTCCAGGTAGGGGAGCTCTACTCTTTTGATCAAGTTATCTCAGCCCTCATGAGGTCCTGTACCTCAGCTGAGTCATGGTAACCCACCCTGCTCATGGTCCTCCTGTATCTCAGATGCAAGGTAAAATACTCACAGTTTTCCTCTTGTGCACAGCTCTGCAGTAAGTGGGTAAGCCCCTGTACCACAGTTTGTCTGTGCCTAAAGGCACGATCTGTTCTCAACTGCAAATGTTATTTTTTCAGAGAACGTTTCTAGCTGCTGTGAATTCTTCTTTGGTGGTCAATGCTCCTGATTTTCTCTCTTTCACAGCTTCAAAGTCCCTTGTTATTTACTTGTATTATAGAAGCACATAGAGGGGTGAACTGAGATTGTGACCCCATATTTCTAGGCAATAAACAAACATGCTGTGGGAGAGAATTTCTGTCTGAGAGCACTTACAATCTAAACAGAAAATACAGACACATGGGAGGAAGGGAAAATCAGAAGCATAGAGGGTCAACTGACTAGGAAAAGCCACTGAGCATGTCAGAGGCAGAGATGAGCACTGACCTTTGCTCTCCTGAGAACTAAAAACTTTCCTGTCTAGCACAAATGACTTCTTAGACAGCATTTTTTTTGCTAGTGCCACAAAATACATGCACTGAATCAGTGGTGCCTGAGGGAGCAGGGTTAGAGATTAGAACAACGGGCAAGACTTTGTGCATCCTGTCCACTTCTTTCTGACATCTTGGGGCATGGCCACACTCTCATCTGCAAAAGAAATTTGAGTTTTTGTGCCTTCAACTTCCATTTGTTCTGCAGGTCTGTAAATCTGACACTCCCCCCTCTCTGCAGTGTTGGTAGGAATTTACAGCTCCAGACCATGCATTCCCTTATCTGAAAGGAGCATTGTATGAGGCTTAACAGATCATGGTTTCTACAGTGTACCCAAATGCAAGCACTGTACAAGTACAAAGTCTTATTATTAAAGACGATTGTCTAAAGATTTAGTAAAGAACATTTGATACCAAGTCCTAAAACTAAACCAGTATTTTCTAAGATAAACAACAGCCATGTACAGATTACACCTTTTTTCAGCTCTTCAGGAATTTTAGTGTACAAAGAACATGTTACAATGGAGCAGCCGGCTCAGTCTTAGGTGCTGTCAAATTAAAATTTGTATTTGAAGCACGCATATTGTCTTGCCACTGCTTTAAGTTTATTTTCAGTAACTCTGCTGTAAAACATTTGTAACTTGATGCTGAATCCCATACAGAGGAGAATTTGAGCTTTTTTTACATAATGGAATTTTGTCATCCAAATTTGCAGTTTTCATAGGACCTGTGAGCCTCCACTACAGCCCAGGAGTACAAGCCTGTGTAGGTACAGCCTTGCCAAAATGCATTATAAGTAAAGTGCAATAATAAATGAGGCATCAGGTAGCAGTGGACAGCAGAGCACCGAGAGACAACAGAGCACAACCACACAAAAGGGAAAGGTCTCAGCTCAGCAGCCACATAACTCATTGTGAGGTTTTCATAACCAGAAGAATTTTATTAAATCAGGGCTGGGATTCTTCTGAGACACAAAGGGGACACAGATAGGAGAAAGCAAGAGGAGAACACACATTAACCAAGGGCAGGAGAGATGCTGGCTTAATGGGCTGATTCAAAGTAGGGTAAACCTCTTACTGACAGTGATAAGCAGGTTTGTGGGAGACCCTTAAAGTTAATACAAGCACTTATGCAATGCCACAAGGATCCATCCAAAGAGAGGGGAATCGGGGTAAGGTACAAAGATGATGGAATGCAGAGCTGTCCATAATGATAAAGAAAGAAGGAGTGCACGCTCTGCTCTGACTGTGTGCTGAGCTTTGACAGTTACATATTTACACAGCAATGCTAGATGAACACGCCAACACGATGCTTTGGAAGGAAGATACAGCTCTGAGGGAGAGAGATAAAGATGACACTGCATTTCTGTTTCCACTATCTAGTGTTTATATTTTTATCATTTTATGTAAAGAAAAATGTCAGTCTGTGACAATGATTTCATTTAGTTGGTGATCTACTTCATTTTGCTTGGACGTGCTTAACAGTGCAACGATTTAGTTGCAAGTTCTGTATGGGAATGCTTATCTTTCCCATGAATGCTGTTGCTTTTAAGCATGAAAAAGCATGTATGGGCCCAAATATAAATTGATAGTTTCAGTAAGCTGGGATGCTAGTGAAAAAAGACCTTGAAGCTCTCACCTGTAGCCAGTTCAGAATGAATGACAACATCTAGAACTGGAGAACAGCAGAGGGGAAAGATGACTATGTATTTCCTATTAGTGCAGACCAAAAGCACACAGAAACTGAGATGAGACTTTTAGCACACTGGGTAATTAACAGCCACAGTAGAATTTGGTTTCTTGCCATGTCACATTCAGTTTACAGCTTAGGATAACAAACATTTACAAAATGTACTGGTGATTATAGAGACATAAGATTATATGTTAAATCAATAAAATAACTAAATAAAGAGGTTAAAATATACTGAGGGGAAAATAATTAAAGAAAAAATTCACAGCAGTCAAGCACAGGTCAGGAATATTAATACAGCTGATGCACAGGCAGGTGCAGTTGTCACTGGCCAGGTGGCTATCACATAGCACTATTTCTCATAGCACCAGCACTGTTTATTCTGTAAAGAACAGGCTTTGTTTGGGGGTTTCCTTTCTTCAGTTGATACAAACAAGGTACAACAAGCTATTTCTAAGAAGTGACCAACGAATGGAGTCACAGCAATGGTTTCCCTTGACATAGTGGAAGCAATTCTTCTTTCAAGGCTCCTCTACCGCCAAAAGATGTCCATCTCCACCCCTTTATGTTCTTTGGCAGAGTCGCCATTCAGAACCAAATCCCTCCTTCTTCTTTGTGGCCTCTGCTGATAGATGTGACAAGACTTCTAAGCAGCCTCCTCTTACTGTTTTGCACAATGATTTCTGGAGTAGGAGGTTCAAAACCCCCTCCAATGAACCAGCCCATATTCAGTACAAAATCAATTTACCATGGCTATAGTCTCCTTTGTATTTCTGCATCAAGCAAAGCGATTTTGTTCTCCTTCATTTTTCTACTCCAGGTTTCCTTGCTATTGTAACTCTTTGAAGCTCACTGCTTATGGAGAGATGTTAAGGATTCTCCTCCATACATTTTTTGCATTCCCTCCCCCTCTGCTTATGGACAAATCCTACACAGTCAACTGAGTGCAACTTTGTGCACCCACGTTAAGGGTTCAGCTATGAAAGCAATCTCTCCATATATGCTTCAAACTGAAAATGTAATCACCAAAGCACATGTGAAACCTCTGAGTATTATCAGCTTTCTAAAGTTGGGAAGTCTTGCATTTTTTATTCCTCTCCAGGTTACATCACTGAATATACTTGTTCAGCATTTATTTGTTTGCTTTGAGAAGAAGCTAAAATAAGTTTGAGGAACTGTCCAATTTGGATCTGATTCTCACAACAATTAGGCTAATATTAAGGAATCAAAATCAGCACTTCCTGCAGTATTAAAGAGACTAATGAAGAACTAAGATGACATTTTCACTGCTCTGTACCTCCTGTTTTTCTTTAGGGAAATCATATCTATTGCATTGGGGGGTGCTAATACTCTTTCAGATGACAAACACTGCAATATATTCTCATTAAAATTGTGTAAGAGGTTGAACATGGTTTGAGTCTTGCCTTGGCTTGGAAAAGAAAAAGGGGGCAGTGCACAATTAAACAAATAAATATGCATGTGATTTATTTTATCCTATCAACATTCTTTTCTGGTTGTGCACTTAGGCTTAGTGTAGTACAACCAAAAGAGGGAAAAAAAGGCACTGGAAATCTTTAATTAAGTGAAAGCTGCATTATTGAGACCAAAAGAAAGCTCTGAGACTACTTTAATGAGCCAAGGCCAGTCTTGTGCAAGCCAGAGAGATTGGGAAAGTTTTGCAAGGCAGGCTGAAAACAGAGATCCTGCCTGAGCCTGCCTGTACCACAGGAACTTAAGTGAAACCAGACTCTCCCTCTTGCTCTTCCCCAATATAAAGTAAAAGTTTTTGAGCTCCAGTAATGTGGGCAAAAAGGAGTCTTTGTACTTTCCCTATTCAGTTTAGCAGATGTATGTCTGGATTTCCATTTGTTTTCTAGCACACCTAGAAAAAATATCTAGACCCTGTTCCTACTATGATTTTGACATCTACTGCAGAAGCACACAAAGCTCATGGACTACTCAGCTGCATACTGCTAGGCATTTCTGTTGAAAATTAAAAGGCAATTCTGCCCCATTGAGCCTAAATCCTAGGGTAGCGGTGAAACACAACATGTGGCTGCAAAAAACAGGCAGAAAAAACAAGAGGGACCAGTGAGATAACTGATATTTGCAATCAGGGAGTACACATGGTGCACAGGCAAATGTGGTGCAAGCTTCCCATGAAGGTTCGTTGGCAGCACACATAGATTTTGACCTTTAGACTCTCTGGCTTCTATGGGGTTCGGTGCTCAACATCACAAACTGTCAGAAAACGCCATTTTTGATAAATCACTAATAACCAAGAATAAGTAGAACCTTTCAGAAATTACCAGGCCGGGCTGGAAGGGAAAGTCAGCAATGAAAAGTCCTCCATGTTTAATAAAAGAGATCTCACTATTTTTTATTGTTCTATAGCTACATTGTGCATTAAATCTCTGCTTTCCTCCGCCAGGTGCCTAACGCTCTTGATAAGCTAATTACAGCCTTCTGCTTGTTTCATGTCAAGCTTAACTCCCAGTCTGAGCCTAGCCTGCAGTTCTGGCACGTATTTTCCTTAATCTAAGACCATCTGTGCTCCATCAGCAAGGAACACTTAAATACAGAGAAAGTGAAGAACCAAAAGTGTAGAATTCCCCGTATCCTGCCTCCAACTCCTCTGCCCAGCATTTCCAATTAAGTGTGAAGCCAACATCCATCCAGTACTAAATACACTGGAAGGCTCTGAGGAGGCTACACAGATATCCACAGATGCAGCAATACTTTTCAGGGGTCAGTGGGGAAATGACAAGCCAAAAAGGACCTGAATCTCTCAATTTCTTCGTACCAAGAGCTTCAGAATTCAAATACCACCACATCCCCAGCAACATACACAGTGGCTGAGTCCAGCACTTGAACAGTGTAAATCAAATACTTGTCTCAGAGAAGAACAAGGAGTCAGTTTGGGGGAAAAAAACTATGGAGTTGATTTATGAAGAATCCAAATGGTATTTCTCAAGTCTATTGTTTACTGGAAGTGCACTACAATTGAAATCAAAACTGGACTGCAGCGTTAGGGAAGATGGCTCTGCCACTCCTGTCCCACCACCAAAATTTCAAGTGTTTCTAAGCCCTACTGTACCCTCACTGTCCAGCCCAGCTGGACACAGCACCCTCCTGCTGCCACTGCCAGTGGCCAGAACCTGACCACTGTGCACGGCATCGATCCACCCATCCTCCTCCTAAGGCTGGGAAACAGATGCCTTCAGACTCCCTGCTTGGTCTGTCACAGTTTGCCTTGCTTCTGCCTCCTCTTTTCCAACACCAGACGTCAGCACCTGATGCTGCAGTAAGCTCTGCCAAGCTTCATCTCAACAAGGAATGTATCTGCTCCTTCTCCTGCAAAGATGGCTCTGGTACAGTGTCTTTTATTCCTTCCTCCCAGATCCTCTGTTCTGTTCTCCAGTCTGTACTCTCCTGCCAACCCAGGATTAATTTTTCAATTTCCTTCAGTTTGAGTCCTGCCCTTACATTCCCACTTCCACCTGGCTCTTCCCTCACCTCCCCTCCAGCACATTTGCATTTGACCTCTATGAAGGTCAAAGATTCCACAAATGAGTTTTGAGAATATGCCCTATAATTAAGATGAGGGAATACAAAATGCTTCTCCAACAGGATTAATGCAGCATACTCTGTGCTTCTTCCACCCAGCTCCTTTCTGGTGGTTTTCAAAGCTTTCACATTTATCTTCTATTGAAAAAAAATTCTTTTTCTTGTTCTTAAAACCTCAATAACTGATCTCACAGCAAAAGCTACTAAATTTGTAACAATTATATTAGCTGCATACGTTTTTTTTCTCTTGCCACTGTGTTTACCACTATTATATTTATGAACCATTGATCATTCCTTTCTGCCCCATCTATCAAAATTCTCTCCTCTTAGGCAATTGCAGTTTGTCTCTTCATTATGCCAGGTTAACTTAAGATTTTTTTTTTTTTCCACATTCTTCATAAAGCTTAAATCACTTCTCTCTGGGTGACCTTGCAGCCTATTCAAATGGCTGCAGCCCTGTCAGCCCTTTTTCCTCACATAAAAGAAAGTAAAATACTCTTTTTCTAAAACCTCAAAACCTTGCTTTGTCTCCTGTCTGAAGCAAATAATTAATAATTGAAATAATGTATAGAATTATTGACAGAAGTGCTTCTGACAAAAAGATATTTTATTAACCTTCCCCCACATTCCTTCCAAGCTGTTCTCTTTTTTACATGAATTTGCAGATTTATTCATATTCTAAGTATTTTTATCTGAAGGGATACATTTATATTGCATTTTTCCCCTAGCAGACCCCAGCTATTCTATTTTTACATTCAAAGGTTTTCATTTAAAATGTTTAGAAAACAACTAGTGAAAAAGGGGTCCATTTTAAACACATAGGCATGCTGGAATTGCCTAATTGCTTACCTAAAAAGCTAAGGCGAAGATAACAACTGCTTAATACTACACCTACTTTAAATTAGAATATGACAATTTTGTAGGCTCACAGTTATGGCAAATTTCCTATATTTACAAGTGCATGTAATCACATATAACATTTAGCTCTTAAACAGAAAGCCACATATTTCAGAGCACTTCAAAAGGACAAAGTGTCATTATCTCAGCTTCACATATGGAGAAAGGAAAGCTCATACTGGGGATAGCTGGAAACCACCTTACCTCTTCACAGCTGTCTGTAAGTGAAGCAGCCAGCCCATGCTATCCAAACTCTCCTTACAGAGAATGGAGATAAATATGTCATTTTTCTGCATATGCCCTTCCCCTGACTCCTCACACTTGGTCTCCCCAGTCTCAGAATACTTTAGTCTCTACTTGGTCATGTCACTGATACAGATGTAACAGATATCACCATGGTTATAACTATCTGTTGGTTCTAGATGAAAGAAGCTTTTCAGTGACACCAGAATAACTTAAGATCATTGTTCTTATTAACTGCTCAAGCTGAAGTGGCACCCAGCAACTCATTTATGCCCCACAGCCACATTCCCTCGCCCTCCTCCAGTGGTATAACCCACCCTTCCTTTCCCATTGCCCACCCATTAGCAGGCAACCCACAGCAGCTATTGACTGATCTTGTTCAGCTGTAGGTTTGCCTCTGCTCCTCCTGCAGCCCCAAAGAAAGGTTTCTGAACTTGCAAACTTCCCATCCTTCTCCAGCCAGGGTGGCTGGAGATGCCACAGGTATAATCAAGGTTGTGCCCCTTTACCCATCTGTCCTCTTAGAGTGTGGGTTGTGCTCTCCTGGAGTTCAGCCTGGGGAAGGCAGGTGAAACCTTGAAGGCCAGAGCTCTTTGAGGCTTTCAGAGGATTCAGGGATTCAGCTGCACCTGTCATGCTGAGACAGGATCAATATCCTGTGGGAGTGATGAGCAAACTGTTCCCATCTCAGCTCCCCAGCTCTGGGTGTCTGGTAACAGCTGTGCAGACCACGTCTGTGACTGCTCCATAGCTCCAGTAATCCCCTCCCATTAGTCATTCAGAACTGCTTCTCTTAAAAGAAGCTGTAAAACACACATCAGCTAAACTGTTACTAACGGAGAAAAGTAGGATTATTTACCTAGGGAAAAAACACACATGGTAATATGAAATGTGTTTACTATAAAATACTTCTTTTCTTTTTTGTAAAGAGCTCAATAGTTGGTTTTAGAGGAAACATGAGGTCATTTGTGGGCTCTTGAGAGATGCAAATCAATAAATGGTGATTTTTTTTAATGCTCTCATTATAAATGACTGGATGCTAACAGGGTCAAACTTAATCCTGTGCAGAGAGCCAGTGCAAGGGACATGAATCATGTAGATCTCTCTTAAGCTCTGCTTTGAGAATAAAATGTAGATATTCCTCTGTATTCCCAGTCTTTAAAGAGTGCCAACCTGCTTGCCTTTTTTTTTTTTTTTTTTTTTCCCTTACCTGGCC